>CALSCE010009506.1:6150931-6183655 GCA_943593645.1 Bovichtus variegatus
TTTTTAGTTGCTGTTCAAAAACAGCACGTTAAAAAGATTACATACAGTTGCTACAATATAAATAAATAAAAGCTGCTGCATATTATTGGTGTGCGAGAATAGGTCATGAACAAGAAATTGCAACTTTCTACATGTATTGTTATACTTGTTGGCTTTGTGTTACAGATGCTCTTTTTGGTTATGGTTTGCTTCGCTGCTACTTTACTTCCACTGACGACGTTGTTTATCTGGAACAACTGTACTTCAATAAGATGCTTCTGATCCAATACAATGGGACTTTGGGAAAGTATACAGGCTACACAGAGAGAACGAAAGAGATTGCAGATGCCCTCAACCAAAACTCTACTTTTTTGAAACAAGAAAAAAAGAATGAAAAGAAATGCAAAACCCAACACTCATTGGTAGATGATATCTTTTCGAAACAAGGTGATTTTGTGTGTTGAAAGTCTGTTAATACTTTAGATTACACCCTGCACATTATGGTGTAGTTATTTAGTATATATGTGGTATCAATAAAATACTTACTGGGCACCTATAGCAGGACAACTATGTAAGTACAAGTGAAGAATACAAGAGGTTTGGGAAAAAGGGAGTAACAACTGTGGGTTTAAAAGGGGTAAAGAAATAAACTCGTACATGTAAGTATTTAAAAAAAATTAGGCCTACTGCGTACTCATTTAATAATTATGGTGTTAAGTAACAAACTGTATTGGGGTATATTCGACCTATGACTGTATAACAAATATTTAATCAATTACATGTTTTTATCAACTTTCTTTGAAAAGAAGACAAAATATGTCCACTGTAATGTACAGGCTGTAACCAAAATATTACCAAAACGCTAAGCATTATTGGTGCATAAGTTGAAGATCCGCTATTTCACGCCAACTTGTTTTGTCTATGGGTCCCCAATTGGAGCCCTCCGTCAGGCTGAGGTCAGTTAATGCAGCGGGCAGCAAACATCCAGGCATGCTCGTCTGCAGTGTGCACTACTTTTATCCCAAACCAATCCGAGTGACTTGGCTGAGGAACGGAAAGGAGGTGATATCTGATGTGACGTCCACTGAGAAACTGTCCAATGGGAATTGGCTCTACCAGATCCACTGCTACCTGGAGTTTACACCCACACCTGGAGAGAAAATCACCTGTATGGTGGAGCATGCCAGCCTCAAGGAGCCCAAGCTTTATGATTGGGGTAAGAGAGGGACAGGTTGGATTAACTTAAATGTTATCAATACACATTTTCAGTTGACTAGAGTAACGGTCGAAGACTTGGTGTTTGTGATAAATGTGTTTTCAGAACCGACATCTGAGTCACAGAACAACAAGATTGCTGTCGGGACATCAGGGCTGGTGCTGGGTCTGGTGTTTTTTGTTGTTGGGCTGATTTACTACAAGAAGAACAACACTGGTGAGAGACAAAACCAAATTAACCAAAATCTTTATACCTTGTCTCAAGACTAAAAAGACACAAACGAAACAGTGTGCTTTTGATAGCACTGTTACATTGCATCGCGGTTGACTGAAGTGTGCATGTCATAGTCTTCCTTGCGCGATGTATTTCTGTCAGAAAAGATCTATTGTTTCATTATGCTTGAAATCACAGAGCATGAAAGTCAACACCACCAGTGATTGTTTTCACATCTAAATCTATCCGAGTTTATGTAGCATTTGTAGTTTTGACAACTATGTGTGACTTTGTTTTTGTTTTCTATTCCAGGCCGAGTTTTGGTGCCAACAAATTAAGGCAGCCTGCCACTTTGGCTGAAACATTTGTAATAAAAGTCAATATTTCAAATGATCCGACCGTGGAATCAACTCACCAAAATGGCAGAAGATTGAATAAATAAGAAGGTTTTTATGTGGAGTCACACAGTTCTCAATGGGAAATAGAGCTAAACTCAGTTCTCGCTGTATTTAGTGTCTACAGGAAGAATTTGTGTTGCAATCTATTAAAAGTAAGCTTTTATTGAAGTTTGAGGAAAATTGTTTGAAAATATTTTGTGAAAACCTATTTTGTTTTGTACTGTAAACATTATGATGATTTGAGAGGGCTTATTTTCCATTAAATGGTTTCACTAAACCCTGAAATATTCTGGTGTTTAGATGATCAAAAACAGGAACAATGAACTAACTTTGTCTCAAAAGCCTAGAAAAGAAGATTAAAGGACTATTTCCTTAGTATTTACCTTGATTTCTCCAGTACTATATTTTAGTTAATGTCAGTGATTTGTAAACTTTTTTTGGACAATGAAGGTCTGAAGAACTTGAAAATGAAGGTTGTTTAAGTATTTTGGGATTTTTGTTATTGATTGACTATATTTGACACGTAGTATAAAATAAGATTAATGATTGACATGAGTGCTTCACTTACAGCAGCTTTGTTTATCTGTGTGCTGATGAACTTCCTCATTCAGAATTAACATGCATGTCTTTTGAGTTCAATACACCAAAGCAAATTCCTTGTATGTGAAAACCTACTTGTCAATAAACTGGATTCTGATTCTGATTCTGATTCTGATTCTGATTCTGATCCAGATTCTGATTCTGATATGACGACGGTTTGAAAGCATAAAAATCAGAATCTCAGAAAAACCTTCAAGCACTGTGGTTTTCTTTTGTACATACCTACTGCCTGACCCACTTTCATTGCATGAAAGCATGAAAGTGGGTTGGGCTTGTGGGAATTGCAGCCCTTAGTCATTAGCAGCTCTCAACAAGGTTAAACAGATTGGACAGTGACACAGTCATCTTGTTTACTAGGCTACTGACATCTAATATAGGGAGAGGAAATGATTGGGAAAAGTAATCACAAAAGCAACAGAAACTGACTTAACACATGCTACATGGGTTGTTTTCTGCTATGTCAAACTACAGGGGGTGGTCTGGTTTACTTTCTTGCATTGTTAAGTTTGTTAAATTCCCATCATTATTGTGTTCATGTAATCTCATCATGTGATCAATGTGCAGTTTTTACTGTACCGAACACCTGCTGTGTTATTTCCACATTGGAGCTGTAACCATTAGTTGATTAATTGATTAGTTGATTGACAGAATTATTTATTTATTTTTTGGCAATGTATTTATCATTTAGTCCAAACATACACACAGGTTCCATTTTTCGTTCTGGTTCCAAATGTGAATATATCTAGTGGTAGACTAAATATGTTTTTGTGTTGAACTACTGGTCTGACTTTAAGGGAATACTTCACCCCCAAAATGATCATTTGTTGAGCAAGTATGCTACTTACCCCGTGTTACCTTGAACTCTCACATGCCTCCACTGTGAATAAAGAATCCAAATCTGACATTTTATAGTGCAAATGGTTTTAAAATATTAAATATTAACTAGCCAACACGATTTATCAATAAATCTAGATTTCTTTTAAATATTATTCAATATATTCAGCCTAACCACTTCAACTAGTGCTATCCTTCTCTTTCTATATTAAAATCACCTATCTCTCTTATTTATCTATAAATCTAATTATGCCACCATAATATTTGGACCAGTAGGTCTACGTCCATGCTGTCTGTAAGACAACATCCCGGGCGTCAAATCCCCACGTTACCGTTCCTCTTTGTGCGCCTGCGCT
This sequence comes from Bovichtus variegatus, assembly GCA_943593645.1. Lineage (NCBI taxonomy): Eukaryota > Metazoa > Chordata > Actinopteri > Perciformes > Bovichtidae > Bovichtus > Bovichtus variegatus. Next base: position 6,154,528 of record CALSCE010009506.1, read on the forward strand.
CTGCGGAATAATGAGTCGATTTGGGATCTATTTTATTTTCCTCTTCTTGTTATTCAAAAGCCCGAGTTTGATCCTCTTCTTGTGTTTTGCCGTTTACGTTTACATTCATTACAGAACACGATAAAAAAAAAGATTTGACGTAATTTGCTGATAGCTCCTGATCTCTCTGCATCACAGGACGTGTATGTATATGATCCTATATCTGCGTGGTCTCTTTACACACGCGTCACGAGATCTCTCGTCCTTGTCACTGCAGCTCTGTGGCGTCAGTCAGAAGTGATGGACTGTGCTGTTCCCGTCTCGGAGGTCGTCCCAAGAAACATAACATAACATAACCAAAACACCGGAGCGGTTACGTTACCGAGCCGCGATAAGACGCAGGAGATGCTTGATAAGAGACTGTTATAAACACACAGACAGAGGATGTCTGGACACAGCCTGCGTTTAACGACCACAGGGAAGGATTCAGCAACAGCAGGTAAGATTTTAAGACTTGTGTAAGGCACTGTTTGTTTTTGCTCCAGCAGGTGAAATAAGGTGAGTCATCTTTAAATGTATGCATACTTTCTATCTTTTCTTATTCATCTCAAATCTCAAATATTCTAATTTACCAGATTCCTCTATTTTACCTTAGCCTAGATTCTAATTTACCAGATTCCTCTATTTTACCTTAGCCTACATGTACATAGTACATGTGCTGTACTTCAGGACAATTTTGAGGTATTTTATATTCAAGCTACTTTATACTCCAAATATAGTCTAGGCTTAGAATCTTAAATGTGATACACCGTAAATGCAAACGCAGTAAATTAAAACCACCAACATACAATATCTTGAATGAGCTCCTCCTGGGCCAACTACAGTGTCAGTAATAATGAACCAATAATATGTATCAATATAACTCTGACAGAGACCATTTTGCTTGAATAATGGGTGTTCTTACTTTTGTACTTGAAGTACATTTTGCTGATAATACTTACATAGATAATTACAGATTTGAATGCAACACTTCTAATGGAGTATTTTTGTTCCTACTTTTACTTAAGTAAAGTATTTAAAATACTTATTTTACCACTGAACTAACCTTGTACTCTTCTTTACTGTCCTCTACTCCATCATACTTATTTACTCTACTTTATCTTGTTGTCTGCTACATTATCTACGTTCCACTGACTCAACCTTACTCTACTCTACCCCACCTGACCGTATTCTACTTACTCTAACTTTTTTTACCCTCTTCTACTATAGCTACATTACATTTAGCTGACGCTTTGTCCAAAGCGACTTAGAATAAGTGCAAACAACCATGAGGATACAACTCCCAAACAGTAAGAATCTGTACATTAGCTTCAAATAGGTCAAATCATTTTAAGTGCAGTACAATAGCTTCAAATAAGCTATAAGCTATAAACTATAAGCAACATACAGAAACAATAGAATAAAAACTCAACCATTATCTTCAAATACGGCAACCAATGTAAAGTAAGTGTATGTAGTGCTACATACAGAAATAAGATTTTAAAATAGATTTAAAAAAAATGTCTTTTAAATTTAAATATTTAATTTTTTTTACATTTTTTATTAATTTTTTTTTTACATTTTTTAATACATTTTTACATTTTTTAAATAAAAAAAAAAAACGTTATTTTTTTTTTTATTTACATGTTTACATTTTTTTATTTAAATTCAAAATTTCTTTTTAAAAATAAATTTTTTTATTTATAAATGTATACATTTTTAAATGTATACATTTTTAAATGTATACATTTTTAATTAATTTTTTAATTTTTTTAAATTTTATTTATTTTGTAATTTTGTAATTTTTTTTTATGTTTAAATGTTTTAATGTTTAAATCTATTTTTCATAGCTCGTCTGAAAGAAATAGATTAACACACATTACTACAGAGGTGAAAGAAGTATTCTGATCCTTTTCTTCAGTAAAAGTACCAATACCAAGTATTATCTGCAAAATGTACTCAAAGTAAAAGTATTCATTGTGTTATAAAATGTTCCCTGTCAGTGTTTTACTGTTAAATAAGATGTTTTTAGATTCATATTACTGCTGCATTCATATGTATGTTGCATTTTACTGCTGTAGATGTTTATAGTTCTGTTCATTTTAACTGCTTTATATACTTTTGGGTAGTTTAATTTACAGCAATGCATCATATTCAATAACATCTGATGTTGTAGTGTCGCTGTCCTGTGAGAACTCATACCTCTAAAATGTAAACGTTTCATAAAATCAGAAAAACAGCACCGTGTCAAGCTTTGTGCATTTTTTCAGCTGATCCAAGAGGGATTTTAAATAGTTATTTAGCTTAAGAAGTTGGAGAATATTCTTAACCCATAAAGGAACATTTCATGCTTCAGTTTATCACAAACACTCAAAATCAACACACCTGGAGATAAATGTTTTTCTCTGGATAGGAAGGGGATGAAAAACTGCAATCTGAAAAGTAACTAAAGCTCTCAGACAAATGTAGTGGAGTAAAAAGTACAATATTTTCCTCTGAGATGTATATGGAGTTTTATTTTTCTCTGCACTTAAACCACAAACTAGCTGTAAATGAAACTGACTGGAGCTAAAAGTAAATAACTGTTTCCAGTGTACAAACTAGTGTTTTGTTGTCTGTCTTCTCCACAGCTCTTCTCTGACGACACTTAGCAGCGACCTGTGTGTTCAGCTGTTTGTCCCGATGGGTGTCTCACTCTCAGTGTGGCTGTACAGCAGGGCAGACCACAGCCTTCCCTCCTCTTCATCAGCTTTCCCCCCGCTAGCTGTTCCGACTTCCTCTCGCCTCGCTGTCACTCTGAACTCCTCTCCAGTTGCTCCAGGAGACAGTCGCTCACGCTGGAGCTCAGTCCACCACTCTCCTTACTTCCTGCTGACTGCCTGCAAACAGGAAGTGACACGTTCACCTGTTGAGCTGAGCAGCGATGGGGTGAGGGCAGAGATGGGGGTGAAGAGTGGGCTTCATGTCTGGGAGGTGCTGTGGAGTCCCAACCACAGAGGGAGTCATGCCGTCATCGGCATTTCCAGGCAGAGCTGCCCTCTGCAGGCCTCAGGGTACAACGTGCTGATTGGCAGGGATTCACAGTCCTGGGGCTGGGAACTCAAAACCAATCAGCTCTGGCATGCTGGACAGAGTCTTGGACTTTACCCAAGGAAGAGGAAGAAGTGCCACTCTGAGGCTGTGGAGGATTTTAGGACACAATCTTCCACTTCATCACACAAAAAGATGGCACAGACCCCTCTCCCCATCCCTGAGCGTGTCCTGTTGGTGCTTGACGCCGATGCAGGGACTCTGGGATTTGTTGTTGATGGCATCTTCCTCGGCGAAGCTTTCAAAGAGTTTCCTCGTGGAGTGGAGCTGTTTCCAGCGGTGAGCAGCGTGAGAGGAGGAGCCAGCATACGACTACGATACCTGAATGGTGCCACACGTGAGTAGAGCAGTTTTCAGTTTTACTTCATTAGTCATAGGTTAACAATAGTCATATAAGATAAAATGACAATAAGATGTAATATAAGATGGGATGACATAAATAAAATATGAAATATAGCACAATATACACAAATGTAAATAAGGATTTGTGTGTGACTGACAATTGCAATATAATCCCAAATAAAATACAACAGTATTGGACTTAGGATAAGTAGCAGCAGTTATGTTGATAGTGGATTCTTATGTAAACAGTACAGTGTTTTAGTTAAATCTACTTAAAAAACACATAAACTAACAGAGTTTTTTCTTTCTCTCTCCTCCCCAGGTGATCCCCCTGCCCTGATGGCTTTATGTGGACTGACAATTCAGCGGTTTTTAGGGCAACATAGGCAGAATCAATTGGACAAACTGCCTCTACCCCCTTGTCTCCAGCACTACCTGCTTTCTAGTCAATAATGCACAATTATACACGTATAGACACAAACAATAGGAAATATTTTGTCAATCATTGGAGTGTACCAAAAATGTATACATTTATATATGAAAAATTATGCACACACATATTATAGCAAGACACATGTATGTATTATTTATCTTATTTATTGCAATATAATATATTGGGAGGATTTTCTTTCTGATCTTTTTTTTTGTATAAAATAAATAACTCCTATTTGAATTTGATATTGTCATTGTCATTATTGCTGTTTTACAGTTGTAATCCTTTTGCAAATGTTAGAAGAAAGGAGAATACGGGAAATTCAGTAGTGGTGTTCGGTTGTATGGAGACTTCCCTTTTAGAAAACATAAATCACATTCAGCAACAATAAGAAACAAACAAACAGCCAACAAACCTTTCCCTGCACAGGGCTGTATAAACAGGCTTCTGCTTTCACTAACTAAAAACCTGTCTAGTATACGATGGAAGAGATGAGGGAATAATACTGATAATAACAAATACTAAAAGAGAGTCATGAGTCATTATACCAAACAGGTTAAGGAATTGCCAGATGACACCTTATAAGGATTTAAAATTGTGTTGACACCAGTAAAGAGTCAGAGGGGCTTAGATCTGTTATCTAAACCTTTTTTTAATTTTTATTTAACTCTGTCATTATAAAAACTAATATGAAACACATTGATGATGCCTTAAATCAGCGGTCCCCAACCTTTTCTCACCACGGACCAGTTTCATGCAAGACACACAAAACACACAATAAAGTGCAAAACATATAATTTAATTATTACATATATAAAGTAAATGTGATTATTCCATTTTATATTATGCACTTTATTTATATTATTATTACATTGTAATATAAATAACATAATACATAAAAATGTTTACAATAAATATTACCAACACCAAAAGAAAAAAACGTTTTATTCTTTCTGTGCGGCCCGGTAGCAAGTGATCCACGGCCCGGTACTGGTCCACGGCCCGGTAGTTGGGGACCCCTGCCTTAAATGACATGCTACAGTTGCTTATTTTATTCATTAACTATGAATGGAATAAATCTCTAAATAATCTACATATGCTCAATGACAACAAACAGGCTGCCAGCTCAGCTGCTACGATGCCAAATAAAAGAACATTTTAATTATAGTATTAATCATCATCAACAGGCAGGTTTCAGAAGGTGAGAAGTATACACTCAGTCCAGCAGTAATGGAAAGTATTAAGTAACATGGGGTATATCACACTAGACAGACATATTATAAAACATACAGATGTATTGTTAGCCTTTTTGTGAAGTCGAATTAGAAAGTACTTTCATATATTTCTCAATAAAGAAGTTATTTTTTATTGATTTTAAATCAGTGCTGGAAACACAATACGGACACTGTTGTCATGACAACAAAGGGACACGTGGGTGGAAACGCGTGCGCGGTAAAGAGCGTATGATTGTTTGTTAGCGTACTAACTAACAAACAATTGTCACAAAAGATATTTCATCACCTCGTTACAATTATAAATCGGAATTTGCAAACGATACTTAAAGCCCGTTGGCTTTACTATAGAAAGTCCTAACCCGTCCTGTGAGTATAAGTTAGCTAACTAGATGGTAGTTAATGTTACTTAGCTAACTAGATGGTAGTTAATGCTAGTTAGCTTGGCTCTAGGTAGCTAACGTTAGCTTACACTAGCTTGCCTAGCTAACATTAAATTGCGGCTAACCTGGAATAACTCCACTCTTGGAACTGTCTTCGCTAATCAATTAATTTAGACAGCGGGCTAACTATCTAGCTAAATGTTTTTGTTTTTGAAAGTTTAATTTAATCATTGTGGGTTTTTTTATATCAGTGGTGGAAAGTAACTAAGAACAATTACTCAAGTAACGTTACTGTACTTCAGTAAATATTTAAGGTACTTTACCTAATACTTTAATATAATGAATAAATAAAATATGATATTATTTTATCAATTAGGCTTTATTTGCCTTTTTAGGGGGGAATTCAAAAGCTGCTACCCAGCAGTATGTATATGTAAATATATTTATAACTTTAAATGAGCTCCACCTTGACCAGCTGCATCATTAAAGCGATGAACACGTATATTAATAATTATCATTCAATAATATAATGCATATTATTCTGAAATGGGCCATTCTGTATTATGAGTATTTTTTCTATTTTACTTTAAGTATATTTTGATGCTTTTACTGTCGTACTATTACTTAAGTAAGTACTGCAGTACTCAATGCAGGACTTTTAACAACTAACAGTTACAACTTACTTAAGTAAAATATCTGAGTATTTGTTTCCCTACTGGTTTTTTATATAGTCACATAACTGATTTAGAACATTAAATAATTAGCTTAATTTGACTGTTCATATCTAGAAATAACTAGTCATGGCAGCAATGGAAAGTCTGAGAGGAGGTGGAGGAGGGTTCATTTTTGGACCACCGGGCATAAATGGAGATGAAGAAGAGGAGGAAGACTCACCTGCGGTAAGCTTAGACGTCACACTCACGCCAGCAGGGTAGTAGATAGTTGCAGCAGTCAAATACTCCTAGAGGAAAGGCTTTTAATTAGGAAATACATTTTTTTATACTGAAATACATTTTAGGTACTGATTGGCAGAGGTCACGGCTATTACCATAACAACTCTTTATTAGTAATATAATTAAAGAAGTACACATAAAATGTTATTTATTTATTTATATATATATATATATATATACAACAAATCTCTATTTCTCCAAATGTTTTAGATATTGAAAACAAATGTAATTTTTGCAGTGATGATCCAGAATCTTTTACGCATTTATTTTAGTTACTTTTGGGACTTGAGTGAAAAATAATATATTACCAAGGTGTGTAAAAATGTCATTATACATTTTAAACATGATAAATATGACACTGAATTCATTGTAAACTATATATGGTTTACTATATACTTATATATGGTACATTTTATGTTTGTTTAACAGATTTTGCTGAGTGTTTTAGTCCAGCATGGACAGATGGGCCTCTGCTTCTTTGACAGTAAGGACTCCTCTTTACACTTCATGAGAGACATTCCTGACAACTACGAGCTCCACCTGCTGGCCAGAGGTAAAAAATACAAAGCCAGTTACATAATCTCAGTCTCTCCCCCAAATAAAATTTGATTTATTTATGATCAAATCTTAATCTTATATTATATTAATTTTCCTGTATTTTTGTTTGATCAGAGATGACAATTATGTATATAAACTGAGACTTGTGCTTGCCTTACTATACCGTATGTACCTTGTAAGTCCTTTTTTTCCATGTTTAGTCATCCAGGAGGTTAGTCCCCATGTAATAATTACCAGTGCAAAGCAGGAGCGCTGCATGGCACGCTTCCTACAACAACTTGGTGAGTTCTGGTAGACAAAACATCTCAGCACGGGGCAGAGAAATGAGAAAAATGTTGCACTGCAAGTTTTGTTTTGACATGGTACGAGACAACTATTTTCTAGGTCAAGGAAATGAAATGAGATTAGGGATGCTTGACACTCCAGTCAGAAAGTGTGATAAAGTAGAATTGTGATTGTATAACTCTTATACACAGCTTTTACTGAGACTACAGTGACACAATTCTGTCATGTGAAATTACTACTTTGACACTGACGTTTTTCTTTCATACAACATGATATTTTAATTTTCAAACTGTCCTCTGTTGTACCCCAGGTTCAAACCCAGACTACAAACCAGAGGTGGTTACTTATCCCTCTGTGGACTTTGGTAAACAGACGCACACCTATAATATACTGGTCAATTTTAAGCAGGATTTTAAATTAAATTTGCATGATTTTCCACAATGAACAGATTTTGAGTCAATATTGAATATTGCAGGTCTGGAGGTGGGTAAGCAGAGACTCCTTTCTGCCCATCTGCCTTTCCTTCCTGCCTCCACTTCAGAGAGGGACAAAATGTCTTACCTCTCCTCCTGTTTCTCCTTTGACTCTCCCCTGATGGTGAGCCAGCTGCCTACGTGTCATTTATCCATCAGTCCATCCTTGTGCAGGAGCTGATCACGAAGTGTGTGTGTGCGTGTGTCTGTCTGTGTGTGTCTGAGTGTCTGTGTGTGTCTGTGTGTCTGTGTGTGTGTGTGTGTGTGTGTGTGTGTGTGTGTGTGTGTGTGTGTGTGTGTGTGTGTGTGTGTGTGTGTGTGTGTGCATCCGTTGGGTAGCTGAGGGCAGTGGGCGCTCTGTTGAAATGTCTGGACAGGAGGAGAGTGGGAGTGGAGCTGGAAGACGGCAGTGTTGGAGTTCCTATCCTGCAGTTCAACGCCTACACGCTGTGAGACACACATTAATGTAGCTTTGCAAACACACACAGGACTGTGATCACACATTTTCCATAATGAGGACCTTTTATAAGAGTTTTGTCAATGAGTAGTGTTTTTTGACTGCTTTCTATTTGGCTACACAGGTTTTAGTCTATTAGTGGTATGCATTTGTGGCATATACATTTAATGTTTACATTTCCTCTATACTCTCTACAAGCAGACCAAACCTGTCTTGTGTGATGCAGAAGTTTTCATTAATGAAAAATGAATGCTTGTCTGAAATGTGCATTGTTTCTTCCCTATGCAGTAAAGGTGTTGTTTGCATTGACCGAGACACCTACAGGTGAGTGTTCTTTATTACATAGATGATCTTGATCCAAAATAGAGTATAAAGTATGTCCCTAAAAGCTGACACTGATCTCCTCAATATTTAATTAATTGTTTCTTGTTCCAAAACTTTAACCTACAGTGCAGCTGTTTAGTACATTTTGTTTTGACTTACTTGCTTACTGAAGATCTTTACCAGCAGCGACAGCGATGCTGGTATTGTTTTCACCTTGTGAGTCTGGGTGTGTATCTGTGGACACATTTTTGTGACCAAGATAGGGAAGGGGCCATTGGTTCCCCAACTTTATGCCCCTGGGCCCGATTCTTTGTGATCCCATCGCAATATTATGTTATATCTTGTTCATTTTACTTTTGCTCTCCTGCCCTTATTTTATATACTTCTTAACTTTAGCTCTGTGTTGTATCTTTGTTTTCTTTTTATTGCGGTTTTAATTTGTTATTGTGGTTTTGCACCTTTTGTGATAAACTAAATGTAAACTGTATTTCTGAAATAAATAAATAAAATGTATTAACTTGTATAAAATATGGTATTTAAATCATATTTAGTAGCAGATGAAGCGGAGAAAAACTTAAAAAGAGACAAGGGGTGGGTTGAGAGAGCACCGTGTTGTTTCAGTGTTCTACAGATCTTCAAATCAGAGCTTCACCCCTCAGTGTACAAGTTGCATTCAGGTGAAAAGGAAGGACTCAGTCTTTATGGTGTGTGGCCCTGAAGGTAGCAATTCAAGATATTATTACTCTGTCTTATCTAATGGTGTGAACATGAATTTCTGTACTTGTTCTTATTGTGTGTTGCAGGGATACTAAACCGCTGCAGGTGCAAGTTTGGCTCCAAACTGCTACGGTGGGAAACACCTTTTGCTATAGTCATAAAACACAACTGAAAAATAGTGAATGGGCCCTTACTTCATCAAAAGAGAATATAAGGCTTTAATATAATATATTTAATATATATATATATATAAGGCTTTATTAAAAAAGACAGTTGTAATGACTAATTGTAATAGACAGGGCAAGTTTATAGTTAATAAGCAGGAAATTCCAAGTGCTCTACATCATGCATAGTCAATAATACTGAATGTACCAATTATATAATCGCAACTATCTAGTGAAAATGATCAAATAAAACAATTAACTTATTTTTAAAAGTTGAGTTATTACTAACATTAGGAGCTTTGGAGACAAACGGTATCAAATCAACAACAATTAAAGTGTTTGTGTGATTACAAACAAACCACAACCCTGCTGTTTTGTGATTCAGGCAGAAGATGTGTTTTTGGGTCAGGAATTTCAAGTTTTGCATCCCGCTGCTTGTGTCTATGGCAACAAGATAAATGTTTCAGCTTTTCCAACATTATACATCATTGGTTTTTAGTACTGTCACCAATCATATTATGGTGATTTTAATTCCATGCTGTGATTATTATGGAAATGTACATTTATATAATTCTGCCATTTTTCTTGACATAACCATTATTTTTTGCATACACACAACATCTGGGTTATTGTGGTTATTACAGAGAAAGAATGTAAAGTTTGCTAGTTTGTACTATTTCCTTTTTATAAAAGTACCACAAGTGTAAGTGATGTCCTCTTCTCTCAGCCAGTGGTTTCTACGGCCAACACAGGACCTGGCCGTGTTGCACAGGAGACAGGAAGTGATTCGTTTCTTCACGTCGCCTCGGAACTCCGACGCCCTGAGCACCCTGCAGTCCTCGCTACGCAACATCAGAAACATACCAGTAACAATTCTGACCAATTACCTCCTTTTTTCTTCACATCTGTGTAACCATCTATCGCTTTAACTGCTGTGTCCCCACCTGAGCAAAAAACTATGACTCTGTCTAAAGCCAGTCTGCGTGTGTGCTTGTGTGTGTTAGACTCTTCTACACAGAATGTCTCTCTCTCACACAAAAGTGACCGACTGGCAGAGTCTCTACAAGGTTAGAGCTACACTATTATAATACGCACCTTACAAATGTGACAGGTTCTGTTGAATGTGTACAAAATGTTGTGTTTGTGTTTGTTTGTCAGACAGTGTACAATGCGGTGTGTATCAGGGACACGGTGCGGCACCTGCCTCAGTCCATTCATCTTTTTCGTGATATCAGTGAAGGGTTGTCTGATGACCTCCACCATATCGCCTCCCTCATCAGCCGAGTTGTGAGACAAACAAAATAATATAAATCAGAGAAATCTCCTGGTTTCTCAATTGTTTTGCACACTGTAGTAGGGTTAATATACTATGGCGTCTTTGGCCTATTGTAGGTAAATAAAAATCTACAATTATGGAGCTGGGGAGGGATTTTGAAGAGACATTGCATTGAATTGGGCCTATTCAGAAGTAAACAACATTGTGATTTGGATGATGAAGGATATCCTCATGTTTCATGTTAATGCACCGCCTCACTAACGTGTGGCATTCGCTGTTTACCTGCGGCGTCTCTGGTGTGACAAGGTTATCCAACCTTGCAAAGTGAAGCGATGTGGTTCCTTGTAAGAAAAAAAAAAAACACACTTTTTCCGAGCTTTTTACTCGTAAATTTGTAACTTTACTCTTGGAGAATATCCATGTTTTTTTTTCTTCAATTCACCACTTTGATCTTGCTGGGTTTTTTTTATCAGAATATAACCCGCCCAGCTCTGTATTTTTTTTTTCTTCCTACAAAAGCCCTAATTTGCTGTCCTATCATTGAGTTTGACTCCATCTTTGATATGGAACATATAGGTGGATTTTGAAACCAGCATAGCCGAAAACCGCTTCACCATCAAATCGGACGTGGACCCCGCGATCGATGAGAGTAAGTGCCTCTGTACTGGACTCAAAGCTGGAACCGTCAAATAATAAGTGAAAAAGACAGATTCGAAATCTCCATGTGTTATGAGGCTGTGTTGATAAATTCATATGGTGTGTTGATTTAAAGTCTTAATAATGCTTCCTCCTTCTGTCAGAGAAGAGGAGGATGATGGGATTGTCCGACTTCCTGACAGATGTAGCCAGAAGAGAGCTGGAACACCTGGACGCCCGCATTCCCTCCTGCTGCGTCATCTACATCCCTCTGGTCTCTGAGCTTTATGTCAACACAGCTACCAGCTGATCTTTCAAACAACAGCATTTTTATTTACTTATTTGCTCTGAGCCCACATGTACTGAATTATTGTGGGATTCATACAATCAGATAACTGTTTCTCTGAAGCACCACATGTGTATATCATTGTTAAATTCTCCTTACAGATTGGATTCCTGCTCTCTGTCCCTCGCCTGCCCAGCATGGTGGAGAAAGAGGATTTTGAGATAGAAGGGCTTGATTTTATGGTTTGTGTGTGATCTTGTCCACATATTAAATGTGTTTGTTAGTGTTTTCAAAATAAAATGCTTGTGTGCTGTAACACCTTTTCCTTGTGTCCATGTGGGCTAGTTTCTGTCAGAGGACCGTCTGCACTACCGCAGCCAGAGAACCAAGGAGCTAGACGACCTGCTAGGAGACTTGCACTGTGACATTAGAGGTCTTTTACCTTCTCACTAAAATAATTATTTTACCCGAATACTATGTAGCTGACAAAGTTGGAAATGACCTCAACCACTAAAGGTTTTTACTGATTGTATACTTCCTGTTTCTCAGACATGGAAAGGGCAGTAATGACACAGTTGCAGAACACAATCCTCGAGAGGAGCGCCTCCCTTTACAAGGTTGGTGAGCATCCCTGTGCACTTCCAGGTCCCAGTGTTTAAAACATGCTAAAATTAGTGTGTGCAAGAAAGTAATTCTGTTAATGTGTGTAGATGCAGTTTGTTCCGATTATCTTTCATTGTTTATTTGTTTGGGTTGTATTGTACGTTTTGATTATGATACAGGGCCTGATCCCATTATTTAAGTTCTTTTCAAGTGATATTAGTCTCATGGCAGAAGAGAATGATGCTATTGCAGTAATTGCACATTTTATTGTTATTTTTAAGGGCAGAATAAGCATTAAGTTCAGATGATGAATAATTGTGTTTACAATATTGTAGCTTTGGATAAAATGTTCTTGCTATTATTGCAACTTGGCAATTAAATTAATCTTAAAGGAGCAATTACTTTTATTAAAACAGACTTGCATAGTTATTAAGTTTTATTAAAGTGATACTCCACCCAAAGTCTCTTTTGAAAATGACTCACTCTCCCCCACCCTCACTGTGTTGGTTACAATGGATTCCCATGACAACAAGTATCCAAACTTACAAAGAAAATGATCACACGGCTCCTTCAACATAATCCACTTCTTTGTTGTTTATCCGTATGCCTAGTATGTTCCAAATACTCATATTTTCCATTTTGCACAACCCTGTTGAGCTCTACATTTGTGAACTCTCGCTGCTCTCTCTTCGATCAAACCTGCTCTGTTCAGGACCGTCAGGGTGTTCAATGTGTGTGTGATGTAGGCTCTGGATCTCACTGCCGAGCTGGACTGTCTGATGGCTATGAGCAGCGCCTCCCAAGAGTACGGCTACGTCTCACCGAAACTAGCCAGCCACAGGAAGATAACAGTCACACAGGGCAGGTAGGCATTCACACACGAGATGGAAACAATTACCCAGCTACTCCAGTTGTAATTCAAACTTTCCAGAAAAGTTTTAGGTCATGTAAACTAATCTAACAATACTTAAATTACTAATCACGTACAGACAGACACACACACACACACACACACAAAGCAGAAGATGTATTCACAAATTATGGGACATGTAAAAGGCTCCCTACCTCTCTTGATGGTGGTCATTTGCAGTCTCTGTGGTTTGTAGTTTTGTTTTGCATCTCTTTGTGGTCGTATTTGTGTCTTTGTGGTCCCCCTGACCCATTGGGCCCTTGGACCTATGCCCCATAGGCCCCTACAATGATCCATCCATAGTTATATTTAATATGAAAATGCAGTACAGGGCTGATGTCTGTATTTTACGATTTTCTAGACACCCGCTGTTGGAGCTGTGCTCTCCTGTGTTTGTGGCCAACAGCTTCCAGAGCTCAGAGTCGCAGGGCAGAGTCAAGATCATCACTGGCCCCAACTCATCTGGCAAGAGCATCTACCTCAAACAGGTGGGTCAGTCACAAAAAAGTCTGTTCCTCCCAATTACATATACATTGGATCATATCATTAACAGGTACAATGATAAACTGCTTCTGGCCTTCACTAACTCATTATACAGTGATACTGTGTTGGCATGTCTGTTTCTGTAGGTGAAAAAAGTAACGCCTGCACACTTACTCCATGCCACAAACGTTTATTAATGTTTACGTTTTGACACCCAGGGTGGTAAAAACATTCAACATTCTTTCTCTGAAAGCCTTGCACCTACAGTACGTGATGTGCGTATAATTACTCTCCTTCAACTGTTAATGTCTGTGACCCAGTTTGTACAGGCTTCAATTTCCTGTTTACATGAAATTAGATTGTCATTTGATGTTTTGGGGCCTAATATGCTTTTTTCTTTGCTTTTCGTTTGCTTCACCCAGCTGTGTTCAGGCATGTGGTCACAGCAAAACTAACAGACGTGTGAAGCTATATCAGTGGGAGACAACACTGGTTAAAAGAATAATCTGCATAATTACACGTCATTTGCTTTCAATATCTGTTTCTTCAGCACCAGTAGCTTCCTCTTTCTTTTTCCTGCTGTCATGATGACAAGCTTTATATTTTCCCTTCCTACACTATACAACTTTATTAATTACGGGTATCAGAAGAAGCCTTGAGCTGTAATTTGCAACTTAATCAGAAAAGTAATTAAGGGTGACAATAATGTTTCTTAATGAGATTGACTTCATTTTACATTCCCTAAGGAGGAGTTTTGACCTCCAGGCTGCTATTCAGAATCACTGACGTGACTCCACTCTCACATTTGGTTAAGTTCACACAGCAGCACTTGTCATCCAACCCTGACTTGTTCTAAATTGACTTTGTCAGGTGGGCCTGATTGTGTTCATGGCTCTGATTGGCTCAGATGTGCCAGCGAAGGAGGCGGAGATCGGTCTGGTGGATGGGATCTTCACCCGCATGCAGAGCAGAGAGTCTGTGTCTGTTGGCCTCAGCACCTTCATGATAGACCTCAACCAGGTAACTAACACACACACACACACTTTTATGCACATAAGTTAATGTGTGTGTGTGTATGTCAGTGTGTGTGGGTGTGGAAATAAAAGATATGAACTTCAAATACTAATGTCCTCCAACTCCTCTCCCACTCTCCACCTGTCAAGACATTTTTGTAAAGAAGCAACTACTGCCTCCAGCCATAACACACACACACACACACACACACACATATTCACACACAATAAAAAATACTTTGTGTCTCTATTCTCCAGATGGCCCAGGCTCTCAACAGCAGTACTGGGAACTCGTTAGTTCTCATCGATGAATTTGGAAAAGGAACTAACACAGTAAGAAAACTTTGCTCCAGCACTTTGTGAATTAAATACATATGTATACACGTAACAAGGACACACAGTGTCGTTAATGTGAAACGCCTGAAACCAATCCCAGCCAATATTATCTAATTTAGAGCAGCAGCACGAACAGACCTTCAGTTCAGCCCAACATGTGCCACCTATCTAGCAAGAAAACAGAAGCAGCTGTTCAGATCTGCGGATATGACATAGAGGTGTTGGGTGCGCCATCTGCAGGCAAGAGAAGTAATAATGCAATTTTGAAACTGGTGCAGCCTGCAGGCGAAGACTGCTGTTTTTCTTTTAGTTTCATATATACTTTTTTTACATTTTATATTTGAGATTTGGCAACTGGGGTATACTTCCTGCTGGATACTAGGAAATGTTCAGAGTTTTCTCTGTAGGGACAGAGAGGGTCCATATCAATTTTATTTGTCTAGAGAAGAGAAACAGGTGTGGGAGGCAAGAGGCCAGAAGAAAACAATAAAAAAAAAGTTACCAATGCAGGGTTAATGAGTTCCATCTTAGATCTTAACGACAAAAAATGTAAGCGGATTCAATCAATATTTTTTAAAGCTATTTTCACTGGATGGGTAAATAAGCAACGATTTGCTAAAATATTTGCTATCAACTTAAAAGGTTTTATAATATATAAATGTTATGTCAACAACTTGTTTTCACTGCTCCATGTGGCCAATATTCAAAAGAAGAAAGAATTATCCAAAAGCTAACATATAGTGTTTCACAGCCACAAGCTGAACAGTATTTTTGTTATATCTGAGTATTCTTAGTAATGTCCGCTGGAGATAAGTGTGACACAGTGCTTAATGTAAAACCCCATAGGTGCACTAGCATAAAAACAACAGCTCTAAAAAAAAAAAAGAGAAACAGCAAATGTTAAACTCCTACATGTGTTAAAAGTTAAGCAGCTATTGCTTTCCTTGCCTGTAGGTGGCGACATCTACCATATAACTGCAAGCCTGGTTGTTGCATGTCCCACCCCTCTGTCTTACGCCACAGTTCCAGATCTTTTCTACTGTACACTATCAGAAATAAATGCAGAATGCCGCCTGAAAAAAGTCTTCATCCGCAGATATAAACTGCTGCTGCTGCTGCTTTCCCTTCCAGAAGGAACAGCTCCCCTTGTGGAGAATGAGCAACCTATTAAAGAAAAATATATATTAAAAATATACTATAAATACCATGTATATTTGTGTGGATTGAGTGGCATCAGCCAAGTTAAAATTTGAACTTTTCCTCAATTACAACGAAAGGCGACATCTGGACCTTTTCATCCACAGAACAGTAGACATTAATTGGTTTATTCGTGGCACCAACATAATCTCAGGCTATCAAGGGTTTATGTAAAGAGCTAAACCTGTATTAGACTTAAAAGCGTCATTGTTTCTCAGAAAACACCAAATGTATAATGTTCCTTCAGGTGGATGGACTGTCCTTGCTGGCTGCATCAATCTCTCATTGGCTGAGAAAACCTCAGGTGGATGTTCCTCATGTCTTGTTGGCTACTAACTTCCACAGTTTGCTGCAGCTGGGCCTGCTACCCTCCTCTGGCCTGCTGTCCCTTCTGGTACTGAGAGAGACAACAGCACAATAATGAAACGTAGCCTGATGCATTTTGTGAATGTTCATTGAAGTTTCATGCTGATAAACTTGCTGCAGAAAAATGTTGACGCAAAACTTCCAAAAGACCAACTAGCTAACGAGACTCCACTTCAGATTTGTTTTACCTCATTAGGAGTTTATTTGTGTGTGTGTGTGTGTGTGTGTGTGTGTGTGTGTGTGTGTGTGTGTTAGACTCTAGAGACAGCAGTGGACGGGGATGAGTTGGTGTTTCTTTATCAACTGAAGGAAGGAATCTGCCAGTCCAGCTATGCTGCCAACATCGCTACACTAGCCGGCCTGCCAACTAGCCTTGTGCAGAGAGGAGTGGAGGTAAACAAACACACATAGATACACACACACATACACAAAGGCATGCTCACATTGATTGACTCTTTTTGGGTGTGTGCATTTGGCCAGGTGTCTGAACTGTACAGGACAGGAAGGCTTATCAAACGCATTGACAAAGCATCATCGGATGAGCAGGCAAACAGGTTTGTTAAAGGAACAGTAGTAAAAATACATAGTTTTCCTTTTACCTGTGGTGCTATTTATGAATCTAGATTGTTTTGGTGTGAGTTGCAGAGTGTTTGAGATATCGGCCAGAGGAATGTCTGCCATCTCTCGTACACAATTAAACTACATGGATAGTTTTTTTTATGTATTTTTTGGGAGTTTTGAGCACCATCAGCCGAGCGCCGTCTAGTTCTATTATATTTGCGAGACGGCAGACATCTCTACGTCCGAAATCTCTTTAACACTCAAAAGCTCGCACCAAAACAATCTAGATTAATAGAGTATATAGCACTACAGGTAAGAGGAGAAACATATTTTTTACCCTGTGACTGACAGGTGCAGGTCTGTGGTGGAGGCGTTCCTGAGCCTCAAACTCGATGACAAAGATTTGGACCTTCAGCACTTCATGAAAGAGGAGCTCCTGCCCTCTGCTGGCGAGCTGCTGAACCACAGCTGAACAGTTCTGCTGCAACTGCAAACAGGTTTCGACAGCTCTGCGGTCAGTGTGTTCGTTCACTATTTAATGTTTTCAGCAGGTTTTAGGAGAGGCGTAGAGTTTTACTGATTGTCCACTTGTGTATCCACTAAATACATGACAAGACTTATATTACAGTATGACTGAAACATTTATTCGACTGCATGTGTTGCAAAGGTTTATTTTGAAGCAGAAGTGTCAATGTCCGTGCCATAATTACCATAAGTAGTATTTTCTAAAACAGTAAATATCAATTCTGCAAAGCTGGTGATTTTCTTCCCCATATCATTGAAATCCTTTCAGCATCACTTCACAGTCTTTTTGTTTTTTGTTTTGTAAACATAAATTGTTTATTATTGTGGTCCCGTTGAGGCCTCCGTGAGGTGCCAGATGGTTAGTACAGCCACAGTGAGATACAAAAGTGTGGCAATTGGAAGTTTGTGCGCCGAGTTGCAGAAGGGCGTGTCGCAGCAGTGTTTGGTCATGACGAAGATGCTGCTGTTCGAGAAGAGCTCCACCGTGGTCTCCACGTCACACTCGTCTGTCTTCGCACAACCCAAAGTCTTAACGTCCAGAGTGTCAGCTGTGGAGACAAGACAGTGGTATTCAATATAACATTTAAACAAGTAAATGAAAGTAAAAAACATTTCATGGTTCCCACGGATCCTTGAAATCCATTACCGTTTGCGGGAAAAAAATCAAGGCCTTGAACGTTTTTTGAAAATAGAACTAAATAGACATGGGTGATTGAAAGTGCTTGAATTTATATATTTTGTGCAAGAATAGAAATTGTTCTTTTACTTAACAGGGTAAATAGCGTGATTGTGTCACGCGGCACCTGCCTCGAGAAAGTGCAATGCTAATTAACCTTGACCTGTGTCTGTTGGGTCAAGTCAAGGCAAACATTATGTAACAGTAGCATGTAAGAATACAATTAAAATGAAAGAAGAAAACAATAAACTAATAAAAAAAAAAACATTTAAAACCTTAAAAACAAGCAATAAGGCCAATACTAGTGATTTTCTTTTTCCAGTGAAAAGATGAGTGTGAACTAACAGGTGCGTTTTGAACTAACTGCAGACGAAGAAGAGACGACTGTTCCACACATACAAAGAATTACAGGAGTCTAACCAAGAGGTAATAAAGGCATAAATAACCCTCAAGATCTTTGGGTCCTTGAATTTGAGGAAATTGGGCCTGGAAATTCCTCGAAAAGCCTTTTTATTTGATGTTTATGAAGATATGGGAACTGACCTTTACCCTCTTCTAAAGCTCAGATTGTAATTAACAGACTTACAGTGAGTAAATTACAGTCTTAAGCCACACACCTGCCTTCCCTCGGCCCGTGTAGCAGCGTTCCCCAACGTTGCAGTTCATTTTGGTGGTATAGCAGGCGTCCCAGAAGCCCAGGTCACAACGAAAACACTGCATAAACTTCTCGCCTTCCTCAAATCCCACCGACTCCATGGGCTGCTCTGGCTGCTCCTTCTCCTCGCCTGAGCCCAAGAAACACCACCGAAACAGGACACTTTGATACAGTAAAGCTTTACTGGCATGAGTTTTGCAACAACGCACAACAACAACACGTTTTTTTTATCGAAAAGGCATTGAGATCGGAAACTTCTTCTGCAAGAACGACCGAAGCGGCAGGATAAAAAGTTGCAGAAAAAAAAGACAAACAAGCAGATAAGAACAGATAATATACAGTACGCTTATTAACAGTTGGATGAAAAGCTTTGAATTATTCAGATTTTCGAGACATTTACGTAATGTGTTGTTGGACACATTTATTATTCAGGGGGTGCTGAACGTGTGAAAGTGTTGGAGCGCTGTTGAAGGACATGAAGCCAAACTGATGAGCCGCATTCTGCCGAGCATTTTGAGCATCTCAGAGACATTTTTGTTTATTCTGCAGCAGTCTGGAATGAGTTTCTTTGAGTATATGACTTGTGTTATTGAGGGAGTGCTCCAAGTCTTAAGGCAGCATCGTGTTTTTATTAACCAGACAGATACTGGAATTAATAGAAAGAGTTGGCAGCAGATCGTAGTGCAGGAGTGGGACAAACCCTTAGTTCTTCTGAGCGCGCTGTACTGCACGATTCCTCATGATAATATAACTTGTGTCACACTTTAGCTCTTGGAATTCAAAGAGGCCTCTTCCAACAATCAGTAGGAAGTGTGAAATAGCTGACAGAGCACACATTTTTTCTAACTGTCCGTTAAATGTGTCTGAAAATCCCTTCTAAAGTCTTCCTTTTAAGCTCATACTATGTCATTTTATATCCAAATAACTGTAAAGACAGCATATTTGGATACAAAAACTCTGTGTCTGGAGATTTAGCTTTGGAGTACAGAGGACATCCAGTTGGCACATGGCTGGCTTCAGTGCTGCTTTAGGCTGCGGCTGCTGCTGCTGCTGCTGTAAAAGGACTAATCTCCTCAGGGCCACAAGATGAGTTTCAGTGAGACTCGCAATCCTTATCCCCTCTCATCTTGTTAGCTAGTGCTAGCTCAGGTAGTGAGGTGGGGTTCATTGTGAGGAGAGCTCAGACCTACTAAATCTGTACTGCCGGTTCATTTGGCACTCTTAACCAGTGCGATCTAATACAAAGCGCGCTGCAGTAAATCCTCCACTCACAATCATGGTATCATGCTCACTTTTGGTTGAAGAGAGTTCCCCTTGATTCTCAACATTTTGGAGAATAAAATGTGTGGTGCTGTTAAACTGTGTTTTTAATATTTTATATTAAACTGCAGTCTATAACTACTATTTTAAAAACAATTTCAACAAAAACTGAACATTATAACCTCCATGAAGTTGGAATGTATTGCAGAGCTGTAACACCTAATCAATTAGTTGATCCACAGAAAATCTATAGGCAACCGTTTTAAGAATAGATTTAACTTTTGTGATGATCCTGCTTCTCAAAGGTCAAGTTTTGCTGCTTTTCATTATCTTTCATTATTATAAATTATACTTTTGGGTTTGAGACTAAACTAGACATTAGAAGATGTCACCTTGGACTCAATAATGAAAATAATCCTTAATAATCCTAATTTATTGTATTGTACAGTTTGGATATTAGATAAAATAGGCATTGTTGTTATTTCACAAATCAGGGAATCCAGAAGGGCTATTAACTTGACATTTATATTAATTAAGTAGTTAATTCATAAGTATAACCACCAATAATCTGTTGCTCATAATAACAATAATAATAATAATCAACCAAAAGGGATTAAGATTTTTAGTCTTTGCTTTAAAGGGTTAAACAAGAAGTTAGTGTTTGAGGCAGACCCACTACAAACGGAGCTACTGCCTCATCTTACCTTGAGCAGGTGTGAGCATCATTAGGGCAAAAACACAGAATTTTAGTCCTTTCATTTTGAGCCGGATTCTTCTTCCATTGACCGCAGCATGAGGTCTGCTGAGGAGACCGTTCGGACGCAGGGGATTAGATCAGGAATAGACCTGCGATTTGTTCTGCACGGATAACAGCTGCTGAAAGGCTGAAGATGTTAAAACAACGGACGTTTTTGAGGAATAGCTGCAAATTACAAAAAACTCACGAGAGGTGGCGTGTGGAGTTTGGCCACCAGAGAGATTTTATGTCGCCTTTAAATGTCAGAAAATTTAATTTGGTTTATTAGCTTGTTTTAACTGAAGATACAACGTGGACGTTACATATAAAACCAAGCTGGTAACTCAGCCCTCAGTTTTTTTTATTAAATACTGAATGCCCGATGTAGACAAAGGTTAAAAACTCCACCTTAGTAGTGGAAAACATTTCTCCATCCAGCTGATGCTTGTCACTTTTTTTTTACAAAGACTTCTTAAAGCGAGACACTTCGGACAAAAACATTGTTTATTCATGCACTGCTCAATTTTGAGACTTTGGGCTATTTTGCTTCCACAACACGTCTTCTTTCAGACTAGTGGAAAGAAAACTTCCAAAATACACTTTTATTTCAATACACTTTCTATTTGGGATTTCTCCTAAATTCACCAAAACTTAGCATCAGATAATGCCTCATTTGCATATTCAAACAACTTGTAATACATAAAAGAATTGTCTTAATGTAAGTAATCAACTAGGGGAAGTTTGTGATGTCCATTTGTTTGTTTTTTTTACCCAATTCACCTGTAGTGTTTCCCCTCAACTGAATCCCACTTTCTGCTTTAACAGGTAAAGTCTGTGAGTAAAAAAAAATCAAATTAAAAAAAAAAAATCTTTAAACTGGCATTTTCTGGCTTGTTAATCCTCACTCACTCGCTTCTTTTATAGGAAAAAAATGTCAATCATAGCTCGTCTCTCTCTTAAGGAACGGAGAAATGACATGTGTCCTGAGTCAGCGCGGGGTTAAGCAGCTTACAGCCCACGGTCCATCTGCTTAGATATGTATCAATACACGAACACATAAATCTCTCAGAGGAGGGGATTTTAATTCAGTTATATTCTCAATGCAGCAAAAAAAAAAAAAAGTGTTGCTGAATTATGTAACAACACTAGTACAAGCACTCACACATGAGAAACCTCAAAGATGTCTTGTATTCTGTGTTGCTGCAGTGCTGTTTGCATGTGTGTGTAAAGATATTAAAATAGCCTCTGGTCAGTTTAATGTCAGATCCTGAGAGGATTGATGCCTGGTAAATCAAACTATATGCAACATGTTTGTGAAGACACAGGAGCAACATTATTCCTGCTACCGACAGAGCTGAAATAGTTGATTAATCGTTTCAGGAATTTTTAAAGCAACACTGTGAAGATGTGTTGCTTTTTATCTGTCTAATATGAAAGTGTCCTCTTTGAGTTTTTGATTGTTGTTCAGACAAAACAATCAATATTAGGCAGTATAAAGACGTGCAATGGCATTTTTCACAATTTTCTGACAACTTCATTTTGGATAATGCAGTTTGTTGAGCTGGTCAACTATATTGCATTATGCAGGTGATTCCTATTAAGCCTCCCCTCATTAATACAAATGGGGTGGACACAATAATAGAAACACTGTCAGTATAAACACCACTACCAACTGTAGCCTGCAAAATGACCACAAACAGTTTCAACATAAAACTGAACATTATCACCTTCATAAAGGAATGATTTATTGCAGGACTGTTGAATAAGACTGCGTTAGATTTAACTAGGTGTACCTAATAGACTGGAAACTGAGTGTAGACCAAAAGATTTGACAATAATCGAGAAAATAAGCTGCAGATTAATCAGAAATAATCTTTGGTTGCAGCATCCAGCATGGTTCCCTCCTGAATGTAAACACATCCGAGCATCTCTCACAGTGACAGGACTCGTGTATGTGTGATAGTGAGGAGTGAGAGACGTTTTTTCTGAGTGATAAGTGTGAAGAAGGCTGCTTGCAGCTTGTTGCAAGATTCAGACACATCTCCCCGACTCATACGTGCTACTGAAATATACATCCAGGATCTGAAAACAGCGTAACGTACCTACACAAAACCCTCTACTGAGTCTGTGTGTGTGTAAGAGAGAGAGATGGGTGTTGTTTTTAGTGAAATGTGTGGCTGGAAATTACAGTACACTTCAGTCTCAGTCGTCATCTGGATGGCAGTATCCCAGCATGGGCCCGAACAACAAGGAAATACTCTGCAGTCCTAAAGCACCTATAAAATCCTTCAGACTGATCCCCTGTGTAATTAGAGGCTGGGGGAGAAAAAGCTGGCGATAATTAAAATCCTACCCGTTTACCTCTCAGACTTTGCTTAATTGGACCCGATAACGTTTTACTCTGCGTTGTTTTCGCTCTATTTTGCAGACGCCACGGATTGAGCTGGAGGATGGGGTATTTGAATAAAGCGTAGGAATCAGATGAAGCGAGAAGAGATGAAAGGTCGGGATGGTGGGAGAGTGAGGCTTCAGTTACACGACTCATAGGACCGCTTTCTCTCAGTTAAACTGCGTCAGGAATAACTCATAACAGCCTCACCAGATTTTGTCATTGCTCTTTTCTTTCCATCCACCATCTGATTGACATTCTTTAAGATCTCACCTCGCCACACTCGAGAAAACTGAGCAGCTGACACTGAATGTAAAAAAAAGAAAAGTTGAATTACAGTAAAACACTGAAACTTGCATGTGTACAGAGCAGCAGCTGGTATTTATAGCGTGGCTGTAGGTGTCGAGTGAGAGGAGTGTGGCCTTGTGTGCTTCTCTTGTTTATACCGAGACATAATTTCCTCAGATAAAGAGTAGATTACAGTATGTGTGAGATTAGATAAAGACTCATTTAGGACCTAATCTGGCTCATCCTCTTAACCAAAACTTCTCCAGCGAGGAAATGTAGACGCTGTACCTCTGCGCGTGTGTGTGTGTGAGACAGAGTGAGTGAGTGAGTTGGTCCGTCTCCCAGTACGGCACCCAAATAAGTTTTCAGCAATCCTCGCGTCCAAATATGGTCAAACAAGCAGTGGCTTTTGGGGATTTGGGGCATGGGTGAGTTCAAAGACAACAAGATGGCGAGTTGACATCAAACAGCACAGCTCCGAATCTTTCAAACGTGGGTGAGTCAGAGAACGATGTAGGACAAAAACACTCTTCACAGACAGTGACTCAGAGCCACTGCGCCACTCGGAGGCACTAAAACATACCACCAAACATTTCATCTGTTTATTAAGGAATGCATAGTCTCGTCTTCAGTGCGTGTCTGCACGTGAAACTTCCAAATTTATCTCATCATGCATATTTTATGAGACGGTAGAAGTTCAGTGTTGAGGAAGGCCTGTCCGTATGTTGAAATTAATTTCACTGGAGTTGCAAGAGTCTGAGTTGACCATGGAGTGGGAGATGGACGGGCAGGGGGAGGGAGGGTGAGGAGTTGGCTCCTTGTGGTGCAGAACTCGGGCCAGCAGCGTTGATCTTCCCTCCTCCTCCTCCTCCTCCTCCTCCTCCTCTTTATCTCTCCCTCCTGCATCCGAAGGAGGCGGCGGTGACGGCCTGCTGCTGATGTTGTGTGTGTTCCTGTGAGGCGACCCGCAGTTCTGGTTTGACAGGGGGAGCGTGTGAGTCGGAGCGGCCCACTGCCCTCCATCTTTATTCTCCCACTGCTCCTCACAGCTGAAGCTGGGCTGCTCCTGCGAATCCTCCCAGCCGTCTCCCCCCTTCAGATCCTCAAGGTCGTCAGGCGTCCCTCGTCTGAGCACTTCCAGATCCCGGTTCTCGTACAGCAGCGTGGCGGCGCAGATGAAGATGAACAGGCCCACTCCCATGACCACGGGCCCGGCCAGCTTCATCCTCTCAATGTGGGTGCTGCCTCGGCCGGCCATCACGGGCTTCGGTGCCGCGGATACATAGCCCGCCACCGCAACAGCCATCCCCACCAAAACCACCACCACACCCAGCAGGAGCCACACACCCGGGGCGGAGCGCAGGTGCAGTTGGGTCTGGAGGGCTTTGCCTTTCTTCAGGTGTCTGTGGCATGCTGGGAGGCACACAGGTGATGACTGGGAAGAGTGGGAGGAGGCAGGGCTGCAGGCAGGACTGGCTGCTGTCATCCTCTGGCTTTAGACTGAACAGAAGAGCAGAAATACAAGAATGAAGTAACATGCAGCACCAGAGGGAGAGCACTCGGGGTGTTTGAGAGAAGATAGTTTACTCTGCATTGCACACAACAGGAAATAGCTGCTTTAATAAGACATGTGGCGGGGTTATTGAGATGCCAACATCTCTGCAGCTCCTCCGGTGTCTCTGTGGAGCCACACAGCAGCTTCTTTGAACCCGGACTGAACTGTTATCGAACCACTCATTCATCTTCATGGGGGGAGAAGGAAAGAAAAACGACTGAACCCTTTTCAAGATCTTGTGATTTCACTCCACAATCTCACTGCAGTCACGAAGATAGAGGAACATTAGTAGGGTTATTGCTCTAACTGAACTCATGATTGAATTTCCCCCGAAGCGAGTGAACACAACGGGTTATTCAACAGGACGCAGGAGGACAAATTGCTGTTCTATAAGTGCTTTTATGCATGCATCTTTAATGTTATATTTTAATTCAGGCTGCACGACGACACTGTTGCTGACTACTAATTCACGGCAGTTCGCTGTCCGGTTACTTTAACGCAGTCAGTATAAAATCAGACTGACTACTTGCCTTGTTTTGGACGTCAATCCGAAGCAGAAACGGGCTCCTCGGCATCATAAAAAAAACAAACAAAATCCTGAGTTGCGTTATTCCTCCCACTCCGTGTGTTAAATCCAGACTTTCACCGTATCCCTCCTCACATTACGACGTTTCTCATACTGTGTGCGGCCAGTGTGCAGCGCAACAGCGCGCACTGCGGAGCCTGAAATGAAGCTTTTATAGTAAAAAAAAAAAAAAAAAAAAAAAAAAAGACCAGTCTTACTAAAAGTGGTGCAAAGCCGCTCTGCATGCCTCTGTGTCCTCACTGCTTGAGCGCCTCTGCAGCCTGTGTTTTCATTTGTCTCTGTGTAGAGGAGGGGTCGTGGGAATGTGTGGCTGGTCCAGGCCAGTCCCACGGTGAGCTCAGTTATTCTTAGTGATGAAAAAAACAGTGAAGACACTGAATGAGCAGCCTCCTTCCTCCTCCTTCCTAATCCTTCTTCCTCCTTCCTCCACCAGAAACCTGAAAGATGTAGAGCAAATGCATGAAATGTAACCAGGGATTGTACCCTCTACTGAAAGTACCCAACTCAAAGTGTCTCCATGATGATTTTCAAATACAAGATGTACACCTACCTTTCCAGTCAGTTATTATAATCTCATTTAAATTAGTATGAGAATCAATTAGCAGATGCTTGAATTTTGCTTGAATAATTATACATTTCGTACACATTTTTTCGTATTCTATTTCAGCTCGTTTTTATTTTACTATTCTCTTGGCTCTTTAATTACTTGTACTCAAATGTCTTTTTAGAATGTGTTGTTTTTTTGTTTTTTTTCCCTCTTTTGCTTTTAATGTTTAATGTAAAGCACGTTGAAATGAGTTGCTGAAATGTGCTATTTTTAAATAAACTTGCTCTGCCTTAAAGGGGAACTCCGCCAATGTAAAAGTGCATTTCACCGGAGCTGTATCTTGTACGGTTTCATGCGACAAATACAATTGATTGAATTAGTTTACAGATGTTTGTGAGTACATCTGTAATCTACTGCTGCCTGTGGAAAAAAAAAAAGTTTGGTTGCGTTGCATGCAGGTAATGTAACGACACGTTTTGACTTAGAAGAAGAATGTGTGGAATAAAAAAGACGATATGTCTGGTTCTGCTTTATTGATTTGCTTTATAATAAGTTACAATCTCGAAGATCTCCGTTGGTTCTCTTTAGCGGCACATATGGCGATAAGCGGTACTTGCAGGTGTGTTTTTAGATCTCACAAATTGTGATCCACATCCCACATTTCCAATGTGATCCCCCGGTTAAATGAGCTTTATTACAAATGATCGCTACCCTTCTAATGCGTCAGACGGGCCAAATTGCACCTACACAAGTAAAACCAGGGCGTTTTGCACACAACAAAACAGCGTATTTAGGTTTAGGCAACACGATCAACTGGTTAGGTTTAGGAGAAGATAGTGTTTTGGGTTAAAACAACAGTTTGTACAGTGGGATGTGAACACCAGGCTCAGGCTGTAAGTCCTGTCGCTTATGAAGTCTCTGGCTTGTGATACCACATCAGCTGACTTTTACCTTTGACTCGACGTCTCGGTCTTTTATTCCTTCTTCAGAGATCTACCGTGTGAATATATGATACAACCTACTAGTTGGTGTAGCAGCCCCCCCTTTTGACCCACATCTGTGAGGCTGATAACAGGAACTGGGTGTTTCTCCTGGGAATGTCGCCACAGACTCCCAGATTTGAGTCTTTCGTAATGGAGTGGGATGAGGTGTTTTTGTAGTAAGACCCCGAAAGTTAGTTTTGGCTTGTTCCCTCGACAAAAATCCAATGGGATTTTTCCATTGGATTTTGGATTATAGTAGAAAATAAGCTCTGTGGCAGAGATATGTTTATGATACTTACACGTCTTGTTCAGCAAGATAATGTTCTCAAATGAACACCACCCGTCAGAAGTGAAAAGCTAACGATGGTGTTTAGTAGTCTCATTAAGACACTTGTAACCGCCTCAAAACCTCTACATTCACATGGGATATTTACTGCACATTTTATTTTGAGGAACAGAACGTTAAAATCTCTTCTAAAACAGTAGAGTACTCTTAAATTGAGAAATCGATCGCACTGCTCAATAAAATAGTTTTATTTCTTTTTTTCTTCCCATTTCTACTACATCCTGGCGCTCAATGTGACTGCATGTGTGTCATATCATGTATGAGCAACACACAACCAGACAGTTTTCCGTTTGACACCATATTGAAACACTCTTGTCTCAAAAATGCCGACTTACTGTCTTACTTTTCTTTAATCGTTTCATTTGACTTCTCTGGGCCTCATATTTAAATGAAACCACTTGAGAAGTTTAGAGGGGAAATTACTTTGCTGACTACTAACAACTCACACATCTGAAAACCAGACACTCAAAAAATTTGCAAGTGCAGTATTTGAGTAAATGTACTATTACTTTCCACCTCTCACTTTGAAGCTTAACTTTTAAGCCAACACAGATGTCCTAAAAGTGCTATCAATTAAAGTTTAACAGCTACTGAGCACTCAAGAAAACAGGAAACTCCATCCGCTGTTTGAAGTCCATGTAAAGGTTAAAAGCTCCAGAAAAGCGAGTAGATGGACCTTTAGCTGTTATTGCTTTGTCAAACTAGGTTACCTCAAAAATGCCTGAAGTACTTGAGCAAATGTGTTTTCCACTTCTGTAAATAAGTAAATACAAACATGTACAGATAAAGACCCGTTTTAGATTATCTGTGTGTGGTACAATGCCTGAGGTGAAATGAGGACAGCATACCGTGTGCATCTCATTTATTTTTCACCCATTCACACTTTCCATCAAAGAGCCACAGCATACCTCGGAGCCAAAAACAGCGTACCATTACCCTTTAAATTAGAATACATAAATAAAAGCCGTTTGCATATAAACAGTTGCTGATGTACACATTCCAACTTGCTGAAGTACACGCTGATTTACAAAGACACTGACAATGTTGGTTTTGTTTCTTTTTTTTCTCAAAATCTTTGTATGAATTGAGGCTCGTATTTTTCAGTTCACTGCCACAATGTCCCTCTCTTGTGGACAGATGTCAAGCCTTTGCATAACCAAGCAGGAGTAAACTCTTGTTAGGGAGCGAGGACAGTCCTTTTGTAGCTGTATTCTATTTACAATGTGAATGAAACGAGATAATATCAACAAAACGACTAAAAGCTGTTGGTTTTTTTTGTTTTTTTAAACATTCATATTCGTGTGTCGTTCCTAAAAACAAAACAAAAAAAAAAGCAGAAGAACGGAGCTGGTTCGTTGTCTCGTTCCACTTGAAAAGACTGCAAGTTTCCTTGATTTAACATTTAGCCCTTAGCCCTGCTTGTCACACAACAATCTTCGGACCAGAAAAGCACACACGGGGTGATGGGAAATTACATCCTTATATC
>CALSCE010009506.1:6184055-6200562 GCA_943593645.1 Bovichtus variegatus
AGACACAGAGACACACACACACACACACACACACACACACACACACACACACACACACACACACACACACACACACACACACACACACACACACACACACACACACACACACACACACACACACACACACACACACACACACACACACACTTTACCATCCCCCATTCAATCTAAGGTTCAGCCAACTCCAATTAAATCAAACTCTCTTGCCTTCGGGCCTGTGGAGTTGCCCACGTTCTCCACCTAGAGGAGAAAGGATGAACTACATAGTGCTTCTGCTCCAATGGGTTTCACATTGTAAAAACCTCTCGCCACCTCACGATTGTATTTTGCAGCTTTTTAAAAAAAACATCTGTTGCCAAATAAATTGCAACAAAGCACAAACACTCTTGTTCCATCTGCTCTGAGCTCCAGCACCATTACAGTTCAATAATGCAACAGAATTGTAACAGTAAATCCAATTCATAAACTGTACAATGTTAAGAAGCATTGAAGGTGCCTGTAGTTCGTTTTTTTTTTTTTTTTTTTTTAAATGATTCAGTAAACAAACACGATATAAGTCAAGGAAACTTATAGTATCATGTAAAACTGTCCCTCAGGTTGATCAGTACTGTCCATCATGGAGAGAGAAAGAGAGGGGGGGTGGACGTTTTTCTGAGATGATGGCTTCCACTTGTGTCGCCTCTGAAGCTGCACCAACGCAAAGCTCGACAGACGAAACCTGTTCTGGCTGATTTTATCAAATGTCTTTATAACTGAGTGTTGATGAAACCGGAGCTGAGGGGCCGGTTAGGAGGAAGTGATTCTTCGTCAGTCTTTAGCGGTTTTACTCTTCGTCTGCGTTCTTCAACATGAGGATGGAGTTGTAGATCTTCAGGGCGGGTCCTAACTTGATTGACAGGATCTTGACAATGTCCGCTTGGGTAAGCAGCAGGAAGGCCTCGCCATCTATTTGCTAAATAAAAAAGGGGTAAAAAAAAAAGAAAAGAAGTTTTGCTTCATATCTTTGTTTTTACAGACTAATTCAGATTCTTTTAACTGAAGCTGCTGGTCCATATTAACCATCATTAAAACTGCAGTAACTGATATTTTTTCCACTTGAGGGCAGCGGGAAAAAAAGTAACAAGAACATCGACTAATCATCGCGTTTTAACTTAGCCAGCAGTTCCCTATTTACACATCCAGCAGCAGATATGGAGCAACATTATTATTATTATTAGGGTTTCTGGCCACCTGGTGAACGAACGTCCAATATTCACTATCTTCCAGCTGTTTTTGGTCTCTACCAACTCCTATATGTATCTGGCTCTTCAGCTGCTCCACTATGTTAACCAGCTGCTCTCTAACTGTGCCTGTCCGCCTTTTCATAAAACAAAGTTTACGTAAATGCTCAGAAACAATTAGTTGCAAAAACAGAACTTGACAAGCATGTCCAATTTTTTGGATGACTTTCTAATCATATACAACCCACACACCTTAATTAATTTGCTGAGTAATATATGCGATGGGAATGAATGGGGGCATAAGCACATTTGTGCACTTCTTTAATGAAAATCAGTATAAAACTCAAACATAATGTCATAATGGGCCTATTTACAGTCGATTAATGTGATATTATGTGAGTGTATACTGTATATCTACTAAGAATTACATACAGTTTGACTAATTAATCATTAGGTAGCATTGACGATAGAAGAAGATGTGAATCAAAAAGACATTTTCGGGATGTCTTATTATGAAAATGTATGCAAATGTTATGAAAATGCAGGAAACTTCATATAATTATGCAGAGCTACACATCAAACACACTAATAAGGAAACTTAAAAGTCTGCACACTGACTGGTAATAAAAAATATGATTCAATATGCAAAGACATTTCGGGCCCTTTTTCCATCTGCTTTATGTCAGACATCAGAATATACACAGGTGGCAGCAATACATAAACATTGAATTCATTAAGTCAGTGCTTATTGCTGCCACCTGTGTGTATGCCTCATGTATTGGTTTTGAAGTTTTAGCATCCATCTACTACACTCAAAGCTGGACATTAAAGCTCAAAGCTTAGTGCTGAAACAATTGATTTGATTTTTTGCATTTTCAGACTATAAGATTGATCAAGCATTAAAAAAAGAATCTTCATTGATTAATAATTAAAGCAATCGTTAGTTGAATCTCAGGTCTTGGTGAAGTGCTTACCTCTGTTTTAAATGTAGCAGCATGTTCTTTACATCCTGGTAAACCTTTGACAAAAGTGGCCACCTGATGAAAAATAAGAAACAAATTACAGCAAAAAGCTACAGACAGGCTGTCAGACACAAAGATGTTTATAAATGTTAACCTACAAAATAACGCTGTACCGAATGTAATTATTTATTTATTTTTTTACAATCAAAGCTTCTATTAAGGTTTTTTGAATGAAGCTCATATTTTATGACATCATTATCATATTAAAAAAAATTATTGTAGTTGTATAAATGTAATTTACGGTGCTGTTAAGACTGGTGCTAGACCGCCCCCGTTAAAACAGGTGTGTGCGGCAAGCAGGAGATTGATTGCAGAGAAAATGTTGTTTTTGAAAGGCGGTACACCAACAAATATGGATTGAAGCAGAATATTTTCATTATATAAAAAATTATTACATTTTGACTTTTGAACTTCACAATGCTCTGGAGTTATTGGAAATGTTGGGATCATGCAAAAAATAAAATTAATTCAGCTTCGATGCTTCAAACTGTTCAGTACAGCCCTACTACAAACCAAAGTGTGTGCCTTTATTGAACTGACAGGCAGAAAGAGAGCACCAATTTAGAACCAGATAAGCTCCTTGAATATTCATGCACAGCTTCCCTGAACAACTAGATGCCTTCATGTTGGCCGAGTGAATGAGGAGCATGTCTGCTTTTCATGTGTTGGCGCAGTGTCAGTGTGTAAGCATGTCCGACCTCCTCTGCGCTCCAAGTGGCCACTCTCTTGGCAGTCAGCCCCAGGACCTCCGGCAGCAGCTGGCAGTGTTTGTCCCAGCAGAGAGCCACCCGGTGGGGGGGGGAGGCAGAGAGGCCGGGGGAAAACACTGACTCGTGGAGGGCCTGCTGGAGAGAGATGGCGTCTGGAGAGGCTGAGGAGGGGGAAGAGGAAGGACGGCAGTCAGCGGGAGAGATGTGGTGATTTCAAGCTTACTCACTTCTCATTTTATGCACGCACCTTTACTATCGCCAATCTCCTCTTTAACGTAGTGCATTTTCAGGTATTTGGGAACGGGAGCAGTCCTGAAGAAACATACAAGTTAGAAGTCACTCTCTAATACAGGAGAGCATCTTTTACAATGAGCTACAGCAACACAGCTTGGTGTGCTGGTTTCATGCAATGGTACCGTTTAGGCCTGGTTCCATTGTGGCTCTGTTCGCTGGCTCCACCTGCTGGCTCCGGCTGAGTGTTGCGTGCTAAACGCTCAGTTTCCACTGTCACCGGTTTCCTAGCAACACAGATAACCGCTCTCAGATACAGACCACTGGATAGAGTTGCATGCGAAACACTAAAATTTGTTCTTTTGTGAGTGTTAGTAGAATTAAAAAAAAAAAAAAAAAAAAAAAAAAAAAAAGGCACAGTTCACACCAATATAAAAAACTAATTTAACTAACTTTTGACTTACCAAGTGCCATTAACCAGGTAACTGGGTCATGATTTTTTGAGAGAGAGTTTGTTGAGTTTTTCGAATTAGTTTTTTGGCGGCTTTGAGCACCACAAGTAGAGTGCCATCTAGTTCCATTATATTCAAGAGGAAGCAGACATCTCTACTTTCTCTATTTTGGATTTTGGGGTGAACTGTCCCTTTCAGGTGTGTACATGCCATTTTTGTGGAATGATAGCTGCAAACCTGTTCTGGGAGTCTTCAGCTCCTTCCGGCTGGTCTGGCGTTGAGGAGTTCTGCGTCGTAGTGTTTGTGTGAGGATCCGGACGTCGCCCACGTGGATGAGGTCCACTGAGGGCGACGGGTCGTTCTCCGCTGAGGCGATCTGGCAGCAAGCCCTCTTTGTTCAGATTAACATCCGAGTAGGGGCAGCTCACCTGACTGCACACACAAAAGATAAACACACTTTGACATGAACTCTTCGAGCAAGTGACAGAATAGAATAGAAGAAGAAATTTGAATAAGAATTTAGATATGGGAAGGTTTTTATAAATAGCACTTTGAACTTCATTTAGATTAGAATGTACTGATAAAAGGTATATTAAAAAGTATACCTTTCAAGTAAAAATTAGTTTACTGAGAGGTCAAATTTATTCAGAATATGTATGAAATAAAATAAGTGATTTGGAAAATAATCATATGTGCTATACGACATGGAGATTGAGAAACAATTGGAAAAACTGAAAAAAAGCAACGAAAAGACTGAAAGCACTAAACTGATGATGTGCTACTAACGTGTAGTGTGTCCCATAGCGAGGTCCTCTAATGTGGCCAACCCCGTTGCATCCTGGGGTAGGACATCCTTGTCCCGGGGCAGTCACTAAATCACTGGAGCCTGAAATACATATACACACACAGCCACAAGGGATTGTTCATAAAACTATACAAAGAATTGCAAGAAGCACCATTGTCATTTTTAATTAATTTCACAAAAGTTAAATGAAGGCAGAGACAAAACTGTGCTGACTCATCTGTTGAATTTACAATTCTAGATCAGTCTCCTAAGACTGACCTCTCTGAATATCAGGCAGGACAGCCAGGAAGAGTGTGTGAGTGAGAGAGTGCGTCTCACCGTTCGGGTATTGTAATAGGTGTCCCGTTTTCTGACACCACCCTACAGGGTGCAGATCAGGGCAGTCTGTCTCCACCCAATAGTCATACTCTGAACTCCAGCCATCAAAATGAATCTAGATGAGAAGGAGGGCGGGGGGCATTGTAGCAAATTAGACAAAAGCTGAGCATGGAGCAAGTCAAAACACATCCTGACCAACGTTATAAGTTTAGAATTTTGAATTAGTTTTTATTTTATTTTGTGTGTTTGCCAGTTTTAGTGTAGTTTCAGTTTTTCAGAAAGGTGTTAACCTTTGCTGAATAGCTAAATGGCATTTGATCTACGACAATATTTAAATCATTTAAATCATACTTGTTATTTAATCCCACAAGATTAGACTGCATGTGAAAAACAATAAGGATTTATTGTGAAGCAACTCCTGGAATTTCAAGTTTAATTTCTGTGGTTCGATGTCTTTTTTCAGTACTGATATACATTATAGGCAAAAAACTGAAACTAAAATTATTTAACATAATTTTCATTTCATTTGTTTTTCAATCAGGCAATATCATTTCAGTTTATTTTTTCTGAAGGGGACAATATTTAACCCTGATCCTGACAAGGAGCCCTGTTGTACCTTTAGTCGGTGGTCCTCTGTGTCTGTTATAGTTGTAACACGGATGAGCATGGGGTTCCTCTTATCCACAGCTTCCACTTTCATCCCAAACTGGAAGCCATGTGGCGGTCGCTGCAAACACGGGGCAGAAAAACAATCACATGACTATATCTAGACTATCGTCCATATTATAAATCTTTGTGAGTTGTACCGGTTTGAAAGCCCGAGCAGGAGCCGCCTGTGTGCCCGTCTCTTCCAGGTATTTCTCCCATGAGAAACTCTTGGGTTGCTTATATTCTGCGGAGAGAGAATTAGATCCATTAGATTCAGTTTTGTGACTTATACCCTGTGGATCAAAAACTACTGACAATCTGGACATCCACAGGAACTTTAACTTACTTATAAAATTAGCTTCATTATATTTACTTTAAAATGATTTATCAGCAATATTTGAGATATAGCAGAAATGTGTAAAATATTTTCTATAGAAAGATGCATTGATTGCACAAGTAAACAATAATTTCAGAAGAATCTAAAAGTTGTATTAGTATTCATTTCTGACAGTGTTAGATTCTGCATTCCCTACAGTATATTGAAGTAGTTTATACTGACCCACGTGTGTCTTGGTCTGTGTCTTACCAGCTGGAGTGGTCAGAGTTAGCTCAGCGTCTTCACAGTATCCCACAGGATGGATATATGGACTGCTAGCGTCACACCTTTACAAACAAAACAACCACTAGGTAAACAGCTACACAGCAACAGCCCAATTGGAGACTTTTTCAGATGTGTTCCAGCTGAACGAGCTCTGTAGTTATGCATGTTGGCCCAACTTTTCCAAACCTGTCGAGACCTGATCCCATTCATTTCCAATACCTTTCCATACCTTAAATACAGGCAACATGCGGATGTCGTACAGACATTACACTACCGTAGATCACTTGTATTTAAAGCTACAGCAGTCCTCCAAGTGGACTGGGGGATATCTTTGGATCACGCCTGTTCCTTCAGTCTTGAACCAGGCTCTTACCAGTAATCATACGTGTCATCCCAGTTGTCAAAATGAATGAGCAGTCGGTTGTCAACAACAGCAGCAATGGTTGCTACACAGATCAACGATGGGTTCTTCCTGTCGATCGCCTCCAGCTTCATCCCTGCTCTGAATCCAGACGGAGTCACAGACTGAAATAGAAATAAACATACACATATAAACACTGAATTTAAGAACAATCTGATGGCTTTCGAGCTTACAGATTGTGTTAATACTCACAGTGTTGAGGCTCTTGAAAAGGTGTTTTGGGGCCAGCTGACCCCTACAGTTCTTCACATACATGCTCCAATTAAACTCTCCGTCCTTACAACCTACAAGACAAAATCACTCGTCAAGCTGTTTGTAAAATAGTGTACATTTTGTGAGCTTTTTTCAGTCTTATCTTGGTCAAAGAAAACCCCAACTATTTCAGTGTAGTTTTAGTCAATAAAAACTGTAGATATTTTAGTCATTAGATTATATTGAACATTTCAGTCAAATCTAGTCACCAAATATCACCTTGTTTCTTTCTCCCAAGCCCTGTTGTTGTCATTGTTAACTGTAATTTAAGTAAATAACTGCGTGTTGATATAGTCACAGTTATTGTTTAATGAAGTCAGTCCCGTCTCGCCTTAGTCTTGAAAAAAAAAGGTTGTTTAAAACCTATTTGTCATAGTTTTCGTAAAAGATATGAACACTGTAGTAAAATCATGGATAGATGTGTGTGTGTGTGTGTGTGTGTGTGTGTGAGAGACTGCCTACCTTTAGGCAACAATAACTTATGCCCATTCTTCTCACACCAGCCAGCTGGTTTCATATCCCACGAGTCGGCATTGGCCCAGAAGTCATAGCATTCTGGGTAACCATCAAAGTGGAGCCTTACCCTATAGCCTTGGATCTGAGAGGCAAAGGGACAGCCAGATTCTTAATTATAAACGAGGATATAGATAGATGTGGTGTAGTCACAGACAGTTATTAGCGCACGTACCTCTGCAACAGTGAGTACACAGAACAGAGAGGGGTGAGACGGGTCCAGCCCCTCCAGCTTCATCCCCACCTTAAAACTGTTCCTGCTTTGAGGAAGCGACTGGTGCTGCAAGAAACATTTACAATCATAGCACAGTCATGACTTGGCTTATCGGAGACCAAATAAACAAAACCATCTGTTTATATATATAATTTTTTTTAAAAGATATATAAAAAATTGGCCAGAGTATATGGGCGAAAAATACCTCTTTGAATAGCTTAACAGGTGCAGCGATGGCCCTCTCCTCTTCCAAGTAAGCTGGCCAGCTCCACGCCCGTTTCTTATTGGCTGGGGCGGTCACTGAGGGTTGGGCAAAAAAACATTAGTATTATGTACTGTAGGTGGCGCATGAGGACCTCCATCCATCACATTCTTGAGAACATACAGATGCATATCGTCTGAGATTTATTTTATTCAGATCGGCTCAGTTCACGTGCTAATTTTCTTAAAACGTGAAATTTTAGGAGTAAATGATGTTTAAATCTATCACTATACGTCATGGTCATGTGAAAACATGCCTAAAATATTGATGGAACCTAATTAGTATCAAATGAATATAAACTCTCATTCATTCTTGTGTTGTGTCACACTAGAAACACTGCGAGACAGAAAGACATCCCTCTCCCTCCCTCCTATGGTGGCAGCAGCCCAACATACCCAGTTTGGCTATTTTGGCACCTCGTCTGCCTTTGGTCGTCTTGGCCTTTTCCTACAAAAGGTCAAATGAAAGAAGGTGTCAATAATCAGAACTGTCAACTTTTTTTTTTGTGTGGTTTCTCAACTTAAAAGATGGAGAGAGTAATTATCAGAATATAAAAATGCCATTGGATACTTTGTTGCAAAAATCAGTAATTACAGCAAGACATCACTGAACACTTGAGTGGCAAGTAGCTCTGAGAGGGAACAACACTGGAAACAAACACTAGAAGTATGCTCCTTACCTCTGGTTCCTCTTGGTTGTCTTCCTCTTCATCACCAGAATCCATATAGATCTTCCTCTTTTTGCGCACACGTTTACCCAGCCTCTCCCCCTCGACTGCTTGACTCTCCCTTGCTTCTGCTGGAGACGATCTGTAGAAAAGAAAGATGTGGCTGGTGATGAAACGAACAAAACTAAAATAATATGAAGGACAACAAAGAGGCATTAAATTATCCCGTGTGTGTGACTTTACCTGCCACTGGAGGGCTGGGCACAAATGGAGCTACAGAATTTGCCCTGAACGAGGGCATCCCGGGGAACACGGCCACCACAGGCCCTGCATCTTGACAGCTCCCCATTTGGGCCCATGTCTGCGCTAGAGCCAACCTCAACACTGGGACCAACCTCCACACTGGGGCCCTCCATACTGGGGCCCTCCTCTAGAGACAGAAGCACAGGACCGGGGGCTAGAGGACAAAGCACAAAAAAGGGCTGAAACTGACGGGTAAAAAGTAAACACTACAATTCTTTACAAAAACAATGCTGTACGGGTTAAACATGTGCGGTCATACCTTTGCCTTGAGACGATCCTGGCTGACTCTGATTGGCTGTCGCTGTGGCTGTGCCAGTCTGTGATTGGCCCTCCGGTGGAGGGGTGGGAGTGTGAGACTGTGCTGGGTCCAAGGTCTTGCGGTTAGGCTCTGACTTTTGCCCTTTGACCTCTAGGTCTGTGACAATCTCAAGAGTCCCAAACTCTGTCATGCGGAACTGAAAGACACAAGTAAGGTGGAAACAGGTATCCTCATCACAGATACGTCACTCCTAATTTTTCTTGTCTCCTTATGAATTAAGTTAGTAGATCAAAGCCAAAATATTAGTCACATTAATTAAATCTATGGCATGCTCTGTGTGAAATGTCTCTCTCTCTCTTTCCCCCATAAAAAGTTAATGTTTTCTTTAATACATTTTTTTATTTATTTTTGTTTTATAGAAAGTTAGCAGGGGGTAGTTTTAATTGCAGGCCTCTGCAATAAAACACAACAGGAAACCCCGCTCTTACAAATCAAGACTTGTACACAAACATTAACACAACCAAGAAATGATCCCGGACAGGAACATAAATCTCTCTCGTACCCTGATGTCACTCCCTGGCAACGTGGCAATACCATCCTTCCAGTCCAGAGCACCCATCATATCAAACTCAGCTCCCTGAGAGGGGCCATCACTGGGTGGAGTGTCGGTCATTCCCACTCCTATGATATCCCCAACCTGCAAAAAAACACAATAACAGTCACATAAATATACTGACAACTGACACAAAAACGTTACAGATGTTCAAAATGTAGCAGAGGTTAAATAGAAAGGTTCTGTCCACAACTCTGACTGAAATGATGCCATTGTTCTCCGTCTGTTGTGCTGACTCTGCCTGATTATCACAGTGTAGCAGCCCTCCTGTGTGGTTTTACCTACAAAGTGCTCCCAACGACGAATGCAGCTTCTACCTGCACTTGTAAACAGCATCACCCAACATCACAGCTAGATGGCGACTGTGTGCTGGCTTGCAGGATACACCATGCACTTCGATTTCAGACAAACAGTCAATAATAATATTGTTTTGCTGGTCAACTAAGAAGGAAATACGTGCACAAACGGCCCCATTAGAGTGAACCTCCATCAGGATCATTGACAAACATGAGGAAAGATGTCTCAACTTGAAGTTAACCACACAAGTTCATCTTTTCCTTGTTTTAACGGTATCTCCTAAAACCGGCTGTTTTCCTGGTCATTAACAAGTGAGAGGGTAATTTGTATATTAATTTCAAAGGGAACACTGTTTTCTGCACTGACTGGCCAAACTTAAAAGCGTATTAATCCGACTAATATTACGATATAACGTTTTAGTCTTGACGCATGTTCAACACTGAATTAAGGTGACATTTTCTGTTTGCATGGTGGTCATAACCATGTGAAAAGTAAACAACAGGCCGAGCTAATGGATCTTGATTAAGTTTGACTTTGCATTTGATACCTCAGTTTTATTCTAGCCATAAATAAAGTGCATGCAGGAGCGCCCATGATTAGCATTCGTCTTATACAAAATGGCGGAGCATAGGAAGAGGCCACCAACACGTTTAAACTATGTAAATTACTCAAGTTACGCATTTAAACAAATCATGCAAAGCGGCTACTCGTCAAACAAAAGCAAATGGTTGCTGTGTAATTTCCTGACTTTGTGTTTTCCGTCACTCGAGTTATTTTCTTCACTTTCCCCTTGTCACGGAATGTCAGCCCAGGTTGCTAGCTAGCGCTGACATGAAGCTAACAGTCAGCTAGCTCCGCTCCGTTCACTTGAACGGAGGTTTGCTAGACAGCTAGCCGTAGCATTGTGACTGGATGCAGCCAGCTAAGGACAATCTGTAATAAATAAGTTTCCCGGTTAATAACAATAGGAAAACGCATTTTGCAAAACGCCAATATTTCGCACAATATCACACACAATCGCAACAACACCGTGCTACTGTTACGAGCTTCAACATTGTTGCTTGATTAATTTCTTCAATAGAAACTTGAAAAAAAACGATTTATTCTCGCCGTTTTTAAATCAGAGTGGAAATAACGTGAACTAACGCTAAATAGCAAGGCGAAGGCCGCTTTTTCAAATTGTGTCACTGTTAACAGCAATAAATGAGTATTAACGCCAGTATTGTTTAAAAATGTGGAACTCACCTCGTTTCTGTTTTAACTCTTATTTAGAGCTGCTGGATAGAAGGATGCGCATGCGTGCAAGATGCGCTGCCTGACAACTTTGGGTCTCGGAAAAGTTCAGTTTACTATCGGTGGTCAATACTAGGCCTCTTTACACTTATAACACGCCCAAAACTCAGTTCAGTGCCGATATAACGAATACTACCGGTGGACTGGAGCTCATACCCGCCTTTTGCTCACAACAGCCTTAGAAGTATTTCCCTAAAGAAGTACGACAGTGTATCAATGGAGCGCAGGGACCGCAGTGTCTGCCATGACCGTGGAGGAGCGGTCGGTTCCCCTGGTCAAACTGTCCGCTCCTATAAACCCTCCACGGCCGTCAAACAGCTGATTTGTGTAGATGCAATCCGAGCACAGGCGATAATCAGTTTATATACGCCGGTGCTAACTATAGGATTATACACTCAGGCCTGTAAAATCACCCGAAGTGACATTGTTTTAACCGAAAAACGACTAAAAGACGTCGCCACTCAGGAGTCAGGGCTGGTTTGGCTCCTGAAACATATCTACAGTTATGTCGGCTGGTGCGTATGAGGGCTACCTCAACCGGTGACGGTGAATGAAGTCGGGGAAGGATGAAAACACACATTGAGTTCAGCTTAGTCAAACCTAGAGTTGAATACGCTAAAGTACGACTGCAGGGTTACATTTTGGCCGAAATACAACATTGACGAAGCCAGTGTGTCGGACTGTGCATCTAGGATCCCCTCCAACGGCATCACTGGGTGTGTGGGTCCTGTTTTAATGTGACAGCTGAACCATTTCATTCAACAGTGGGTTTATATGGGTGCGTATTTCTTC
The DNA here is from genome assembly GCA_943593645.1 of Bovichtus variegatus. Classification (NCBI taxonomy): domain Eukaryota; kingdom Metazoa; phylum Chordata; class Actinopteri; order Perciformes; family Bovichtidae; genus Bovichtus; species Bovichtus variegatus. The sequence continues at coordinate 6,195,952 of CALSCE010009506.1, forward strand.
CTGGGGCTTTGACGATTCATTTGAAGTGTTTGTTGGGTCGCGGATGGTCCAATGTTGAACCATATCATCTCCTGCAGTATTCAATCCCTCCCACATAGGGCGGTTATGGATTCTCCTGTGTATAATAAAGACACAGATTTTATGGTCCGTTTTTGCCATCATTTCTGATGAAATACACTCCGTCTAAACACAACACCGCCATAGTATCCACGGCCATGCATTCCGTTGTTAGCTAACAGTTACATAGAGAGAAAAGTCTTTATTTCAGTCAACAAAGGCCGCTCTCATACGAGGTGAAATGAGTTCATTGCTCGGCTACAGAAGCGGCGGCGCTGGTTTTGAGTGTCTTGTGTTTGTCGCTAGATGGCAGAAGAAGTCAAGTTTTCTCGAGGATTAACGGGCTCGTGTATCGTGCTGCTGCAGCCTGGGTTATTTTGTAATATAACATCAAGTACAAACCATGAAATGGCATTTAAAAGCAAAGCGGTCGAGTCGAAGGTAAGAGGACAGTAGATGTGTCATGTGTAATATGTCTCTGTGAACTGTCAGTCTGTCCATCCGGATCGACTGTAGGAAATCATGTGCGATAAATAATAAAGAGGATAAGACAAGCTAGGTTGTGTCTAAAGTCTTTTTATTTGTAACAGAGGGTTAGGGTTAGAATATAATCCTAACTGTAAAATCAGGTTTCGCTGTCTCCCACTGCAAATAGCCTATAATGTAGGACTGCAAAGCTCCTGGTTAGTGTTAAATATATGTTGTTGCCTATTACAAAACATACATGCTGTATTGTGAAATATTCTGTCTCAATCCCACAGACCGTGCTCTTCAACCTGCTGCTATGTATGGTCGTATTTTACTCTCTTTTCTACATGATTGGGAGTGTTTGTTTCGGTGCATTCAGGTAAGGATCTGCCACACGCATGCGCAAAGGCACACCAGCCCTTGAAAGCGTCATTAGTTATCCTCTACTGTAAATACACCCAAGAACTTTCTTCATTTTGTTTATGCTCTCTTTACATGGTGAATATTCTTAACTAAAATGGTGTGTTTCTGGAAACCAGGATGCTATGTTTAGTCTGCAGTTTGTATTTGGAGGTTATGGGTAAATACACAAAGCACAGAAAGCAGGAGGGACAGTGGGTCAATAGGAGCCAAACATCTTATTTCTGACTAAGGCCCCATATGTGGTTAATCTGGCTGTGGATCCACCTTTGCGCTAATGATTGCAGGGGTGAGATTTAGCTACTGTATCTGCACCATGTAGCCTATATCGCAAACCTCCCTCTTGCCTGGTAGACAACATTAGAGCTGAGATGTGTTTACACTTTACACTGGGTTAACACACTTTCTTGCAATTCCTGACAATAATTTCCCCTCTTATTGTATATGCAACCCAGAAAATGAAAGCTGTACATGTAAAAGCCCAACTAGGGACAAGAGTTGAAAAGTAGCTATAGGTGTAAACTCTCTGTGCAGCAGATCAGTTTCATGCTCTGTATTGGAACTATGTTAAATTGCATCGTCCTTATCAAGTACAAATTATTTAAAATTCAATTCTCATTTAGGTTGGATCACTTTGACGGACTTATTCCATTTGACTTCAAGACCGAACCAACTGAATCCAACTCCAAATACTTGGGTGAGCAGCACACTTAATGCAGCAAATATGATCAACAGTGATTGTGATTGTCACATTTTTCACGTCCTGTATTCTTTTGCTATGTTGGTCTTCCTCAGTGAACCTCCTGTCCCTGGAGCTCACCTACTTTTGCAGTGGCCTTTTGTTTGCTGCAGTGGTGAGGAGGCGGGTGTGGGACTACGCCCTCACGGTCACACTTCTGCATGTAATGATCACCAGCCTCGGTGAGTGCAAATCTTACAAATACATCTACCTAGGTAGACGCACAAATTGTACAATGTGTTGTGAATCTGCACAATTTTTTTTCCATGTTGCAGTGATGTTGGAGTTTCCCATGGTGTGGCAGTGGTGGCTGGCTTTAGGTAAAACAAAAATCACTGGTAACTTATCTGTTAGTTGTTGCATGTAAAGGGACAGTGTGTAGGATTTGATTTGGAATTCTACGTTTTGTGTTGTTCCACAGGTAGCGGCTTGTTTCTGATGATCTGCAACGGTCAGCTGATCGCTTACTTCACCTGCCAGAGTGACCAGAGCTACGCCTCCTTCAGCATCTACTGACAGACAGGAAGCTATGAACTGTTTCATAAACAGTCTTGTGAAGTGAGGTAGAAAGGACCAGACCAGATGCTCTCCCTGGAGACACCCAGTGATGGGCTTTTTTGTGTTTGTCACACAAAAAAAGACTCCTCACTATATCCTCACCCTCACACATAAAGTCAGAACGGTCTTGTTGCCAACAGACTGGCATCCTATTGTTTTTATGTAAATGCCACAAGATGTTCTCTGTATTTTGCTTTGTGATGCACAATGCCTCTCTTACTATGGATTTTAAGGCAACCTGTGAAGTATTTTCAGTACTTTTGTAAGCTGTGAATGTAATGGCAGAGCGGGAAAGTTGCAATACATGTTTGTTGTATATTTTGAAGACATAAATGTAAAGTGTTAAAAAATAAAGCTGCTTCAGATTGAGTGTTTATTCTTCCATTTTATGAAATAGTGACCAGCCTATTTCAAATTATAAACTGATGCTCAAAATAACTAATAAAGTAAAAATATAGTGTAATTTAATAACTGATGAAACATGCAGTGTTAGTGTAAAAATCTTTTTGCGTGAGTGCTTAAAAATAGACTTTGATTTAATTATTTATGACATAAAAAATAAATATTTGAACAAACATGCTCTCAGAGGATTTAGCATTGTTATAAAAGCGGCTCTGCTGCCACATACTCCACTGGCTTCATGAAGGAGAATCCTGGGAAGGCCTCGCTGGTCCCGCCCGCCTGGCACCGCTCATTCACAGAGGCAGGGACAGGTAGTAGTGTGAACTCAGGGTCGATGTAGCTGAAATCACATGGACCAGCCTAGAGAGGAGAGAGCAATAAAACACTCAGGTACACTATGCATTGATTTTGAAAATAGATTTCCCTCCATTCATTTCTGAATCACTCCTACCACTTTTGGGATGAAGGGGGGTCTAACTTTTCTAGCCAGGAGGTCGTCCCAGCTGATGGATGCAAAGAAGGGATGTTCCTGCAGCTCCACCTGGAGACACATTGACATTAGACCCCCTGTGGTTATGTGGGTGTATGTGCATCATTGCTTGTCTCTCTATTTTATTTGTGTGAGTGTGTGTGTACTTACAAGGTCACGGCTCCCCCCTAAGCGTTTGGAGACGTCTCTTTCCAGCAATTCCTCTAACAGTGATGCCTGAGAACCTCCACTACGCACCGGCAGAGGAGCGTGAAGTATTTTCTCAAACATCTCTGCTTTGCTTCGGCTGTAAAATGGAGGCTGAGAGAAAGGACAAGGCGATGAAGAAATAAGGTGAAGATGCTCAAGAAGGTGATGTGATGAACAGATGATTTCACATGCAGCACTCACCAGTCCATAGAGCATCTCAAACAGCACAATGCCCAGGCCCCACCAGTCCACTGCAGGACTGTACGGGTGGCCCTGTAGCACCTCTGGAGCGAGGTACTCAGGAGTCCCACAGAATGTATGCATGATCCCGCCTATGGCCACCCCTTCTTTACAAAGCCCAAAGTCAGTCAGCATCACATGACCGTCACTGTCCAGCAGGATGTTCTCTGGTTTGAGGTCTCTGGAAGACAAACAAACAGACGGGGCATTATTTTTCACTTATGGAAACGGTCTTGGCAAAGGTCTGCACTCTCCGAATACACTTCTGGTTCCAACTGATATTGCTGTTGTTTTAGTTTCATTTTCCTACAGTGGTTTCGCCTCGCATTTCTTTACCGTTTATCTTTTAATGTGGTGTTGGAGGTGGTTTTTAGCGAAAACATTTTCTTATAAAAGTGATTGTTTCATTGCATGAATCAAATAAACATGTGGACATGTTTAAATCAAACATGAGCCAGAATTGGAAGAGTGACTTTGCAATGGCTTGTCTATTTGTGTGTGTGAATATATACATATATATATATATATATATATATATATGTACCTGTAAACAATGTTGAGAGAGTGGAGGTAGCCCAGCGCCATGGCCATCTCTGCAGCGTAGAAAGCAGCCCTGGGTTCAGGAAATGAGCCCTCCCTCTGAAGGTGGTAGAAAAGCTGAGGACAAACGGATGAGTCGTGGCATATTTAAAGCTAAATTGTATAAATAAACTTAAGAAATAAGTAGCCCTTTCTTTTGTTTTCATGCTTAAGATTTGTACATTTTAACTTTATATATGATACCAAAACAGCATTGCTTTGAACTTTTCAATGGTTGGGGACAAAGGGAGACTTTACCAAAGTTGACAGAGAGAAGTGAGAGAAGGTTTTTATACACATACCTCCCCTCCATTAACATAGTCCAGGACAAAGTAGAGCGTGTTCATGGTCTGGAAAGAGAAGTGAAGCCCCACCAGGAATGGATGTTGTAGTCCTTTCAGCAGCACGCTCCTCTCAACCATCACATGCCTCTGCTACAGACACACAACACATACAGTCAGTAGATAGA
>CALSCE010009506.1:6200572-6216757 GCA_943593645.1 Bovichtus variegatus
ATAGATAGATAGATAGATAGATAGATAGATAGATAGATAGATAGATAACCTCTTTTCTCTTGATAATCATCTGTTTCTGCAGCACTTTCACAGCATAGTAACCTCCATGTTTTCTATGCCTTGCCAGCAGCACCTGTAGAAGTTTGAGCTGTGTCATTTACTGTCGCAACAAAAAATTCACAAGCACAAATGCAAAAATTAAAAAAATAATAAATCCTACCTTTCCAAAGCTGCCTTTGCCAATAACTTTGAGGTAGTCAAAATCTGACGGTTTCATCCTGGTTAACACAACGAAAGAAAACTATCAGATATGTGTTGTTAGTCGTTAGTCATACTCCTAGCTGGTTTATCATTTATTACTTAATTTGTTAAAACATTTTTTTGAAAAACAAAAGTATGTTTTTTTTTGGTAAAACATACCACATTTTTGCTTTTTTTTTGGTGAAATACTAAATACTTTTAAGACTGTAAAAATAGTTCAAGTAAAACCATCTGAACCGAAGGCCATATAACCTGTGATGAGGGGTCACACGCCCAAATGGTTGGGAAACACTTAGGTGACCGCCTACCTTCTGGATACATCCTCAAGTCAAAGATTATTTAACTAACTGCATATGGCATTTTTGAACTGTGACAAATTATTTCTGACCAATGAAGCATTAATACTCATTATAATAGGGTGTTAACTGTGTATATTTGCTATAAATGTTACTCAACATACTGCTGCGGACAGAAAGAGTTTAACCTTTTTCCATTCATGACTTATTTCTTGGACTCAGGTGGCAAAGTGACTTACTGTGATGTCTCTGTGTTCACTGAGCTCTGAGAGAGAAAAGACATACGGTCAGGAGGTCAGATTTAGTTTCACCTCCTGTCAACAATCAGCACAGTCTTAAAATAAAAACCCTATGTACTCACATCTGTGCCTCTCTCCTCCTTCTGTCTTCTCAGCCTGCTCTGTCTCCGGAGGATTTTCTGGGTGTCCAGGCTTCAATCAGGGGGTCAAAGAAAGTAGTTACATGGGAGTTTACAGACCCGTTTCAGCACAAAGTAAAAACAAAAAGCAGTGTTTTTGCTATCTTACCGTTGGCAGAATTTCTGACTGGAAACACATTTGTGTAAGAAGTCACTGAAGCCAACTCTCTTCCCTTTGAGCAGAGCTGTAACACAACAGGGGGTTAGTCCCTTAAATTACACAAGAGTTCAACAGCTGTATTTAGCTACTCCTTAGATTAGGTTAAGTGGTCGCGAGGAACTTATGAAACTATAATAACAAACTTTTAAGTCACCTCTTCAACTTTTTTTGAATGTTTTAAAGAGGCCGAGCCTTGATGTATGACTTTAATATAATTTTTTTACACTAGGTGTCACTTCTTTCTAATAATTGTGTCTCGTGCAGTAACCGTTACTTTTGACTGTATTCCTTCGCTAGCAGTTAACGGTCAAATGTAACCTAACGGTCAGCAACGGTCCTTAATTTACCTGAGAAGAAAGACACAAGCCCTCTCATTTTGGCTATAGGTCAACGGCTGATCCTGAGTCACGGTCATCTGGAATAAGACTGACTGACTGGCTGGTAGGAGGTTTTGTAAGAATGAAAAAGAGGAGAGAACAGGCTGAGGGCGGACTGTCCCGCAGCAGAGACGCCCCGCTTGTCCTCGTGCAGCAGCAGCACTTGTCCCTAACTTTCAGCGTAGCTGCTCAGTCACAGTGTAAAGACCGTTGACGCAGGACTCCTGGCAATGCTGCGTTTAAGTGCCCTCGGAGATGAGAGACATGAGAGACCGACTGTAAATTGATTTGAATATTATACTGAAACTATTGTCCAACTGTTCTGGAAATGTAAACATACCTTTGAACTGTAGTACGTTGTTTGTAGATGTATCTTGGATATTATTATCATTTAGAACTCCTACTGGAAATATGTTTTTTGGGGTTTCAAGGCTCAACACGATATCTCAGAAAGAGTATTTTCTATTTAATTTCAGCGTCATTGAGTTCACCTGGTACAGTGGCCGGCCCGTGCGGCCCATGTCCAAATGCCTTACTGCAGTGTGTCAGGTACGGATCCCTGCCTTTCACACGACGCTGAAGTTAGTCTCCCATTCGCCGTTTAAGGGGAAAGTTAAGAGAAACTTACTTTGCATTGCTGAACCACCGATCGTCCTTTAGTATCTACTCTTATGTTGTGAAAGCACGTTAGACATGTTAGACCTTAACGCTGTCTGAAATCCACTTCTGAATTTGTGAAAGCTTTAACCTATTTGTGAAAATGCAAAAACAGGGAGATTTCACTCCCTTTTTCACATCTAGACCACATTGGACCAGGTCTCTTTCAAAACCACGATACTTAGACTGTTCAAATCTGGAACAGTGTAGCTAATCACTACATGCAGAATTAGAAATACAAATATAAATAAGGACAAACAAGAACTGCTCTTTCTGTGATTAATATTCAGAAACAGTTTTACACCTGTTTTACTGGTTTGGGCATTGTTCTCACACCAATAAATTCTGCCTTTGTAGATTTCTCATTGATCGTATCTTTAAAAACTTTTACATTATTATGGGAAAATGTGGTGTTTGGTTTCTTTAAAAAAAAGAAGACATTTTTTAATAATACATTTAATGATGTTGTCAATATTTTTATTCATATCTGTAAATGTAACAATATTTCGACTAAATCCACAAAGCAAAAGTCTATCAAGACACCTAATATCTGTATGTTTTATAATATTCATGTCTGAAGTGATAAACCCCTGGCTCTTTGTTATTGTTCTATTTGTACACTATCCCATGTATACTGAATCTGTATTAGCCTATATTCTTTTCATTAATAATTATTGTCTTTGTTTTAAATTCTGAATTTACTGAATTAATGTCATGTTTACAACAAAGAAACACAAAATAAAAGAATATAAGTGAGCTATTAATACCTCTGTTTTATTCTATTTATTTGTGTTTATTTTAGTAGTTTAATTGTAAATGAACCAGCGTTACCCTAGGGGGTTAAATTCATCTGTTGTCTCTGGTCAGGTATTAAAAAGTCCATCAAATGAACTTTCCTTCTTTCTTTCTTTCTTTCTTTTTTTCTTTCTTTCTTTCTTTCTTCCTTCCTTGTTAGTCACAGTTGGTTAGAGGGAGGACTGTATGCACCACTAAGTATGTGAGTGGGAGGGAACACTGATAGTGGGACATGTAGGCTACTGAATTAATGTGTGTGTATGTGTGTGTGTGTGTGTGTGTGTGTGTGTGTGTGTGTGTGTGTGTGTAAATAAAAATCAACAAATTATACAATAGTCACTGATATGGTTGGAAGGAATGGTGCCGAAGATGAGGGAACGTATGCAGATCAAGTTATACTTTTCTATACACACACACACACGTGTTTTTATGACCAGATATTTGCAGCACACACTTTCCTTCTGACCCTAAGGATAGTTAACGGGTCATGGAAACTACACTACTATGTGTAGAGTCATGAGAGCATTCTAGCACATGACACCTCTGTATCTGTCTCCTGTCTCATATACCTGTCCTCACCATCAGACCCAGTTTCATGCTTATGATATATGACCAAACTATTGTTGCACCTCACACACAGCTCAAGTAGCTGGTTGTTTTATATCACATTTAGGCAACATAAACTCTTTTCACAGACATTCACATATGCTATTACAAATTCAAATTCTCCCGTTGTACATTGAATTACAGAAGCACGCATTTATATTAACATGTGATTATATATTAAATGGAAATAGAAAGAGGAACTATCTTGAGTCTGGCACAGCTGGCAGTTAACACATTTTTCTGAGAGAGACAGAGAGGTACTAAGATTAATCTCTTCCATCAGTAAAAACTAAAAAAGTTCCTCTGTTGTTTTGTTGTTGTTTATTTTTACTAGATATACAGTATATACTGGAGTCAGCCTCCATAATATAAAGAAGTGTGCCATGTGATCCAGGAACCTGGAAACAATGGCATAGTATATGCCTTGTAGCAAGCCTTTCAAAAGCTAATAAAAAAGAAGTTACAGATGATACACTAATATAGGATATTTAAAATATAAAATATGAAATAAGCCCAAAGCTTTAAGAGGAAGTATTGTCTTAAACTGGAAATGAGCAAAAGAGGAATGCAGCATGAGAGGGTGTGATAAATAGGACATGAAGTGCAGATACTGAAGTTACGTCAAGTTTGTCCCTGTTTCTAAATCTGGAGCTGCTGGGTTCAGAGTCGGTACAGGGTGTCTTGGTTACTATTGCAGGAAGCTGATCCTCGGACAGCAACAGGGGGGAGGTCCCTCTCTGTTACAGTGCTGGCTGAGGGGGGGGGGGAGTGGTCTCCGCAGTCTGACACTTCTTGTCACATCAGTCTAACGGCATGGGAACTGGCCGCAGCTGTTTTTTTGATCCTCCATGATGCAACAGGTGACACTGAACAAATCTCAACAATCTGACAACATTCCTACAAGAGAGGAAACTCAGCCAGAGCCCGCAGCATATCTTTTTTTTAAACCATTGTTACTGCAAGGGAGAAAAAGAAAAAAAGGAACAAACAAAAATGGACAGACATCATCGTGTATAACATTGTGTTATCAGTATCCAGTCATGGGCTCATCTTATTGAAATATAATAAATAAATAGAACATATACACCTTTGCTTTTTGTGAAAACCTTTTTCTTTATAACTGCAAGTGTTTTATCATATCTTTCAGCAGAGTTAAGTGGGCTGGTGGTTTTTTTCTATTTCAAATTTAACAAAACGAGTCTTTGTGGTTACAATGGCACAACCCCTAGCATATTGTATTGGTATTGTATTGGTCCAAACACTGTCAGAACTGGGTCTGGTTTGAATTGTTTTTGTAAATCCTCAGATTTTTGAATATTTTACTCCAATAAATACCTTCCAAAACATGTGTGCTAATGAAGCCAGTGATTGTCCACATCGATCACAGGATGGGTTTACTGTTGGAAACATCTTCTGCCATGTCTGGTGCATACAGAAGAGGAATGGACGTATTCTTGGGCCTTTCTCCACAGATCATCCGTGACTTCCACTCCCACTTCTTCCTGCCAGGCCTCTCTCAGATGGCCCAATGTGTCATTTCAAATCAGTGATGTCTCTGTCATTCTTCTTGTTTTTAACTCTTGGTTGTGTACACACAGTCAGAGATCTGGGAGTCATGTCTGCTGCTGACAGATTTTTGGTTGACATTTGAAATGTTGGGTCCAATGAGCTCGGTTTCAGACCTGGTTCAGCAGTAAAAAATAGACTGTAGGCACAAGCTATAGTACACAAAAAAAACAAGGGTACTCTGGTTTCTTTAATTTGTGTAGGATAATGATTATTGTATTACTGTAGATACTTCTTCTCAACTACATGTCAGAAGGAACAATTGTACTTCCACTCCATTATTTGACAGCTTTAGTCACTAGTTACTTTCATATTTTTTACATGATTTTAACTACTTACACACTAATGCATCAGTAATAATTCAGCGATAAAATACATACTAGTGTAAAACTCACAGGGACCATGTTTCTGCATTGAGTACTTTTACTTTTGTTTCATTTTCAATTTTGTTCATAATAGCTGTGTACTTAAGCAGCATTATAAAAACAGAAAGCGTACAGAGTCATATTACTATTTGTTTTACTTATAATAAAGGATCTGAATGCTTCATCCACCACTGAGATTATACTTGTTACCACATTTTGTTTTAGGCATAAGTGTGCTCTATATGTAAGGGGGAAATGAGAAATAAATAACATTTATAAAAGCTTTGTCATGGTGTTACAGATTTTAAGAGTTATTTTGAGTTATTTTTTAACTCAGTAAGTCATTTCCTACAGTACTCTACATACAGTATGAGCAGTACATTTTCATGGTGAACACACATGACAGCAGTACTTAATCTGTCCTTTAGATGGAGACAGCAAACCAGAAGATTTCGTGAAGTACAAGAACAGACAAATATTTATTTTAAATTTCTTTCATATAGGAATTTGTAACTTCATATTAACAGACAAAACAGCATTTTGCCATCAGCCTGTTGTCAGTGAGTAGCTTTTTATCCCAATCATATAAGTTAAGTACCAAATAGAACAAAGTTTGCCTTTCCACGGTACTGTATGGCTTCTCCTGATTTGAAGCTCAGAGTACTTCATTGAACGTTGGGTCACCCAAAGAAACCAGGATAAAACATATATTAAGAACTTTCCTTTGAGTAGAGCAACAACAGAACAATACTTGATAAGTCAATAAGTCGATGGATAGAAAAGAAATCTGTAATTATTTTGATAATGCCATTCTGAGGTTCCTGCTTCTCAAATTTGAGGATTTACTGGTTCCCCCAGTTTATTATCATTACACATGTAATATCTTTGAGATTTTCACTGTTTCACAAGACAAGTAACGCAATTTGATGACATCACCTTAGCCTGTCAGAACATGTGCTGAGTATTTAAATCAAATAACTGAAAAAGTAATTGACAGATTAATTGAAGGAATATACATAGTTGCTAGTTTCAGCTCTGCCTTTTTACTATCAAAGCAGATGTAAACATTATATGATAATACTGATACTAATGATAATATTAAATTAAAAATAATGTACTTTTCACTCCTGTATAATTATCTCACAACTTTTACAACTTTGCAAATTAAGATTTTAACATACAAATCATATAAAATATGATGCTTTATTATTGATTTAACTATATATATATATATATATATATATATATATATACATATATATATATATACATATATATATAAGTATATACAAGTGCAGCCGAACAACCGTCTTTATTTTATGAGTTTTTAAGGGTGTAAATAACAAAATAAATAATTTCCCTCACATTTTCATCTAAAGGAAATCAATGAATGTGATGTTTTCTTCGCTGTTAACAAGTTGTCTTAATTGCAGTCTGATCCCAACATTTCCTGAACTGTTTTTGATTTGATTAATTTATTTTTTTTTCTGTTTATTTGTATGTTTTATTTTGCATGGCATTTTTTTTTTATATATATATATATCTTTGCAAAAATATATGAAAGCGTGATGATGAGAAATGTCTACAATTTTTAAATACTCTCAAAATTGTGTAAAAAATAAAAAATAAAAAATAACTACTGGGTCCGATTACCCTGTTTGTAATGTTTTAGTTTGTATTACTGTGGACAGTATTTCCTATGCTTTGCGCGCGCGCCCCCTCTCTGCGCATCACGAAGGGAGCGCGCGCGCGGAAAAGGGGCGGGGCCGCGCGGAGTCAGCGCAGCTAGGGATGAGAAACTTGTCCCGGATATTTACCTAACTATACCTGGGTCTTCCGACGCGCCCCGTCCCGAGGTTCTCACAGCGGACTGTCTGAGGAATATGATCCGTCTCTGAAGCGGGACAGCTGAGGTACACACAACTTTGTTTGTCTTTTAAACTTACCCTTCCCGAAAGACGGTCACTTCGCCAAGTTGTAGTTATTTACGAGGACAGCCATGGTTGAAGAAAAGTTTGCCAGTGAAGTGTTCCTCCTTTTGGGTGTAGCTGTAGAAAACTCAAGGGTGTCAACAGGTTCCTTGTCGGCGCTGTGGTTCAAAGTACAGCGAGGTCACAGCAGAGTTCATTATCGATTAACTGGGACAGTCGGATAATATAAATACAGGCCACTGAGATAGACCCTGTTTATTCATTGGTATGTTTACGTTTGGTGAAGCAAGAGAGGCCATCAATGCGTTTTATGTCCTACAATGTACACTTTTTACTTTTAAAGATAAGGCTATGGCAGAAAATATATGTAAAAAGCATCATAAAGTAAGAAAACTATATTTAATTTCCTCATCTGTAGCTGTCAGGTAGGTACAAACCTCAACATATAAAGCAATAGATGCAAGACACCCAGTAAAGTCATATCCACACGCTTTTAAATGTAGCATTTACTTGTAAATTCATTAGAGGCCTGCCTGTGAGAGGGGTTATTATGGAAAACAAGTCGCCAAACTGGGACCTGCAGCTCCCTTTTTAGTATATTCAGAATGTGTCACTGTGTTCAAACATTAACTCAAACACTGTGTGTCCTTTCAGAATCAGTGTGAGACAGGCCGGCCTGGATCCATTAATCATTCACCTGGAAACCAAGACAGGACACATGTACGTACACACACTTGCACACACACTTATACCGTAGGTATTCTCAAAGTTGGATTAAGTTATTGGCTTTGTGCATGCATTAGTTTTGCATGTAGGTGAGTTTGTGCTCATGCCAGCGGCTGGACTGAGATCGGTCGTAGTGTAGATGGGCGTATTCTACTCTGAAAATGTTTAACATTCTTATCATTCAGCTGCCTGCGAAAGGCGGAGAGAAGCTGAGGGAGAGGGAAGGGAGAGGGAAGGGACATGTTCAGACCCAGGCCAAATAATAAGGAATTACACACACACACACACACAGAGAGTCACTCCTTCGCATTCACGCTGCATTACTCACTGCAGACCGATGCTCCATCCAGCACATATATTACTCACCGCACAATGTCATCGCACTTTCATTAGAAGACAACAGTCTGGAAACATCTGACACTGTTTTCTTTGGTTGTGTGTGTATTTCCAGGTCCCAACTCAGTGACGAGCTCAGGGCAGGGCGTTTGTCTTGAGAGGGAGGCACAGTTACCGTGGCAACAGACATGCCAAAACTGGACCTGCTCTGCCTAGTTCAGCTGCTGGACGGCACGATCGAGACCTACAGACTCAGCGTGCGTAACACACACACACACACACACACACACACACACACACACACACACACACTGTTTCCTGTCTGTCGTTGAGGAGATCATATGTTGCCCCTATCTATCTCTGTGCTCCGCTAACGATCATAGTGTCAGTGCATAATACAGTGACCGACTACTCTTTCCTATTCCCATTGATCCACATCTCTTGTTTAACACCGTGACCTTGGTTTGAAGGACACGCTCACCTCCTGCATCTTACAGGGCTTGTCACACTTTAGGAGCCTTTTACATCATCAGCATATCATATCGTACGCAGCCTGACAGCAGCATACTCACACACACTGACAAGCATACACACACACACACATGCAGAATCACAAATATTGCTTTCTAGGACAGCAGCTGTGCAGCATCTTTATGTGAGCGGTGCGAGAGGTTGTTTCCAATATTAAACCCCCATTACTCTCTTTTTTTTACGGCTCCTGTTTCTTGTGTTTATATAATATATTTTTTTTTACAGATTTTCACTTAGAGATAACAAGTTTTTTGAGTGCTCTTTTAAACCGATTTTCACCAGGACATTGTGTCCACACACATCAAAATGTAATCTTTTTTTTTCTGCTGCAAGAACTTGCTGTTTGTCCCAGTTTACAGTAAACATGGTCCTCTTGTGATGTGAATGTGCTTCCGGTAACAAAACGCGTGGAGAAAATGCAGATGAGTTATGAGTTTATCCCTCAGAGTGATGAATCGTTAAACTCCAGAGTGTTGTGCTGCAGATGAAAATCTTATTTTCAACTGGATATAAGCATTTTTTATTGTTTTTTTTTTTTTTGATTTACAATCATTTCTTCATATTTAAAATATCCCAGGAGAAACTCACAAACCAAAATAATAATCCTTATCTATACATTAAGCACTACTGTGACATATGGCATGGTAGATTTACATGTGCAAATAAGGAACCCGGTAATGCCACTCGAAGTTTTGGCTGATATCAACGTTTGTTTGTTGTTTCCTTCTTTCAGAAGCAGGATGAAGGTGTGGTTCTGTTGGACCTAGTATGCGACCACCTGGACCTGCAGGAGAGGCAGCTCTTCAGTCTGCAGATCAGAGAATCGAGCACAGCCAACACACACTCTCCTGTGAGCCCACTGTTCATCTGCAGCACATTGGGGCTGGGATTGTAATGTATTGCACTTGCTGATTGCTGTTTTTGACAATGATAACCACAGGGTATGCTTGCATAAATGTTTTTTTTAGCCCCAGTTTGCCATTATACTTAATGAATTTCTTTCTCTCAGAGATGGCTGGAGCCTGAGAAGCCCTTGAAGAAGCAGATAAAAGGTATCCGGCTTGTTCAGAGAAATCACTGTTTTTACCTAGAAATACTTCTCTAGACTAGACGAATACATTCTAAAACCTTTGTTTTAAAATATATTTCAATACATGTATAGATAGGAGGTGTAGGAGAGAAGAGGATTGAGGTAAATTTGCAACTATAGATACAGGATATGCCATTTCTCTGCAGGTCTTGCATCTCCCTTTTATCTGAACTTCAGAGTACGATTCTTCATCTCTGATCCTAACTCTCTGCAGCATGAACAGACAAGGTTAGTAGGTGTGTTTTTGTAGCAGTCATATATCACTGGATATTGATCTGGAGAAGATGTACGAGTCAGAAACGTCCTTTTTCGCTGGGATTATGGATAAAAATGCATGCGTGGGTTGGTTAAGTTCCTCTTGTCTCGTCCCTGCAGGCACCTGTACTTCCTCCAGATCAGGAGTGACATTAGAGAAGGACGGTTAGTAACTAAAAAAATTCAACCACCCATCCCCCTCTGTGCACAGTTTGTGTTTATCTGGTACAATGTGTAATCATGGAGTATGATTGCAGGTTGCAGTGCCCGCTGAGTGCAGCTGTAGTGTTGGCTTCTTACGCCGTGCAGTGTAAGTCCTATTTTTTTCTGATTAATGTCATAATAATAACTGAGTGAGTAATTAGTTGAGGATGCTCCCAATAAGCAGCAGCTCTCTTACAGTACCCCAGGCGTAGGACTGAACAATATATTGTTTTCTTTATCGTCAACATGATGTTTTTTTTAATTGTTCAATGTTCATTTGTGTTCAATAAAATAATGAGAAAAATAACAAGCGTACACGTTAATATCGGTTAACAACGTTATCGCATATTTTCCTCGTATCGCGCAGCCCTACCCGCATGTCAGTGTGTGAATGTGTGGATCTGGTTATGTGTGGATGCTCAGTGTCTCTTTCCACCACCTGCAGCGGAGATGGGGCATCACTGTCCGTCTCGACTTCCCGGTTACCTCTCCAAGTGCTACTTCATCCCTGAGCAGGATGAAGACTTCCTGTCTAAAGTGGAGGACCTGCATCCACAGCACAAGTAATGCAGACCGTTTTATTACATCTAGTTACAACCAAAAACGACCAGTTTGTGCTGCTGTTGGTTCCTGAGGTTGTATGTAACTGTGTGTGTGTGTGACTGTGTGTGTGTGTGTGTGTGTGTGTGTGTGTGCGTGTGCGTGTGTGTTCCCAGGGGGCTGAAGCAGAGCGAGGCAGAGCTGTGTTTCCTCAACACAGCACGAACACTGGAGTTGTATGGAGTGGAGTTGCATGCTGCCAGGGTAGAGTTATTCCCTCGTCTAAGGGAAAGTTTGGATGTTTTGAAGTGGGGATGTATGAGATACTTCTCCATTGTTAGTGTGCCCCCAGTTTGGAGAAGCAGACAGGAGTTACGCCACAGGAGCAAAGCAATGTACTGCTGTGGATAAGTGCCGCAGCAAAACACGTTTTAGCCACCTAAGAAAAGGCCTGAAGCTGTTATCTATGCTCTCTTCAAAACCACCACACTTCATTGACAAAACAGGAATTTGACCTCACAGAACACGGGCGTTGCTGCTCTACCACTGCCTCCATCAGTTAGTTTGTTTGTGTTCATTTGTGACTTTGGTGAATCCAAACTAACCATTTAAAAGGTGGCCCGCTGTACAATTATATCTGGCCCACGATAATATGAATATTATCCAATGCGTCTATCCTGGTCAATAAATGTTGACCCTGTTTGGCCCTCGACATAGTCCCAGTTTTTTGGGCATCTGTGATTGAGTTTGACACCCCTGATTTAAAACAAGTAAATATACTAAATATAGTATACACTTAAACTGATATACATTTTTTTAGGTGGGCCTCTTTTAAGGTGGCTAAAATATATTTTGCTGCTGCCCCAGTCCACAGCCGACCGCTCAGGGTGCCGCCCGCCATCTACTGTAACACACTAACTATGAACACCTCATGCAACCCCACTTGAAAACATCTAGACCATCTCTTTAAACGTTAATGTAATACCTCATGTTTTAGTTTAACCTCCTCTAAATCCTCCTTATTCCTCTGATGTATGACGCTTTCTGTCATTCCCTCATCTTTCTGTTTCTCAGGACACCAGCGACGCCCCTCTGATGGTGGGTTTGGCCTCCAGTGGTGTTGCAATATTCTGTAATAGGATTTGCTCGAGTTTCTTCCCTTGGTGAGTGATTATGACGCTAATTACATGTGAAGTTACTGTATGTTCTTCTTTGCTTTCAACCAATTGCATTCTTCACATGTAGGGTGAACATCATCAAGATTTCATTCAAGAGGAAACGCTTTCTTATACATCTGAAACGTAAACACGTGAGTCCCTCTACCGTGTGTTTGTTCTCAATAGTTGTGAGATGTGCTCTGAACAAATTGTTACGTTTAATTGCTCTACACACTTTGCTTGTAAATCTATTGAAAGTTTGGAGACAGCACTATTTTTTTTTTATTGCTTGTATTTTTTAGCTGTGATGTAATTATAGCAAAAATTAGGACATGTGAATTTATGCTAAACACATTAATATTTCAACAAGATTTCACAAGCTTGACGACTACATGGTCTACATACTGTAGATGTAAATACTATAACATTGATTGAATCATTAAGCCCCACACTTTTTGGCAGGTTTTCTTCGTGTGTTCATATGTCAATATATTCATATGACAAGAAATAAATCACTCATACAAAAAATGAGAAGAGGCAGTGTTTTATTTCCATCAACAAATGAGCAGCAGCTTCAGTTAGAGATGTGACCTTGAATATTGCAGTTGCAAAGATCTCTAACATTATAGAGCGTAAAAACTAAGAACTGAACTCTGTATGTTGCAGGGGGAGACGCAGGACTGTGAGGTGTCTCTGGTTCTGCCCTGTCCCAAGACCTGTAAGAACCTGTGGAGGTCCTGTGTGGATCATCACTCCTTCTTCAGCTCCAACCGGACTGCCAGGAGCCCAAGAAACAACAACAGCACAGTTCAGTCCTACAAAAAGCTGATAACACAACACCTGGGCCTCGGCAACAGTAAAACTGAGAGGTGAGCCTGCACCTGTACGTACAGCATATTCACATGTGCATTCTCGTCATAAATACTGAAAATGTTCTTTCTTTTTCTTCCGTATTTGCAGCGGCCCAGTGTGCCTGCGTGTGGTCGGTGGGATGGTGTGGAACCCAGTCCTGCAGAGGTCGATTTCATCAGAGTACCTCGAGACCAAGAGTCTGCCCTCTAGATCGCCCCCAAACACCCCCAACTGGTACGACCTGCAGGATCAACCATAATGAAATATCCAGCAATATCCTTTTTTTTTTTTTTTTTTTTTTTTTTGTCATTTGATTAAAATCTTACACTCACCTGGTTCTGCTCGTTTATCTCTCCGGCAGGCGAAGTCCTCGAGTTCGCCACGGTATCCGTAAGCCTCGGCCGTCCTCAGTTGAACTGAGCAATGACCTGAAAGACATGTCGGAGGGGGAGGATGTCTTCTACACATACAGGGCGTCTGTGAGCAGCAGCAAGGACAGCGAGGGAGATGCTTCACCTCATCAGTTAGTATCAGTTACAACAGAAACGTGTGTGTCTACTTCTTAGGCACACTCTTAAACTCTCTCTCAATTCAGTGGGCTTTGGTGGCATGATGGATTATAGGGCTGAAAGTTAATTCATTTTTATGTCGACATTAAAATTAGATTTAGTGCAATTTCTTTAAACGAAAGAGCTGCTATTTTAATTATGCTAGAGCTGAGCAATTAATCTAAATTTGATTGAAATCATAATATATCCTACAAGTTTCAGTTAAAGGCAAAAGGAGTGTTAAAATATACTTTCAAAATTAGAAATCGTGTTGCAGAGATGTCCTGGACTACACATCTTTGTTTGGCACAGATCCCCGAAAAAATCAAACCTTAATAATTTTAGTATCCTTTCAATGAAATTGAGAATAATGATGTAAAAATGATCATTCCATCTAATATTGCAAATCATATTGCAATTGCAATGTCAGTTAAAAAAAAATCACAGTTAGACATTTTTGTCAAAATCGTTCGGCCCTAAACACAGAAGTAATGACAGCTGTTGCCACAAAGTTGCTGACTAAGATGCAGCTAGTAATAACGTTAATTGAGTGAGTTGGCCAAACCACTTAAAAAAATTTCCAGCTGGTGTCTGCTTAATAGGGTTTTTACATGCACCTTACTACACAAAGGTTGTATTCCAGAGAGAAGAAGCACCAAAAAATAGCAATTAAATTATTTATTATTTTTATTTCCCATGAATAGCTAGTCATGCACCCCTCACTTGTGTTGTCAAAGCATTTATGTTGACTATGGAATAAAAAAAATATAGTATGACATGAGAGTAATCAGAATTGTATTATTATCACAACCAAAAGTCATCTGTTAATCTGAAAATCATTGTGAAAAAATCTCTTTATTTCATCTCTTTCAGCCTTTCTGGCTCTCACAGCCGTGGGAGGGATGAGGCTTTGTTGCAAATGGACGGCAGTCTAGGAGAGGAGGATGCTGAGCACAGCTCACACCACTACGATAAGGTCCGTTATCTCATCACCAACTCTAAGTTTATGTCTGTATATCCATCCTTGCGTCCATTCATCCTGAGTACTTGTGTGTATGCAGGGTGTTCTTGGCGACGGTGACTTGATGCTTTTATGTATTGCCCCCGATCATGACGGCAAGTTTGGCTTCAATGTTAAAGTGGGTCTCTCTCTTACGCTCACCACACAAGGCAATGTTTATGTTTGTTTTTTTCAATCTACACACATTATTTTTCTGTTGTCACTCCTCCACTCTTGCTCCATTTAATTTCCCAACTCCTCCTAGGGTGGGGTGGATCAGAAGATGCCTCTGGCCATATCCCACGTAAAACCTGACTCTCCGGTAAGAGCGGACTCAGACGTGTTTGTGTTTTGACCTGTTGTCACCAGGTTGTGTCAAAACACCTTTATGATGAAATGTCAACAGACTATAGACTGATGATTAGATATTTTGAAAAAGAGCTGTAACTATTAGTCGCTCACCAGAACAATGAATTGGCTATAATGATATATACAGTATTTATTTATATATGTATGTATGTATGTATGTATGTATGTATGTATGTATGTATGTATGTGTGTGATACTATCTTTATAAGCGATAGATTGAGTAAGCTGAATTGGGTTTTGTACTTTGAAGACATCACCTTTGGCTTTAGGATATTGTGGACATTTTTCAATATTTTCAGGCGATTAATTCAGACGGATTAATTAATAATAAAAACTAAATCGGATAACGATATATCGGCCAATGTTAATTTAAAAAATCAAAGCAAAACCTCAACACACTAGAAGGGCTCTCGGACAGCAGCAACTTCCACCGAGGCTGTTTCCATAAGTGAAAAACAATGCGTGTGTCCGCCCCGTGGTTCAGATCCGGATCCAGATATGAAAACGTAGCGGGTTTTTCCTTGACCCGTGCTACACCCTTCCACCAAGTTTCATGAAAATTGGACCAGTAGTTTTTCTGTGATCCTGCTGACGAACAGACCAACTAACCGAACCGTGAACATAACCTCCTTGGTGGAAATAATTATCTTGATTCGGATCCCTTAGATCTTTAAAAAAAAAAAAAAAAAAAAAAAAAAAACTGTTCCCTGGATAAATCCTGAGACATTTTACAGTTAAAAAAAATCCACCTGACAGTGCTATAACTGTGACACTGTTTCTAAAGTAACTCAAACCTAGTTTGTTCTTCAGGTACTGCAATTTCTTCAATTTATTTGCTGACATATACGATAATCCCGACATATAACTAACATCAGCCGGCGTAGACTGAACTATAGAATGACTTGTGGTGTGGTGATTTTAACTGACTGTCTTGTTTGTAGGCCGGTCGATGTGAGCCCAAACTCCTGGAGGGAGACCTGGTGGTGCTCATCAACGGTCGAGACATCTCTGAACACACACATGATCAAGTTGTCATGTTCATAAAAGCCAGCAGAGAGTCACACTCCAGAGAGCTGGCCCTGCTCATCAGACGTAAAGGTGTGTGTGTGTGTGTGTGTGTGTGTGTGTGTGTGTGTGTGTGTGTG
>CALSCE010009506.1:6218457-6234731 GCA_943593645.1 Bovichtus variegatus
CACACACACACACACACACACACACACACACACACACACACACAAAATCGGCTCTCATCCGGCTCCTGATGAATTGCTTTTGTTCCTCAGACTGTCGGGTGGAACATACGACGCTGTTGAATATGAGTTTGATTTCATGAGAGCAGAGCGCAGCTGATGTAGCAGCAGCAGTAAATTGTATCCTGACTGATGACTCATGTAACATGTAATGTAATTTGTCGGTGATGTCATACTTGCAGACCAAGTGCCACCAGTACTGGCCGCATCCGCCGGAAGTGAAGGAATACGGGCACATGCGGGTGAAGTGTCACTCTGAGGAGTGTAACCTGGCGTATGTGACAAGGCAGTTCACGCTGACACACACACAGGTACAGTATATATATTCAGTGACATATTATGAACCCAAAAAAGAAAACTGAATGAACCTATTGATGATAAAAAAAAGAACAACATACAATAAAAAAATAAAAAGGCAAGATGAAAAAAATAGAAGGCTATTGGATATGTATTTGTAAAAAAATAAGAGCAGAGATTTCAAGGACAGAGAGCTGTATTAACATGGAACAGCGAGTAATTGGATTTTCTCTTTAATAGGGTTAAGAAAAGGATTCTATACTTATACTATACTAAAAATCCCTGAGAAGCCCCTTAATGAGTATTTTATTTTCTCTAACTTAAGAACGTACAGTATGTCTTTCCAGTGAATAAAGGTAGGTAGGTGTGCATCTTTCCATTCAAGTCCAATTAGGCGTCTGGCGAGTAAGGAAACAAAAGGGATACAGTCGGCTCCAGTTTTACAAAGGACGCGGGGGTCTGGAGGGGCAGCAAAGATGGCTTTGAATGGCCATGGGTCTGTAGATTTGTACAGAGACCAACATTATTAAAGCTTACAAAACAAGACCTTTCACCTCGAGCTCTGGGACATTATGATGTAATAATAATGATTGTTTTCTGATCTAATATAGGCCAGACAATTCATCGAGAAAGAGGTCTGCAGATTAATTGATTAGGAAAATAATTAGTTGCAGTCCTAGTTCACACCTGCCTTCATATCTACATGTGAAAAGCATGACCATGGTCTCACAACACGGAGCTTTTCTGTTGGCATGTTTGCGGTGACATGTACCATGTTTGTGCCATATGTCACATAACGGAGCTCACACAGGCAGCAAACTATCTGCAGCCAACAATCAGGCACCTCCGTGTGGCTGGCTTGGTCTGTATGTGTGCGTGGGTGGGCGTGTGTGTGTGTGTGTGTGTGTGTGTGTGTGTGTGTATTACCTGTGTGGAGGTTTGGGAATGCAGGTCTTTCTGGGAAGTTTGTATGGGAGATAATCAGATTAAATTTGCTGTCTTTACACATTGACCTCTCTTGTAAACGGGTAAATAAACAGATAATGCCGAAAGAGGCATGAAGTATGAAGGCACAAACATGCATACACATACTGCTGTGTGGGCCCATCTGTTCCTCTGGCGGAGCGAGTTAATCCCTGCATGGAGTCACAGGCCACATGACCATTATAAACTCTAAATTCTCCTCCCCGCCTGTTTTCATCTTTCTGTGTCCCTCTTTACTTCCTGACCTCACTGCTCACGTGCAGGTTTGTTCTCCTCACCTGCTCACTTTTTCCACTGCACCCTTTTGTTTGGTCGCCTGCTGAATATTGTCAGTGTTGGAGCCTTTAGTGCTGCAGAGTTAGTCTCATGTGGAGGATATATGCATCTATATATATGCTACCTCATCTACAGACTGATGTTAAACCTAAGAACATTGTAACCCTGAAGTTTAAAGCTATGGTGAAATATATTGAGCCCATTATATCTGTGTGCAAATGTTTTATCTGATCATTTCTAAATTTCCTGTTGTTTTTTATTGTTGAAACTCTGTGTTGCTGCGATTATTGGCCAGGTCTCCCTTGTAAAAGAGATCCTAGATCTCAATGAGACTAACCTGGCTAAATGTAGGCTGAACAAATCAATAAAATAGTTCCTAAAGGTTACATGTTTATCATTTTAAATACAGGTTATGAAATACTTACTCTCTGATTATCTGCCTTTCTTTTTAATTTGTGTGTGTGTTAGCGGGGTGAGGAACGTTCAGTCACACACCTGCAGTACGTCGCGTGGCCCGACCACGGCGTACCCGATGACCCTTCTGACTTCCTGCTGTTCATCAGCTCGGTCAGGGAGAGGAGGAGAGGTGAAGAGCCACTAATGGTACACTGCAGGTAACACACACACACACACACACACAGGGTGCTCTAATTGAACACTGCCGGCATGTACTGTACCAGCCTCTACTGTACACTTAATGCTGTGTTTGTTTTGAATTTCAGCGCTGGGATTGGACGGACAGGTGTTCTAATCACCATGGAAACGGCGCTGACTCAGTTAGATGAGGGTCGGCCGATTTTCCCGTTGGACATTGTCAAAACAGTGAGAGATCAGCGAGCCATGATGGTTCAGACCACGGTACGGAAAAAAAGAACGATGATTTATGCCACGGTGATTGTACTCTCTTCAGTTAAATTCTTTATTTTTATTTATTGCATTATGATAACCTGTCGCTCGACTGAATTTGATGCTGTCCTCAATATTCATTGTCTGTATTTTCTAAATATCTCAGAGCAGATTTACAACCTTTTCTTCAAACAATATGTTTAGTACTTTTTAGTTTTTAAACAAGAAATGTAAAAGAAAATGTTTTACATGATAAACTAAAGCAACAAATGACAAAAAACGCATAACAAAAATTAATAAAAAATAAACATCTTAAACAAAACACAACAGCATAAAACAAGCTTTTAATTATCATAAGGTCCAGCTGCTTTGTCTACATGTACAACTTGCACCTTGTTTAAGTTCGTATACGAATATCTGTCAGGTAAGAAGGCTGTAACCTCAGAGAACATCACTGTGTTGTGAAGTGCTCATCAAAGTGTCCAATTAACAGAAGAGTGCATGTCAAGATCATGTGGAGGGTTTTTTCCTTTCAAAATGACATTTTTGGCCAACATGTTAGCCATATGCTTCTCTTGGCTCAATACAGGCTATTCAAATGCATGTAGTAATTAAAATAAGAAGATTTTGGTTTATATATTTGATTAGGCGCACTGCAATTTGTTTGACATTTCAGACATGTTGGTGTAATGGACTGGACGCTTCATGGAAGATTGAAAAATCTGTTGATGCTTAAGAGTGTTTCTTAATTTACCATCTAAAGACATTCAGGAATTTTGAGGAGACTTCACTTCCCTGTGCCCATAATTACCTTTTTAAATGGCTAACGTTCCACTTTTTGACTGTGGGCTGTCTTATCATCTTTAACTTTCATTAATACACAGACATGTGGTTGCCACAGTCTTACGCTGATGACCTGGAGCAAGCTGAGGTTGGAAGCATTGCTCTTTGGCACCTCAGCGGTGTTTGTCGAGGGAGAGGAAAGTGTTACTCATTGCTTTGATAGGAGGTAGTGCTAGGAATATGGCAGCCCTCCAGCCTGCTTCTAGGCCACTGCTGCTACCAATATCACCGTTATTTTGAAAGGAGATCCAGTCCCCGAGGCTTCTTCTCTCTTATGTTTTTGTGCTGACGGAACAGCTCCTCAGGTTTCCCCTCATATGTTTGTGTCTCTGACAGTGATGGAAAACATGCACAGTCAGAGGACAAAGCTTCATGCTAAGGAGCCATATGTTGAGGGATAAGACAACAAATCCCATGAAAATACCAAAACATGTCTGAACATTTTATTTTTAGTCATTCTAGCAGCATGGTTGGTTGGTTGGTCCACTACTTTGATTCGGACTGAAATGTATTACAACTATTTAGCGATTTACAATGAAATTTTGTACAGATATTCACGGTTTTAAGGCGATAAATCCTATTGACACATGGTGATCCTCTGACTTTTCCTCTAGCGCCACCATGAGGTTCACATTTGTGCTTTTGAGTAAAATGTCTCAACAACTGTTGGATGGATTGCGGTGTAATGTCCCACTTGAGTGTCTGTCCCCCTCAGGACGGATTGTAATAACTTTTGTGATCCGCTGACTTTTACATCTCGCGTCAATATCCAGTCAAATATTTTAAAGTTACAATCAATATTTTCGATTGGTTCTCTTTGGCGGCACCTGTGCCAATGCAAAAACTCACGCGACATTTGCTGCCCGACGACCTATCCTAACCTTGACCATCTTGTGAGAGTTTCGCAAAACGAGGAATTTTTCCCGGGAATGTCGCCACAGTAAAACAGCTGGGTACTGCAGTTTTTAGAAAATGTTACTAAAACTGCAGTAAAAAGTGAATTTTTTGGGACTATTTTCAGCTGCGTATTAATTGTTTTCTCAAACGATACGTGTCAGTAGGATCAGTTCATTGTTGATTTGTTCTTTTAATATAATGGGCACTACCAGTTCAGTCCTGTGTAACAGCTGGTAACTCTTTGTACGTTTTGTGTTTCAGTGTCAGTTCCAGTTTGTGTGTGAGGCCATTCTGCACGTCTACAAAGAGAAACAGGAGGGGTCTTCAGCACCCTAACCCAAATCAGCAACAGGACCAGAACAGACACACTTACCGTTTCGGCCTCATCTCATTGCAGGCGACTGCCACAGAGGGACTTACAGCGCTATAGCAGATTAACCTCTGTCACTGCCTGACTGGCAGAAAGACTGTATAATGAGAGTATAACCAGCTTCAGAGCACAGCTGTCTGTGATCTGTGTAGCCTAGATTCAATGTGAGAGTATGAATCTTACACCTAGTCGGCCTTAGTGTTTGCTTATTAAGCTTGTAGAGGCTGCGGTCTCCATAGAGACTGATGTAATACTGATGTGAGCTGCTAATTTCTGTCCAATAGGCCACTCAGGAATGTTGCCTCTACTTATTAAGCTGTGTGCCTAAGACTGAAACCTC
Source organism: Bovichtus variegatus (assembly GCA_943593645.1). Taxonomy (NCBI): domain Eukaryota; kingdom Metazoa; phylum Chordata; class Actinopteri; order Perciformes; family Bovichtidae; genus Bovichtus; species Bovichtus variegatus. The sequence continues at coordinate 6,223,368 of CALSCE010009506.1, forward strand.
CCAGTCGATGGATCGAACAGGGCGGCAGAGGCAGACCAGGATCATTATAATCTGTAGTTTATCTGTGTGTCCAAAGACGAAAAACAAGGCAGGCTTTAGATCACTACAGCAGATACTGTAAGGTCATGGTGGTGCAGCACCGCATGCCGTCCGCCAGAGGAGCACCAAAACCCCACTCTTCAACACTCTTAAATTATTAAGACACTAAATAAACTCTTGATTTATACTCGTGTGTCTGCTTTGTCATTTCCTCTGATAGTGAACATCATTAAAATAAGGATAAGTTACTCTCTGTGGAGATTCTTTAATGTTACAATCTTAGGCCCCGTTACCAGCATTTATTCCTGCAGTTGTCGCGGGTATTTATCAGCTTCGATCTGCAGTGATGGAGAAATGACACCCGCTCATTTTCAACCCTTTTTCCTGATGTGACGAAAAATCCCCAACTCAGGTTTAAGAGCTTGAAAGAAAGACTGAATAAGTAACAGATATAGAAAATGAATAAACTGAACCACCGTAACATTGAGCTGCTTTCTACTGTTTCTATTCAGCCTGCTTCCTTTGCCGGCTGCCACATCTATGTTGTTGAATGTGACACTGCAGAAAAAATACAGAAAGGCGTAGTCGTCTACTGGCAATGGAAGAAGAGTCTATCGCCTATTTTTAATGGGCTTCCGTGTTTAAAAAAAACCTGCATATACGTGCTCATTTTGGTGGGAAAAGGGTATAAGGTCTCCTTTTCTTTCTGGGAATGTCGCCACAGACACCCAGTTTGTAATACTGCAAATGTAAGGCTTTCATCAGCTATAGGCTCAATCACCTTTGTGTTACCTCATTCAGCCATAGATAGTGATTTAACAGACATTTATTTCAATTAAAATGTTAAAGATAATTACTTAAAGGCTAAGTGGTCTCTTTTTATACACGCCTTTTTTACTCTTCCTTGCAGGATGAAGCTGCTGAAGCAAAAAAGTAGTAGTTTAAGAGTAGTTTGCTTATTTAACCTTCAGTTGAAAGCCTCTGAAGCTGGCATCATACCAGTGAATGTATCTCCACAATACAAATCAGCCCAAACTGACAAAATATTGTTTTAAAAAGAAAGACACTATAACAAAATGTCTAATGGCTGTGAGGATTTCAATATCTCTGCAGGTTTATGACATTATTTTATGATGTTGTATAATTCATGTTGTTATTTGTGAACTCCTTATTCTGTAGTTCCTTTTTCATACAGTATACAGTATAATGCAGGCATGAAGGGTTGGTAAGCTATTTACAAAGTACCCACTAATACCACTACAATATGTTGGCGAATGATGCAGAATCTCATTATTTCAGTAGTAAAATATAATAATCATGTCCAGAACTAACAGACTTATGCACAAAAACCTACATTATCCACCTCTTTCTTTGGTAAATGTATTTTTTTTAAAGGATAAGGTAGAAGCACACTGATGACATTGATTTCAATGGGAGATTAATGCTTGTGTACTTTCTCTCAGAACTGAATAGATTATTTTTCCTTTTATTTCTTAGAAAAAAACCTATTTAATATTTTTAGCCAGAATTGTATTCTTGGCAGGATGGTGTGGAGGGATCTTTTACGATCTTCAGGTTGGCAAATATTTTACAGAAAATATAATTGAGCAGACAACTACATTCATATTTATAGTAATATATATAATTATTTAATCATTAAATAACGATTTTAATTGTATTTAAATGTCCTTTTATAATGTGTTTCTTCAGCTCTCTGTCTTGATGCTTTTAATGTTTTTTTTCGAAAGCACTTTGAATGGCTATGTTGTTGAAACGTGCTACATGAATTAACTCGACTTGCGTTGCAGCCCTGATAAATAAAGTGACATAAATCATCATCATTATGTCGGGGACCTCCAGGAAACCCTTTGACGACCCTTGAGGCACCTTGGACCCCACGTTGGGAACCACTAATGATAAACTATTCCCCCGCCAGGCGGACCCGGGACAGACAGGTGGCGCTGGTTCACCGGCGCTGATGGGTCGGCCAGTCTGGAGCAGCAGAAGTTTGTTCTTTGCTGTGTTTTTACGCAGGCGCAGAACACACTGTTTGTCCAGTTTTGTTGGTTGACTTTTACCTGCGAGGTAGTTTCGGTTCGCCGGTGGGAATAGGCAACAACAAACCACCGGGTTCCGGTGCAGAGGTGATACGACTTTCCTCCCCCCTCCCCGGCCCCGTGTGACTCCCACTGCGGAGCGTCGGTCGGGATTTCTCCGGGATTTTAGAGTCGGTGCGCAACAGCGAGGAAAGCAGGAGGCAGGTGCACGGGAGAGGACAGGACAGGGGGAGGAGGAGGGCTGCTTTTATTTCCGTGACTGAGTCCTGTCGTTCACACCGGGCCGAATGACTGGAAATCAACTGGTTGGCACCTCGGTGGTCGATCTGTGTTAGTTTCATTAGTGTGCGGCTGGATTCCCCCGATGCTGCCGACATCCACCCTGAGGACTGATCGGCAGCCCTGAAGTCTCCTCCGTGCCTGCTAAGTGACTCCTCGCCCCGGGGAGGACGAGGAGGAGGCGGCGGCAGCAGCAGAAGCAGGACCCCGGCTCCACCGCCTTTTGTGTGGAACAGTTTTCCCGGACACCACACGGACCTCCTCACCTTGTGGATCAGGAAGATGATGGGCTTTCTGCGCCGGACGTTCAGCCGCCGCTCCCGGAGCCGCTTCCAGACGAGAGAGAGGGACGAGCTGGACGGTAAAGGGGGAGGAGGGGGAGGGGTGACCGGGAACCCCCTGCTCCTGGCCCATCAGCAGCAGGTCGTCCACGCACCCGCCGTAGTCAGCGGGGGAGCGGCGGTTCACATCCCGGCGGCCGGGACGGCGAGGACGACCATCACCTGCCGCGTCCTGCTGCTGGACGGCTCGGATGTCAATGTGGATTTGCCTGTGAGTGCGCTGAAGCCTGTCCGGTGTGCTGACAGCGGCTCCATGTGTTTACGCTGGCCGGCAGAGTGTGTAAACACAGTACATGTAGCAGGACTAGGTGGTAGCCTAGGTCAGTGTGTCAAAGTGCGGCCCGGGGACCCCGTGAGGACCTTGTCGGGGTTCATGGTGGTCCCGTGTAAAAGTGAGAGACAGTGTTACTGTGCTGGAGTCAGGTTTGTTGTCAAAATCGGAGGTGAATAATTACAACTTAATTTTATTGTAGCATAGTAGAAGTTTTAAATTGAGTACAGTGCTGGTCAGAGAATATGTAAAAGTGAGGGTTTCTTTCTCTCATGTTGCTGCTTTTTATTTCCCCATTTATCTAGCAGACATGCAGCTCAAAGTAAAGTTCAAATAGACAACTTTTCCTCCCCTAGTGTTTCCGAGTGGTATAATTGGTGGCGCCGCGGTCTCAAAGACAAACAGATCGCTTTCCATTTTCCTCAGAGACTAGCAACTACCAACAACACAGGTCACACACATTGCATTTTGTTTTCCACAGTTACGTCGGTTGTTACCCCCCGTCCGCCATATCTGCTACTTGGGATAGTTACTGCAAAGAATTTACATTGACGGTTGACGCACTTCCTGTGTGCCGTAAATCAAGCCTTTTCCCTGGAAATCGTAGAACGTGAGGCTTATAGGGAACAAATCTAAATGCGGATGGTGTCATTGTTCTATAGCCATTATATTGTGCAATCAACATTTACTTCTTAATGATAAGTAAAAGCAACAAAAACGTGTCTATTGCCACTTTAAGGCTCAAACAATTAGCCTTGTTGATTTAGATGATTAGTGGATTGGCAGAACAATCAAAAGCTATGTTGACTAAAAATGCCCCACACACCTTCTCTAATTGTGAGGATTAGCTACTTTTTCCTCAGTTTTATAGTAAGTTGAATACTTTTGAGTTTTTGACCGATGGCCAAGCAAAATGATCAACTTGAAGATCTCACCTCTGGATCTGAGGAATAGTTTGTGTCTTTTTGTTTGACCATGTTTTTGACATTCATCGGGCCGAACAATTACAAACAAAGCAGACGATGAAGTAAATCACTGGAAGTTGCAAACAACAATGTGTGGCTAAAATAAATGACATTGTAAGGTCGACACAGATAAGCTACCAAGCGTTCACCGTCTGTAGTATCATAGTGACCTGTGTAGTATTAGTTTGCGTGCTTCTTCCTGTTCGGTGAGATGTGATGATGCTGTTATGATCACACGATTCATCACAATACTTCCTCATTTCTGACTGCGGGGAAATCTCTCTAAGATAGACCTGAAGCTGCCCCCTCCTGTTTGCTCTTTTCTCTTCCTCTCACTTCCTTCTTCTTCTTTCTCTCGGTCTATTTGCCTCCTATCTGATCTTCCTCAAGCAATCTCCGCTCTCCCTCTGACTCCCCCTCCTTGTGCCATCTTCCCTCCTAATCTTCTTTTACACTCCCTCTGCGGTCTGCTCCCTTGCTCACCGTCTTACTCTTTCACACTCTGCCTCATCATCCTCCTCCCTCTTCTTCTTCTGTTCTCCATCCATCTCCCTCTATTCCCCGGCTCCCTGATCTGATTTACCACTGTGGGGACTCAGTGTCACAGACGAGTGCTACAGGTGTGTGAGGGGTAGGTGGGATGATGAGCGAGTGTGTGGGCATTCGTGCGTAAGTGGCTTCTCGTAAGATGTTTTCCTTTTTGAAGGTTGCGTGTGTCACCGAAGCTGCTGCGTTCATGCGTCACCTCCGAAACACCCGGACTGTGTATAGTGGGTTATTAGGGTAAAGAGTATTTCTCTTAGGGGGATTAAAGCAATATCACGAAAACCGCAGCTTCTGCAGAGGTGTTACAGCTAAACACAATGACACAGGTCTTGACAAGCTGGCAATTTAGTCACAGGTGTGTTAGAACAAGTTTGTTCATGGCAGGTTCTCTGGAAATAGCTTATTATTAAGCTTATTAGCCTGTCACTTCAGGCTCAATGCAGACAAAACACAAGGTGGAACAAGAACGTTAAAATATTCGGCGGTGTATAGAACATTGTTGCCGCTGCATGTGCACCCATTTGACATGATTTCAATCAGGCTTTCTAGAACTACATGCTGCCCAATGAGCAAGAGCGTGTTTTTTTCCCAAGCCCTCAATCCTTTAATACCACTGACTTCCTCACAGATTCACACTCAACAGTAAGTGTAGACTTGGTATCAGGATCCAAAGTACCAGACTGTCATCTTTCTACACACACGCTGTGGGTCAGAATTGGGTTAGGTCTTCATGCTGGCCGATGAGGCACATCTGCTAGTTTTCCTTGAGTTGGCTGTGTGTGTGTTATTGACAACAACCTGAATAAGGACTTTATTCACCTTTCTCTCAGGGGCTTGTCCTTCTCTTTTTGACCCACACGCACACACACAGTCACTTTCACATCCACTTTAAGTCATTTTGCTCCTGTTATGGACACCAAAGTCTTAATTAAGTGCCCAAAGTGCCACCCAAATGGTGAAACTCAAGTTTTAAGACTCAATTTATCTAGAGAAGATCAGGTTACTGCAGCAGAAGAGATAAGCGCACGAAGCTCAGCTGAAAATATTTGACTCTTTGTTCTTCTTTCGTAGAGTAAGTCCAAAGGCCAGGACCTTTTCAACCAGATCATGTATCACATAGATCTGGTGGAGACGGACTACTTTGGATTGCAGTTCATGGACACAGAACAAGTCTCGGTAAGTAACTGGAAGGGCAGTCGGAGAGCGCAGGCCTCCAAACCAACAAACCCAACCTGAAAACATTACCTCCTTGCCGGAGTTTACAAAGCTCTTACTTCACAGGAAACGGGAAATATAACAAGCTGATATCACTCATGTTCACCTTTTTTATTCTTTTCTTTCTTCTAGCACTGGCTGGATATGTCCAAGCTTATAAAGAAACAGATCCGAGGTAAGTTCCGCTCGGACTGTTTTTCTGCTTGAGCTGTGTGTGTGTGTGTGTGTGCGCAGGAAAATGTGCATTGTGCTGTATGTGCATGTGGAAGCAGGTAAGTGGGGAGCAGGTGGCGCATTATCCAATGTTGACATGGTGATTAGCATGAGCATTACAAGCTGTACTCTTGTTTGCTCTCCAGCTTGTAACAGGGATGAATGGCAGCAGAGACTTGTGTTTTCCTATTTGTCCGCCGGTCCTTTTGTAGTTCAGCAGCCTAAAGGCAAGTCTGATCGATGTTGAAGTGAAACGGGAACGGAAGGTTACAAAGAAATATGAGTGAATAAAGATTAATTGCCTGCATGAGAGATAAAATGGATCAAATAAATCACAAGCTTGAACCAATAAAGTACTACTGGCTCTCTCTCCACCTCTTTTTAACACACGCACACCTACACACATACAGCCTTTTTTTTTTTATTTTGACGCTTTGCTCTCTCTCTTTATGTCTTTTAGACGGGCCTCCATACAGACTCTTCTTCAGAGTGAAATTTTACTCTTCAGAGCCAAATAACCTGCGCGAGGAATTTACAAGGTAAAAATCTCACAAGAGACACACACACACACACATGAACACACCTAGTTTTCTCAGGAGCCCAATGCGGAGGTCCAAAGGGGGACGTGGGGCTAATTACTTTGCTGCTGTGGGCAGATTCAAATCAAGGCCAAACGGACGGAGACTTGTTAAAACAAATGATGTGTCAGAGATGAGGAAAAACCTGTGATACATCAATTGATTTATGTTCTGGTTTTGGGCGAGCCTCTCACTCTGTGTGTTGTTGTTATTCTCCTCACACCAACAGGTATCTGTTCGTGTTGCAGCTTCGACAAGATATTCTGTCTGCCAAGTAAGTCCCCTTTGTCATGTTAACGCACACAAAGGTGAGAATTACAGTATAATACACCCGGAGACAGATACACATGTATAAACACATTTACCACCATGTTTATATAACATATGTTTTGCACCTTTTTAAGGGATTAGTTCAACAAACTTATTGTAAGTCGCTTTGGACTAAAGCGTCAGCTAAATGAACTGTCATGTAATGTCATTTTGGGGAAATAAATTGAATTGTTCTCAGTGATTCGAGAGGATGAGGATGGGTTGACCACGTGCTGTATAAGTAGGGCTACTCCTGAACCTATTGAACAAGTAACTTCTTACAAATAATAAGGATAGGAAGTCAATTACAGGTCCAAATAAAAAGAAGAAATGTGAAATCCTTATCCTAACTATTCAACCATCATCAACCATAACATAATTGGGAAGTCAAGTCAGGTAACAGATGTTTGAGATGTTTCTTACCTGGTTCGGCAGCAGCAGCCTGCCGGTGGGTCGGTCGTCACAAACGCATGGTGTGCAACCAAATATTATTCAAAACCACTCAACTTCATTTTTTTCTATTCTAGAGGAGAATCAAAAGTTTCCAACAGTACTAAATATGATCGTGAATTTTAAGGAAACATGATGCACAAGCTGCAGCCGTACGAAACATTTTCTCACCTTGGCTTTGGACATTTCACTCTATTGCTATAGTTTCAAGAGCTAGAACAAGCTGATGCAGATGTTATGTGATGCTGGGAGCCAATCGACATAAACAATCGTAAGGCTTCTTGAGGGTAAACAAAAGAAAACTGTAACGTTAAGGGGTTAAAGGTTAAGATGATACATGGTGAACAATATGCCACTTTAAATTCCACAAAAAAGGGTCGTCTGTGTCTGTGGGAAATGTTGACCTCATTTTTGGAGTGTAATGGAAGATAAATATGCTTGGACTGCTCGTTAGAGTAAAAAATAACTAAATTAGTTTAAAACACTCTCTGAAAAGTCTCTGAAAAGATTTGCCCTAAAATAAAGTTATATAAAACAAGTCCTCGTGAGTCATTTTCAGGTAATTTCTCTTCATCTGTGAAGACTTCTGGTTCTCACAAGTAGAGTCGAACCTCACCTGTGGGAGCGTACACACAGGTCACCTACATTAGAGTTTGGCGGACTTCTGTACGGTGGAGCCTGCTTTCTTACACACAAACACAAACCTGCATGCACAAACACACACTCAGACAGCGTGTTACCCCTCTCCAGCCTCCTTACTCTATCTGGGCCACAGATCCCCAGAGTCCAGCTCTATTATAAAGCTCAAGATCAGGAACAGCAGAGAGCAGCTACTTATTTTAGGAAAAGGGTTGCTCCTCTTCTCCTTGACACGCGCACGCACGCACACACACACACACACACACAAACTCACACTGTGTAGGGCATTCAGGCGCTTTTATGTCTTTCCATCACATGAGAACATGTACACTGTGAATGCACTCGCACTAAAAACAGCTCATCACCAGTGTCTCTTTTTCTCTGGTCAGATTGAAATGTTCGTACGATGTCTCAGTAGAGCTGGCGGCATATTGTTTACAAAGTAAGTAGGCTTTTAAATTGATTTTTGACGCATCAGGAGGCCAATTATCTCCATTCATTTCACTGTGATATAGAAATCAACTTGCAACATTTAGTCCACTTATATATTTGATTATTTATTTATTCGTGAGCATGTGAGCAGGGACATAATTCTTCCTCAGTGGTGCGTTTGCTTTGACATCCATGATTGGAGAGAAGCAAGACATTTATGATCCGTGTAATTCAAAAACCAAACCCAGAGGACAAAAAATAAGCTAAGATGGAAAAGTACTTTGGTAAAGTAAAACATGAATTTGGTGGTTCCTTGCATTAAAAAGCCTTCCCCTCTGCAGCCTGAACTCAAATGTCAAAGCTTCCTTAAAAGCACCAACAAGGAAAACAGTTTGAGTGTTTTTAGGTAAAACCAACTAAAATGAATAAAAAAAAGTCTGCAATTAGATGTTTATTTACTGTGGTGCAGCGTGAACATGCAGGAATTTGCCGCTTTATTAGAGAGACTATGTAACTTTTGCTGAACAGCGGGCATTGTGGCCACAAATGACAATTAATAATAATAGTAAATGGTAAAACATAGTGTAACAATCATGCTGCATCTGTATTTCTTAATTTCCTCGTTTATGTGTCTTTACTTGATATGTGTTTTGTATGCATCCGTATCCAGGTGAGATGGGAGACTGCGATCCCTTGGAGCACTCTCCCGAGCTGGTGTCTGAGTTTCGCTTCACTCCCAAACAGAGCGAGCCCATGGAGGCGGACATCTTCAGCAGGTGGTTGGACCTCAGGTGAGTTTGAAGGTTATCGTGAATTCAGTGTCGTACTTGTTGTAGAAAATGGGACTTTGTAAATCCACCAGAATCCAGGATATTTCTACACACGCGTGTGCACTGGCTGCCACAAAACGTTTGCCGTGTCAAAGCAATTTGTTGAAGAGCGTCCAATGAGTTTATCTCCAGATTGGACGAAACAACTGGGCCGAAAAGCTGAACACTGAGCACGAAAGGAAGTCGTTCTGCTGCTGCCTTTCAGCGCCAGAGTTTCTACTGATGAGAGAGTCTAAATTTCACTCTCCCTCCGTCCTCTCCCCCTCTGCCTCAGCCTCGCTCTCCCTGGTTTATATGAAGGATTAAGGGATTAATCCCTGAAGGGTCTTGATTGATTCTGGGCAGTATTTAACCCAGCCGCGGTCTGATTGCTCCCATCTCGGATTAGATTACGTACACATATGCTGCGCTTCACCAAGCCGCTTGAGCCACACAAGGACAAACCCACACCGAGTTCACAGTCATTGTTACACACAACACCAAGACTAAGTCCGGGACGCAGCCCGTTGCCCTCAGAGCGAACACCTATTACCAGTGGAGGTCAGGCAGCAAGTGGCGTTATTGATAGCTGTGTTTTCAGAGCGAGTCGCCACACAGTGTCAGAGGTGAGGTGACGGACAAAGTCATTTTTATTGTTAAAACTCAACACAGTGTCTTTTTTTTTTTTTTTTGTCTTTAAATCCTCAGGGGAAAGAGTCCGTCAGAAGCAGAGGTTTCTTTTCTCAACAAATGCAAGTGGCTGGAGCTTTACGGAGTAGATATGCACTTTGTCAAGGTGCGTGAGTGTATTTTACTATCACAAGTGTCTCTACATTACATGTGTTTGACAACTAAAGGTGTGTGTGTTGTGTCTTCAGGGCAGAGATGGAGGAGAATATGCACTAGGTCTCACTCCTACTGGCATTTTAGTATTTGAAGGCTCCAACAAAATTGGCCTTTTCTTTTGGTAAGTACACCAAACCCATCTCTAAACCAGTGGGTGCTGTGGGTGCACCCTGGGTCGACTTAAAGGGTAACAGTATTTTTCAACCTGGACCCTATTTTCCCATGGATTTGTGTCAAAGCGTCAACACGTTTTTGAATTGGCTGCAGTGTAATTCCTCTCGGTCAATGTACGTCCACTAAAAGTGCCTGTTTTTGCCGCTGACAGGCTTCGATTGTTATTATTTATTATGGAAAAGACCCCACAGAGAAATTCAAATGTTTCTCTTTACATTTAGCTTGATCCGGTCTGTTTGTAATTGTTCTAGCCAAGTCTCATTCTGAAATCGGATAAATATTCAGCCATGGCACTGAAAATATTTTAGATGACACTAAGCTTTCTGTACTCCAAAACAACAAACTCTGACAACACCGGATTTCCTCTCTCAAATTCACCTGTTCTCTTTGAACGAGCCTTAGTTTGACACTATAACAAACAGACCGGATTAAACGAAAGGTAAAGAAAAACTTTTGGTTTCTCTGCAGGGTCATTTCCACTCAGTTGTCAGACACTTCTAATAACAGTCTGAGCCTGCCTGTTCCAAAAACAAGCACATTTAGTGGACGTACATTTCGCTGCTGCCGGCTACAGCGCTCTCGCTCAATACTGGACGGATTTCAAAAATTGTTACCCTCATAAGACACAAAAAACATGGGAAAATAGGTTGAAAAATACCAACGTTTGCGGCCAGGGGTGCAACTAAATCTGTCCATTTTCAAATGTCTTTTTGTATATTTTACTGTACTATCATTTCACCACATTAAAACATTTTATATCATGTTTCAAACACATTTAAAAATATAAATATTGAATAGAAAATATTCATTACAGCATCAGCAACATCGCCATAGACTTTTTCTTGAGTGAGAAATCGCCTACTGTATATAATTTCTCTTAATATTGTTGTGACTATGTATACCTGTTGAAGGTGGACATGGTATCAAAATGTTTGAGAACAATGCTCTAATCATCCCAACCTGCTTAAATAAAACTCAAATCTAAGGTGCTAATGTAGAGTGCTTTGTTTTGTTCTCCGTGTGTGTCTCTGTGTGTTATCCAGGCCCAAAATCACCCGGCTGGACTTTAAAAAGAGTCGACTCACGTTGGTCGTGGTGGAGGACGACGATCAGGTTTGTATTCTGTCATACGCACACCCTGCATACAAACAACAACACACACACACACACACACACACACACACACACACACACACACACA
>CALSCE010009506.1:6234741-6371084 GCA_943593645.1 Bovichtus variegatus
CACACACACACACACACACACACACACACACACACACACACACACACGGCGGCTGACAGTATTTGTTTGTTTTCTGACTGTGCAGGGCCGGGAGCAGGAGCACACGTTTATGTTTCAGCTGGCCAGCTCCAAGAGCTGCAAACACCTGTGGAAGTGCGCCGTGGAGAGCCACGCCTTCTTCAGGCTACGCCAACCAGCCACAGGCAAGGCCAGCCGCAGCGACTTCACGCGACTTGGGTCTCGCTTCAGATTCAGGTAGAGCTCAGAGACGGACTCACACCTGCTCTTCATACTCATAAAGTGAATTATTGACTGCTGAAGCTGCACTGAAGACAGATAACACAAGTTGTCTCACTCAGGTAGTTGTGGCCAGCACTCGTACCAGCATATAGGGAATAGTGTGTCACATTAAAAAGAGCCTTTGTATCTATGGTTACAGTGTATCTATGGTTACATGGACCTGTTCCTATGGCGACTGAGTTCTTCCCTTCGTATTGTTTGTTTTCTTCTGACTATTATCAGAGATGGTCAAAGAAAATTTTCACACTCGAAGGGCACTTCCAGTCATGTGTTGGAGCCACTGAACAAAGCATGAAGTCTGTTTTATATTGGAGGCACTGCATTAAACACTCAAGCTACAGGCGGTGGAAGACAAACAGGAACACCTGTAGAGTGTAATGTGATCCAGTATAATATCTGGAGCTTTTTGTTAGTAGCCAGTGTATGAGTCATACTATGATTGAAATTAATAAGCAATTGAGTGTGCTGAAGAAAATATTTTAAGAGCAAAAAAAGTAAGAAATGTCAAGTCAATTAAATAGAAATCTATGCAAAAATCATGCAAATTTCTTCATATGAATTACTGTAATCCTGGTTTCATGTTAACTTGCTTTTTGTATACAACTTTAGCTTTTAGATTTTTTATAAATGTAATATATATTTTTATTTTATCTGTGCTTTCCCATTGAACCTCTCAAACTCAGAGGAATGATTTAAACAAAAATATGCCTATTAAACAATATGCATATTTTTTTCCTGATAGTGGCACAATAACAACTGCCTAAATTGTAAAACTTAAAAAAAAAATGTTTTTATCATTTAATAAGAATGAATTGTTTTAGATTTACAATCCCAGAAGTCGCTGTATAGTACCGGCTTCTATACTTTTTACCTTCTTCTACGTGTTTGTCTCAGTGGTAAGACAGAGTATCAGGCCACTCATGGAGGCAGAATGAGGAGAGCCAGCACATTCGAGAGAAGGCCGAGCAAGAGATACCCCTCCCGCACGCAGTCACTGGGCAAAGGTGAGTCTTATCAGCACATGCAAACGTTAATGACTGACAGATTGACTGCCCGACTTTATTATCTCAGAGCTTCAGCCTGTAAAATTGTCAGCCTTCCCAAGGGTTGTCTAATTCAACTAAAACCCAAAAACAGCTCTATGCTCCTTATTCTTAAGACGGGTTCTTACATCTTAGTGGTGCCTTTCTACTTTGTCAAAAACACCTGCAGCACTCGTCCCTATGTCCCACCTTCTGTGAGCTACGCCAGCTTCACAAGCAAATAATCTATCATACATGAACAATCGGGTGCATACTGCAAACTGTATTTACTTTCACACACTTTTTATTTATTGGATTTGGAGCATTCATTTAGCCCTGCAATACAAAAGTCTGGACTGAAAACAGACAAAAGTTCAGATGCATGAAGATAAAGTGACAAACACTCATATTTCCTGCTGCTTTACTTTTCTTCTCTGACCTGACATCACGTCTCTCTCTGTCAGCTGCCATTTCCCCTGCCAAGCCACCACATATCAGGTAAAATACACAGAATCACCCACAAATATGGACGATACACACATGCTCATTCACATTCCTGTACTTGTGAGGACATTCCATTTATTTCATTCATTCCTTATCCTCTAACCTTGACCTTAATCCACATAACGGCCTGGATAATCTTAACTAACACCAAAATAGCCCCTTGTAAAATAAAGTAAAATAAAGTAAAATGTTCTTCACAATGTAAGTTTTTCTACACCCTTTGAGGATACTTTGCTTGTTCAAAACACAAAAACATTTTTTTTCCGTTGGTTTGTTAATCTGCTATCAGTGATTATTGTTCCTATTTTCCAGCTCTCACGGCAGCCCTGATCCCAGCCTGCATCGAGTGAGTGACCTCAGATAACCTACTTTAATACACACACACACACACGCAGCAGCTTCTGATCTGGCCTCGCTCCTGTTACAACATTTAATTTCAGCATCTCTTCAATCTGTTTTCTCTCCTCCCCTCTAGTACCAGCACAACATTCCTATTGGCCACGAGCCGTGGCACCCGCCCCACCCGTCTCTCACGCCTCCAGTTTACCTGCAGCCCTCCGGACACACACCATCACACAGGTAAGACAACCGACCGCAGAGGACACAGAGAGCAGGCTTTAGAGATACCTGAGTCGAGGAAGTGGTTGTTTAATTGCTTCAGGAAGATGATGCGAGTCGGTCTCAAGGGTCCTTCATTTGAAAGTGACAGGAGGACAAGTTTCTATATTTAGACAAAGTCACTCATCTCACGTTCCACACGTCATGTCACTCATAAAGCTCACATGTCTGCGTTTGTCTTGTCTACATCTTTGTCTTGTGTGTGTGTGTCTATGTGTATCTCTCCATCTCCCTGCCACGCTCAGGCCTTCCGTGAAGTCTGCGAGTCCCGTGTCCAAACATCCTCCCGTCCCTGAGCGAACCAGCGGCACCTTGCCAGGATCCATCAGTGTGGTTTACAGGGATAAGGTCATGACGACACTTTGACTTCAGTTTGAACTGGGAATCGGTTTCCAACCCAGACTCTTAACACTGAGAAATACACAGACTGGCGTCCCAGAGAGAGAAGCTCTGTTTATGGACTCAACGGAAAAAGTCGTCTCCATCATCCTCATTACCTCTAACATCATGTATTGTCACATCCCCTCATGTGTTACACCTTCATGAAATATCCCAAAAGGTGCAGAGGGAGAGACGTGAGGCAAAGTTATTTTGTGAGGGGAAAGGGACAGGTGCATACCGGTGTTCGAAAAACAACAGGAAGTTAGTTATTTTAGTTTGGTCCACTTATCAACACGGTCAGTAGTTGCATCAACAGCAGTGTCTGTGACACACAGCTGATGGAGACAATTAAGGCACTTTAAAACTGACCACCTTTTGTTGCAATATGCGTGAAAAATGTGACTCTTTCTTGGGGTCATAACTCAAATCTGAACACATAGACACGATACGATAAAATCAGAAATGATATATCTTTAGATTCAGGTAGGTGTAGACTTTACAATGATATCAATATCTCAGCAAAACATCCATAAATCAACCAAATAATGCAGAAATTTGCCTGAGAATCATCACATTGGAAGTTTTCTTCTGTGTCAAGAAATGCCGTGATAGTTGTCTGTATATCCATGGGTACATCGCAAGCAGGAACTGCTAATAGCTCATTCTGCACACTTTTGCAAACAAGTTGACTCAATGGTAACATTTATACTTCCTTTTTACAGATCTCAAAGCAAATTGGGAACAAATTAGAGCATGATTATCCTGTCAAAGTAGAACAAATTCTAATTTGTCTTTGTTCTAATTCATTTTTCTGGTTGCACTATTATTATTATTTTTACAATACTAAGGCTCAGAGACGACTCATCAACATGGTTCTTATATTCTTAAAACACGACACTCTCCTCTACCCATTCATATACAGATCTAAAGCGTCAGACCCTGAAAACCCTTCATATAGTCCAAAATGCACCATGAGAACACAAATAAAATGAAGATAGGATCAGATTTAATAGCTTTGTGCCTTGCTTTGGTTGTTTTTTCATGAAATTATTGTTGGTATTTTCATCCTTCAATATGTTTACTGTGAGATCACAAGTCTGCCTTGAAGTTTAAATCTATCTTAATGCCTTAAAAATCTTATGACAGCTAATGTATCAAAATCACTTTCATTTGAGTGAGATAAAATGATGCGAATGAGGTCATTCTCAACAGGTGGAAAGGGTCGCGTTAAGCACGCACTCTACGCTGGTTTAGGGATTAAGCTGCTTTAAAATGTGTAGTTCTGTTCAGTGTGAAATAGAAGCATGAACTAGAATCCTGCACATGTGGTGTTGTGCTTTCAAAGAGAGGTTTTTGAATAAACTTTACATTGTTGGCAGGTTGTGCATTTGCTGAATCAACCAACTGTTTCGCTGTTGTAGTTTGTTGACTTTTACTCTGTAACGTTTACTCAAATCACATGATGCCTTTTGGGAGGTTGCCATATTGCTTTTCAAATAAACAAAATGTTTATAATTGGAAAAATGTGAATATGTTTTATATTTATATCTTAATCCCACTTGTAACACTCATATACTGTCTTTTCCCACATCCCACATGGTGTTTGTTGATGACAACCCTTTAAAGATCTTCAGTCATGAAGTTGTGATGATTAGAAGTCAGATAATGATGATTATTTGAATATTACAAAAGAAAATTGTTTTGATTGCACATGTCGTCTTTAGTTTCCCTCTGAGCGGTCCTGCTTCAGACCATCAGTTCAGCGTGGAAGAGAATGAGACTTCATATTCTGGCAAGATCCACCACCATCACGGTCGCCACACACACAGCCACGACACGCTCTGCCACACACACACCAAGAACAGTGAGTACTCTCAGCCTGAGGGAGAGCTGTCCAATCTGTGATCAATCCAGACCTGATGCTCTTTTCATGTTCATCACTGTACGTTGGTCAGCATCTGAATCACACACGAACCATACTTTCCCTCTTTGAAGATAGATTTTGTACGAAAAAGCCTGTGACTTTTAAGACAAATCAGACCGCTGAAGCCTCCGATTAGCTTCACGTAAACGGCATATTTCGGCCCGCATCTCTGATTTTGTAAGTGCATTATGAAGGGATCTCTTATTCCTCCTGTTATGAACAGGAGGAATGATTACAGCAAACAAAAACTATTTTATTTTTCATATTGTCACCTGACTTTGATTTTAAGACACACGTGAAAAATTGTGAATATATCCTTTAACCACAAAAAAAAAAAAATAAATAATAATAATAATAATCTGCATGGCTAGATACCACTCTAGCCATGCAGATTATTATTATTATTATTATTATTTATTCTTTTTTTATTCTTTTTTTTATTAAACAATTGCACCATCAGCCCAACAAAGTTATAAACAAGAACTTTGCTTGTAAGTGTCTGTCTGTGGAAATGTCTGTTTCTTGTCTGTTATTACATGCCCAACATCAAATTTGATAATTTCATATTTTAATAAAGTTGTATTGAATTGAATGAATAGTTTTGGTTTTGAAATATCTGCCATCAACACAATACAATGGAGATTAACTTCATTTAATGTTATGTTTGTCCGTTTTAAGACTCAAGGTAAAACAAATGTGATCACTTCGAGCACACACGTAATGTTATTCACGTCCGTTGTGCTGAGGTGGCAATCTGACTACATATCAATAGGGTTCAGTAGGAAAACAAGTGATTTGGGTGAACTGCCCCTTTTGTGTTTTTTCCCTGCTTTCTTTCCTAACAATTTCGATTAGTTTTGGTTACATACACAAGCGTCTATAAAAATGTGCCACAGTGGATGTGAATCATTAATGTAACACGTCAATAAAATAAACTGTTTAGACACTAACTTCATCAGTAACAAAATGAGCCTGTTCGTGCTTAAGAACCAAAGGTTTCCATAAAATCACATGTCTATACAATAACACACGCAGCCTACAGAGCGTCTCCTCATTAAACTATGTGTGCATTAGAACGCCGAGCTCCTCCCTGCCCTGCAGATGAGTTGGACATCTCTCAGTCTCTGCTCAAAGCTCTGGAGTCAGACAGTGATTCTCCCCCCTGGCCTTCACTGCAGGTCAACATGGACCACAAGGTCAGACACTTTCCCCACACACTGTTGTCTCTTTCTGCTCACAATAGGATCCACAGTTTCTTTACCTCCCTCCCTGTTCCCCTGCCAGGGAGAGGAGAAGCAGCTGTCTGAAAAGTCTCTGCACCCTCCTGCCTCCCCGGCGATGCTCCCTGACCATCTTAAGTGTAACATCCTCAAGGCCCAGATGGAGGCAGCCTTCAGGGTGAGTACCGAAGCAGATGCCCACCTAACCCTCTCTAAGCCTTGTGCAGTGTAACTAACAGCAGTATCCTCTTCTCCTCCACAATGAAGAAGGAAGCTCCAACGACACCGAGAGGGAAGAACTCAAATGAGACCCTCATTGACAGGCCGGTGCCCTTATCCTATCTTTACATGCTTACACATGTTTCTGCACATGTGTATTGAAAATGAACTCTCCGTCTGATGATGACTCTGGTCCTCAGGTATCAGAGTTCGTCCCAAGACTCAGCTGCATCCAGTCTGACTGCAGACAAGACGACACATCGGCAAGACTGCAACCCAACGCCGGAGAGGCTGCAACCAAAATCCAACACAAGCACCAACCGCAGAAAACGACTGGTCAGACAGTTCAGTTTGTGAGTACACGTCACCTTTGATTACTGTCTCCCAACCAGCACTTGAGCTTTCTTTCTGGAAATAAATCCTCCAGAGAGTACTTAAAGCAAAATCAACGCCAGCTCCGCTCTTTAAAAATAACGTTTTTATTCAGTCTCTCTCAATTTATCGCTCATACAGTAACCATGAAGATGAAAATGATCTCCCAGAAGCACTTGCAGCGATCTCCTCCCAGAGTACAGGAAAGTCAGGATCTACCAGCTCATTGGACAAACAGATACAGCCGTCCATATACCCACAGGTAACACACACTCTCACACACCTTAAAGGGATCATTTGGATGTTTTGAGGTGGGGTTCTATGATGCTTATCCATAGTCAATTTCATATAGTCCTTTCTGTCAGGGAAACTGAAGACTTTATCATGCTCTCTTCAAAGCCACCAGACTCCAATGGAAAAAGCAGTAATTTAACTCGCAGAATACAGAGGTTGCTGGTCTACCGCTGCCTCGATCTGTTAGTGTGTTTGTGGTATTGTGTGACTTTGGTGAATCCAAACTAACCCTTTAAAACATAAAAGTCACACAATCACACAAACAAACTAACCAATCGAGACAGCGGTAGACCAGCAACTCCTGTGTTTTGCTGAAAAAAAATACAGTTTTTGTCAATGGAGTCTGGTGGCTGTAGTTAATACACTGACTATGGATATCCATTACAAATGGATGTTTGTAGAATGCACTACGCTCTATTTATGGAGGGTTTCATTCAGCCTCTCAGCATAACTTGTAGCATCAATAAACATAGGAATCTTTGTGTGTATGTTTGTGTGTGTGTGTGTGTGTGTGTACATTGATGTGTATTCCAGGTGGATAATATGCCATCACTGGAGCTGGGTAGTCCATGCTGTCCCTCTCCTTCGCCTTCTCCCCATCTCTCCCCTTCTTACTACCATAGCTCCATTCCTCGTCTGGCCCCTTACCTTGCTGCCCATAATGACAGGTAACACTCCTCAATCCTCCATGTTCTCTGGGACACGTTTGTATTTGCTAAAGCCTTCCTCCAGTGATCTGAAGTAAGCTTTTGGGGGGCATCATGGTGGTCTAATGGTTAAGACGCATGACCTGGTTACATAAAGGAGAATGAAATGAAAACAGGCACAATTGTGCAGACTTAAATCTCTAAACTTATTACGACATGAGGTTTGTGTCTTTCTGTGTTTGTAGCGGAGAAGAAATAAGGTTGGACAGAGAGAAGATACTCAGAGCCCTCCTGATGACGGAGCTCTGAGACGTTGACCCCTGGCGCAGAAGACCTGGCATTTAAGTGAGGAAAGTGCAGAGGACCCAAAGTCGTTGGCTGCAATCAATATTTGTATATTTACATAATACATTCAGCAGTTATAAATATAGATTTGCATAAAGGCAATTTGCTTAATTCTCATTTTAGGAGGACCGTTCTTTATATTCATCAAACTGAATCTGTAAAAACTATTAGTGAGATCAAGATGGACTCACTGTCTAACTGACTGACTTGCACACATTACAGACAAGCTACAGATGTGACTGGTGCTGCCTGCATGATAAATGTTACATGATGAAATATTTCTATGATTTGCTTTCGGGTTATGTTTAACCCTTATGTCCTCAACACATCAATGTCCAACTGTATTTCAGACAGCAACTGTTGAAGCATTGATCTCTACACAAACAGCGGCTGAAGTGAAAGTTAATCCACTTTCAAATCAGTTTTTTCAAAATGTAAATGGACGTTATATGCTGCTAACAGAGCAGTTCCTTATGTCAGATATTCATTTTTGAGACGCCAAAACATTTGTTGCATTTGAGTTTTAAGAAACTTCCTGAACAGAATGAACTGGAAGTGAATTGAATCCCAACTCGGTGTAGAAGATGCTGAGACTGGATTGTACTGCCAGACTGTGCAGCTGCAGTCTCTATCTACCCACTAGAAGGAGACACATCTGCACTCACAGCTGTGCACATCGACGTTTTCATCACAGGTCAAAAAGCTAAACTGATCTAAGATGTTATGTCCCTGGAAATATACTATTTTTAAAGCATAACCTTGCTGCTCAACAACTTTATTTCAGCCCTTGTTTTGTCACAACTACATCTGAGGCGGCTGATGATCTGCTGCTGTACTGTATGTGTTGATTTTGTTGATCTTAATAAAGGCCACATCATCAGTTTGACAACTTTGTAAAGCAGCATCTTTGATCTATACACTTACATGGGAATGTGGCTCAGCCTCGCCCTGTGTGGTTAGTGTGTATGTAGGCCTCACCCACCTGGTGAGGGAATGTTGTTATAAAGGACAATACTCATTTATCTACCTTTACAGGCCTATCAGGTACAGTTGGCTACAGTGAGTCAGCCTGTAATTAGCGCTTAATGTTAGAGAGTTAATCTTCAAAGCAAGGTGCAGCAGCGACGCTCTGGTATGAGTCGAGGAATGTGCCGCAAACGTTTGTATCAGACTGAATTAATGTGGACCTTGACACAATTATGTGGGCGATCCAACAAACAATACACATAGCATAACAAATCACATCTGCAATTTGAAAATTGTTAGTGCTGGGAAGTACTAGGCCTTATGTTTAACAGCATGTTTTTAAGTATTTTAAAGTAACTATTATTACTATACTACTATATATTTATATATATATATATATATATATATATATATATATACACAATTAATTCAAATTCAAATCTGGGGAAACAATTAAAGACCCTCCCCTATTCTCCCAAAAAATAATAAATAAATGCATTGGACTACCCTCCCTTAAGAAAAAAGAAAAGAAACCACATATTATCATAGATAAAATTACTTTCATTGACTTCATTGAATTTTTTTAATCTGTGATCTACTACACTCCAATTTGTTCAAATTATAATTTCAAACTAAACAAACACTTAAAACTAGGCTTTAATTATTACCATTATGACAGAGGTTGCACTTAACATGCAAATAAATCCTTTTTTGACAATTATGATGATTAATAATAACTTCTTGTGTAATTGCTGCATTTTTCCTACCATAGGTGATCAAATATTTCCCACTTAACTCTGCGAATGAGGTGATAAAAGGTTAAAGAGAAAAGAAGTATTTTGGGCTTTGTTGCATAGATACTAATGTTATTGCCATGCTTGTTTAGGCAGTGCTTTTTGTGAGAATGAGTGAGTGTGTTTAAAAGAGATCAAGTTGGGTGGGGTGCACAAGATTGTATTACACAATGCCAAATCTGCCCCGAGGGGTTATGACGTGTCTTTGTCTGCTTTCGTTCTCTCTTACCCCTTCTTCACTTTTCCACCCTGTTTTAAAAAAAAAAAAAAAAAAAAGGTGCATCCTCTCAGATAATGTGTTCAATGTGTCTGAGTGACAATAGCTTATTTTCCATAGCATGTGTGTGTATGTGGGAAACACAGAGGTAATCACTGAGGACGCTGTGAGGGAGTTCCCACAGTTTGGCCTCCAGCCACATTCTGTCATCAGACAACTCCACCTGTGTGTTTGTGCTCCTTCACAAACCCTCCCAAAGTACAGCCAGCACAGTGAGTACACAGCAAAGTAGAAGGAAGGCAAACAGCAAAATTAAACACCTGAAGGCCGGCAGACTTCACATGTTATGTTTATTGTTGTTTCAGCATTGCCACAGCTTGACGGCCTGAGCAGGAGTTTAAAGTCCCACTGTAGGAAGTGTGTACAGCAACATGAAGCCCAAACAGCAAATTTGCAGGGCACAAATGGCAGGTAAATTCACAAGATACACGTCAGAGGTTTTCTTTCCCTTCCAACTTTCCATCTACTTTTGGAATGATTTAGTTAACAAGAGTGACAAAGGGATTTCTGCAGGGAAACCAGTTTGCTCTATTGCATCCCCCGACATCGGCGTGGATGGTGGAAAGAAGACAAGGACAGTGTGATGGACTGATAACATCTTTTGCGGTCTTATTTGAGTAAAACATGTAATTAAATCTGTCAGAAACCACCTCTGGCTCCTGAGATTCACTCAGTAAGATGAGAGCTTGTGACATGAGTCCTCTTGAAGAATGCAACCCTGTGGTTAGGTTACAGAGAACTGGGACTGTCCTCTGTTCAAATGTGAGTCCAAAACAAAAAGGGCAAGACAACATTGGCATTTCACAACATGGAAACGGACCCATACAGGGCACATAAGAAAGAAAGGAGGGGGCTAATGAGTGTGAGATGTCACATTTTTGTAAGTGAAGCCTGATGCAAGGATCAGACTTTTTTTTGACAAACTCACAGTGTAACATGTTATCATTCAAACATACTGCTATTAAATTCATTAGTAGTCTTATTGGTTAGCAGTGCATTGATATTTGGCATTATGTAAACATCTTAAAAGTTTTACTACTAACTTCTTCATGCACTGAAGCTTCCAATACAATCACTGTGTACTGTATCAAATGTATATAAACACATAAAATGTATTGCATAAACAGACAGTATTAAGACGTATCAACACAGCCATGCATAATACTCATTTTCATCTCTTTCACACTAAAACACACTCACACACACACACACACACACACACACTTTCACTCTTCACAGAGAAGCTTACGGAAAGAATTTAGCTACTAGGTCATTCTTCTGTAGTTTGGCTAGCAAATATATCATTGTGATTATAATATCATTACATGTAAAAACAATCTCTATAAAGCTTTTAAAATACACACTGTGCAATATAAAACAAAAACTGCTATTTTTTTGGCTAAGGCCACAATGATTTTGGTATAAAATACATTAATTTCTGATCTTAAAGATATAAATAACACATCTAAAAGACTATTTTTAAAAACCTAACAATACATTACAAGTCTTTGACATATAAAAATTGTCACATGACCTTTGTATATTTGTGACCCTACTACAGCAGGGTCATGTCCAAGTACTGGCCCGCCGGCTTGGTCATGAGAGCAGGGAGGGACATGAGAGAAGCATCGCCTCCGCTGGACTGACCAATCAGACTGCTGCTCAGGAGAGACATGGACTCCGCGGGACTCTGGAGAGGGAGAATAAGGAGAGTTTGGGGTTATGAAGGGGGATGAGAGGCAAGAGAATTATCCCATTGTAACAGCGCCAAACACAGAGCCCTTACACCAGCACCAGATGTTGCCCATCACCTTCTCAGCCACCTCAAGGCTACACCTGTTGTTACCTGCTATTGTTATTTCACTACAACACCACCATCTGACCGTTCTCTAAGCCCCGCCCCCCTTAGCTACTGTTGCTGCGCCTGTCAAGCTTTCCATTCTTGAACAGCACAGTGATAACTGTGGCGGATTCATCACTTTAAGGTTCAGAGGGATTTTTAAACAGTAGAGTTGTGAAAAGTGTTTCTTTCAGCACTATCCTCAATGTTGCTGAAAAGATAAATGGGATAATGTAAAGATCATGTAGATTTACTTGAGGACTACATGTTTCAATTCTTTCGACTTTACTTTTTGAGAATTCATGTTTTAGCTGTCGTTTTGGCATGACTGCTAAATATACTACAATACCCATGAGCCTCAGCTGGCATTGCCATGGAGAAGAATCAAGTTAGAGGCACAAATCAGAGCAAATTCAAATCACTTCCCTGTTTCTGTGCCATATAGTTGCTGAATTAAATCAAAGTTGACTCAAAAAATGAACTGATTTAAACTGCAGATTATAATTTTTTTCTGGACAGCACAATCTTTAGCTTCTACCCACTGTTAGTGTCGCACATGGCAGAATTTAAGCTTGGTGATTCGATACGTCTTTCTGAAAAGAACCTTTGGAGTTGGAGTTAACTTCGCCTGTGAAATTGTTATGCCTGTGTTTTCTACGTTTATCAAAGAAGCTGGTTAGCCGGATATGCTAACGTTTGTGGTTCCCATTAGAGTAGATTAACATAGTGTGTAATCATACACTTTTACTGTTGTGTTTTTGGTTTTACAAAAAGGTGACTACTGTCCAAACTCATGAGGAGTACAGCTTTTATTTGAGACCGAGTTCCTAAACTTGACAGGTTTGCTAAGCTATGATTGGACAATCACTGTTCGGAGGAGGGGTTTACGAACGGTCAATTAGCACTCTTGGCTATTGCTGTAGCCCATAAATAACTTCTTGGGAGGACAGAAACGTAGAAGCCTGTATAAGATACATCACACTGCCATAAAAGGCAAAGCATTTGAAGACAAAACCAAAGGATTGATTAAAATCCAAGAAATTTCCTCGAGCCACTCAACCCAATCAAAAACGTGTCCATTGTTGCTGCTGCGTGTGGTTAGTGGAAAGTTCCCCGTCGACATAAGAAATGTCGTTGTTGAGCCCTGTAACCCCTGATGACCAGTCAAGACCCAAGCCACAGCTACAGCCACGGTCTAAACTAAATCCCCCTCACTGAGCCAATCCTTACCTGCTACCTGCCTCAGACACCTTAAATACACACCCATTCTTTGGGCTGTGTGAGCAATGTCCCGGTCGGGTCGTGAGCGTGCACATGCCCATGGGCGTGCATGAGAGCATCCTCTGGGGTATACTGTGGTGTGATGAAGGGGGAGGAATGACAGAGACAGGGGCTGAGTGACAAGCAACCAAAGACACTAACCTAAAGGCCACATGGACCCGTAAACTCCAGCATGAAAGAGGCGTTAACTCTTGGGAGAGAAATACTGCACACTCCAAGTTTGTCTCTTAATTTAGTATGAACTCTTATTTAACATATCCCTGGGATTCTTTACTCTCTTCCAAGTTTAAATAAGACTTGAGTTCCTCCAATTCAAGTCTAAGCAAGCAGCAGTGCATGTGTGACAGAACAGGGAGAGGAGACAGGATAAACTAGTTTGATAGCCTCTGGGCAAACACAGTGGATGCCTGACAAAACACACCCACAGCAGAAGGAGATTTGAATACAACACTTAGATCCTACAGAGAGGTGTGTGAACTAGGAAGGCACAGAGGACTTGCATGTAGGAACTGTATAAAGAGTTATTAAGCATATATGATTCATGTCTCTTACCTGGTATCCCTGCACCGCATTAATGAGGTCTTTGACTCCGCTGCTGTTGTATGTCAGACCCGGCATGCGCACCAACCCCCCCGGGGAGGAGAGGGAGGAGAGGGAGGAGGGGGAGGGGAAGAAACCTACGGTGGTGGGTGACCCAGGTGGACTGGAGAAAGACAAGGGAGAAGGCACGGACAGGCTGTTATCACAAAACTTAACTGATTCGAAAGCTGCATGTCAAGCAAAACACATACGTATCACAAGACTGGGAGTAACTTTGGGCGTCGTCTATAAATGTTTTCTCAAAGACAGACCAGGGAGAAACAGAGGTCACTCAAGCTTTCCAAGTTCTCTGATACCACAGGGGTCAGTTATTAACTACCCTTGTCTCGGCCTTTCTCCACAGCAAGACACATTTCAACTAAAACTGCCCCTCTTTTTCCAATTTTAACAATAGTACATTTTTGGTGGATATGCACACAATGAAATAACAGATCAAATTAAACAAGAAACACTACACTAGAAAATTGTTGTAATTATTGCAGTCGAATTAATTGCTGGGCAGTTTTTGACTTTCTTCATGTTATTTCACAGGAAACTTTTGGGAACGTTTCACAAAATTGGAAGTCAGCGACAAAAAAAAGTGTAATAACATGTAATAAGATACAGTATATTGAAATGTTTTTAGTGCACTCATGTTCTTCAAGTTACCACAATAATACCAAACAGATGGCTCTGAAAATCAAACATGTAAACAATACCGGTTTATTTTCTTATTCGCTTACTCAGCAGCACACAGCCCACAAGTAAACACCGACAGGCTTGGTTTAGGGCAAGGAAGTCCTTGAGCTCTTAAATCTTTCTGTAATTGTCCCGAACTGTGATTACCATGAAAAAAATCACTTTGTAAGCACGTCTGATTTAAAATTTACATTTTTGTGGCAAAAGCTAGCTCTCACAAAGCGATTCAAATTATTATGATATATTCCAGCATTATCCCAGCATCAATACGGTACAACAGGACTGACAGCTTTTAAACTAATAAAGATTTTTAGGGTGTTGCGCTTGAACCAAATCCTGTAATTTCCCAAATAAATTTACATTGTCAAGCACTTCCGATCTCCTGCTCCGACCGATCTTGGTCAAATGCATCTTATCAATCATTCATTCATCTTTGAAAACTATTAACCATATTTTTGTCATGATATAATTATGCGGAAAGACAATTAACAACTATATTGAATTCTTTGAGGAACCCTAGAAGAGGATTTTGAGATTACTGAGAGAAGTGGAATCTTAGTAAAAGTCTAAAGTCCTAGACCGAGGAATCAGATAACTAACATGAAGGGCTGCATGTGAACGCCAGGATGTGTCTGTCTCCCTTCATCTGCAACACTGCTGTTTACCTCGGGTAATAGGCTGCATAGTTCATGTATAGCTGAGCTGAGGCGGGGTAGTAGGCATGTCCTGGTGGCAGGGGGCGGGGGGCCAGCAACACCTGACTAATGGGAGGGTAGAGGGCAGCAGCCGCCTCTGTAGACATGACAGGAGGAGCGGGGCCAAAGGAGTAGGATGATGAAGATAAACCTGGAGAACAGAGAACAGAGGGAGAGACAGAATATTTAAAAACAGACAAACAGTGACAGAAATAGAGTCATGATGGTGAAGTCTGGTCATTGTTTGTTTCTGAGAGAGGCGCTCATGCAAATGTGCAAACAATGATCACCATTACTCAGCAAGTTTGATGAAGTTTGATCTAAGTTTCTGATTCATATAAAAGAAAGAACCCTACAGGAAATAAACGTTATTTTAATTGTTAAGGGAAATATGCTACCCCACGTATTGATACATGGTGCCCCCTTATACAAATAGAAAAATATATATTTTTTTCATTCTTTTTTTTACTCGTTTCCACATTTTACCGTTTTTTTTTTTTTTTTACTGTACTTGTTGCTAATTTTGGTGGCCAGATTTATTTTGTTTCGCTTTCTTCCATTTGATTCGTTACTTATTTACTATATAATACTGTCGCATCTGGTTTTATGTGCCATTAAGTTTGTTTTTATTGAAAAAGTTACTACCACCCACACATGTCTAACCTTCAATCTCTGTAACTTTTCACTCATGTGAACATCTGCAATTTATATCAAACAATTCACAAACATTAGACCTCTATTTAATTGCACCTCTTTTTGAAAACTAGGAGTGCACCAGTGCATATTTATGGCGAAGGACTACAGATATGGAGAACAAAGCACATTTCTACGCACCAGCGTTCAGATCTGCCCACCTTTCCCACAGTTCCACTGATTGGACAAGCACAAGAGACGCACACACCTGAGGTGCGCCGCTCTACTGAGGCTGAATCCCACAAACCACCACTACCAATCTGAGAAGGCCGGAGAGTTGGAAGCCATTTTGATATGATATAGACTAGCTGTTTCGCTTAAACTTTTCCAACCCTGTCAGATCTTCATGACCAAGCAGTGGTAAAGTGGTAAAATTAAGAATGAGTGACAAACATGCCGCTGAAGAGGATGAACTACAATCAGAATGTGTTAACGACACAAGTGAAAAGGTAGAATAAACACGTGAGGTTTCTCAGTGCATGCAGATGGGCAATTTAATCACACTAAATTACGAAGAGGAACCACACACGCACACACACACACACACACACACACACACCAACATACACACAGTTTTAAATCCTCCTGGTCAGACCAGATGTCCCCTACCTCCCACAGTACTAGATTGGAGAAAACCCAGCAACCCTGCCCCCCACGGCAGGAGCCCACCTACCCTGCAGTCCCGAAGCACCCCCAGCTCCCAGCGGCACTTACGTCTGGACTTACATGGCGGCGGGCTGAGCCCTGTCCCACTCCTGTTCCGGTTGTGTGTGTGTGTATGTGTGTGTGAGAGCGAGCCTCCCATCAGGACCAGGCCCATCTCCTCGGCACTGCAGGGGAACACCTCCACGTAGCGGCTGTTGGCCCCACGCTGGCTGGACATGATGTGCTTGTGCAGCCGCTGTGAGGCCTGAATAGCTCGCTCTGCAGAAGTCATCTGGATGAAGCAGTCACCTGAGGGACGACCCTGGAAACACAGACAGTCAGAAGTTACGTTTCGTGTCAGAGATAGGGGTGTCGCAATAACCGTAATATATTCAAAAATGAAATATCATGTTAATAATACACATATGATAATATCGTGTAAATAATCCAGCGCCTCTGAAATAATTTCCGTTTCTTTCTATTCTCACTTTGTCTCCCTTCCCCAATGCCCCACACACACACACACAGTTGAGTGTAATTAATTTTCCAAAAAAGAGATCAAACGCACAATAAACAAAGTTAAAGATGAATTTGACTAATCGCATTATTATTATTTTTCTTAAAATATTCTATAAATATCGCGATAATATCGTGAATTATTTTGGCCGCGATAAGAGTGTAATGAAAATCTGACATTGTGACAGCCCTAGTCATAGAGCATGTGAGTCCATGGGTGTGTCAGTGCGGTTATTGCATGTACCTGCTGGTTGAGGACCATGTGCACGCCATGTGGTCTGATATCGTGTGTAAACTCGCCCAGGAAGGTGAGGATGTCCTCTATGCTCGCTGTGTATGGCAGCCCCCTCAGCCTCAGGCAGTCTCTCACACCTCCAGGAGGGGGCAGGAGAGACACTGAGGGCAGCATTGACACCAAGGGGGCAGGGGCCACAGCAATCAGAGGGGCCGATGAGTACCGGTTCAACACCTGAAACACGCATACACACACACACAAACAGTTACAAATGACATACTCTGCCTGCAGCAAAGACAGATGACTGACAGACTGATTTGAGTCCAGCCCGTCTCCTCTTTCACAGATCATTTATTTAAAAAAGAAAAAGTACACACTCAAACTACATAATATAAACTCGCTATCGGCAGATAAAATTCAAAAATCAAGAAAGTGTATACACACTGAGACACATGCAGTATGGCCAACTTTCAGCAGATATCTGTACAACAAAGACATGTCCACGTTATGTTCAAATGTGTGTCGCAATGTCAGGCCAACACTGGCTTGTTTGCATTTCTGGAGAGGACCAATAAAACGCCTCAGTGTGTTATACACAAACGCACGAGGAGAAGCCTCTGCATAGATATGGATGTGGGCTATGAGCTTATCAGTCCACAGAGATAAGAACATGAGTCCACATATGTTCATCTCACAAGAGAGGGAGAACGACTGAGGAAGACCAACAAAAGAGAAAGATCTCTAATCTATCAGAGTATTTGAGTGTAGGGAAGCACACACTGTCCACCTTGCTATGCAGGTCCCCAGCCATAAGCCCTACTCCAACAACTAACAGAGGAGAAAAGAAACACACTCTCTGCTGGGTGCACACACAAACTAACACATCAGTCCTAAAAACCCGCTTTCCCCCTCAGAGAGCAAAGAGGATAACAAGACAGAACAAACAAACCCCACATTTAAATTCAAATGAAGGGACACATGTTGAAGACTTCCTACAGGCTCAAAATGAACACAAATAGGCACTTTGCACAAGTACACACTGCACAAAGCAACACACCCACATTCAGGCGGGCACCCTGACGTACCTGTTGGACCTCTGCTGCTGTACTTTTGAACAGCTCAATATATCTTCTCCCCAAGATTTCTTTGTGTTTCCTCAGTGCACACTGGGCGTGTTCCTCGCAGGAAAATAAAACAAAGGCATCGCCCGTGGGTCGCCCGTCTGGATAGCGAACAAAAAGGATGCCATCCTTCCCTCCGCTGACCGGACACGTCTCTTTAAGGTCCTCCCCCGGGGAGAAGAAGGTGAGCACCTGCTCGTGTGTGGCGATGAAGGGAAGACCTCGCATCCTCACTATGATCTGGTCCTCCCTGGACAGGAACATTGCTACCTCATTGGAGGTACCTGGCACACACACAAGAACACAGACACACCTATTTCACCACAGGTATACAAATGAAAATAAAATAAATGTTCACACTGTACATTTCAACTACATCATTTTATTTCCCCCTGATCAGCTCTCTGTGATGGTATGGAGAGCTTGGAGGGCATCTTTTGGCCCTTTTATTCCATAATTAATAAGAATAAACTTGACTCTTACCCTTCATGGTTTTGAGCGATGGGTTTTGATAATAAACATCAACATCATGTACTTTAAAAGGGTAATCTCAGTTTCCTGAGAGGGCTTCAACATACGAGTAACATCTTAATTGTGCCTTTTTGACAAACTTGTTCCCCCTTAAAGGCACTGTTACCATTAATAAACATGTGGTATCACCGTGGTTTGGTCATAACTGCTACCTTTTTCTGCGAATTATGATTTCCCCTCACGAGATGAAGTGGGCTGAAAACATCTACATAAACATAAAAGGTCCACCCCAAAAAAATATTTTAGGGTGCTGGAATGTGTTCAGATACCAAAATTCAATATTGGAAAATACATGAATACAAACACATGCACAGAACCAAACAGCAGGTTATTTGGTTGCGTTTCTATTTTTTTTTTTTTGGGATAATTAATTGTAGGTTCATTCTTATAACAGGAAATTCACCCTCAAACCACATCAGCACCGCCAAAGAGCTTCAGGACTTAATTTGGTCGAACTATATTGTGTACAAAACACCAAACCTAATTTTACTAAATGCCTCGGTTTGCTGCTGGTGTGATAAAATAGTACACATGGTTATATCTTCTCACCTCCTGCTATCTTCAGAAAGTCCTCTCCGGATGCTTTGTAAACCTGCCATTAGAAAGAAACCAGACAGAGGTTAAGAATTATTGTCTTTAGGTGATTGTATTAGGTCTAGGTAGTGTGTGTGATTCCCTTAATTAATACAGACTAGCAGGGTGCAGACAGGTTACCTCGATGTATCTGTTGCCCATGTGGTGTTTGTGTCTCTGCAGCGCCAGGTCTCTGTGTTCTTCACTGACAAAACGAACAAGAGCTTCTCCGTTCCTCCTCCCCTGAGCATTGAGACACAATGCAGCCCCTCCTCTACGCAACACAACATACAGAGCATTATAGACGAGGTTAAACCTTATGTCAAGAGTGTGCTCCAGTAACTATCGTGTTGACTGAACGATACAAACTCCTCCATTAATGAGAGTGCCGGTAATATAGCTCCAACATACTTGGCAATGTTGAGTCCTCTGAAGAATCGAGCAATGTCCTGGTCAGAAGACTGCCATGGCAACCCTCTGGCTCTGATCACTGTGTTGTCACACACTTTCTCCATCTTACTGCTACACACACACGCGCACACACACATTAGCACAGCAGGAGTGGACTTGGAGTTGATTTCAGAGGCAGAGAACAAAAAGAATATTTATCTTGAGCAAACTTTACTTACCAGGTGCCATTCTCAAACTTCTCATTAACTCTCTCCGGGGTAGAGAATGTGTGGCCTGTAATGGGAAAGCAATAGAGTTTGGTTTGAATGCCAATGTGTGTCTCTATGTATTGGTAGATTATAGAACATGTCAAAAATGCCAGAAATGAAAGAAACACATTTGAATATATTTCTTTGTCCAACTAATAGTCCTTAATCCAAAAATATTCAGTTTACTATAATGACAAAAAAAACACTGGAGAAGACCATCAAATAATTGTCATTTTTGCTTGAGAAATGACTAAACCAATTAATCAATTACCTAAATAGCTGCAGATTCATTTTCTGTTTCAGCTGTAATTTCCTTAAATATCATCTGAGCAGTGCTCTTGAAGTTTTATTTTACTGACTTTACTCACACAGTAGTACTTTACGTCAAACTAACTGACAAATCTTAAATCATATACTGTATACACTCACTCAACGGCTCAGAAAGCAGGGCAAGGACAATGCTGCCCATAATCTGGACCTGCTGTACTGCTATTTCTGCAGTCAATATGGCTGACGAATCCAGTGTGGTTGAGGGATCCCACATGGGGGGCACATCAACAGGTATACTAAGAGCTGGGGAGGAGGCAGTCAAGGAACGCAAACAAGGAACAGCCAAAACAAAGCAGTCCAACAATTCTGTGACAGCAAAAGGTTTAGGTCACATGTATGTATATGACAGGTGTAAAATGACAAATGAAAAAGGAGAGAAAATGGAACACACACATACGTTAGTTTATCCTGTTCCAGTGGGTGTGTGGGGTTTACCCTGTTGGCTAAACACACACTCGTTCACTGAGCGCTTAGTAAGGTGCTACCATTGTTTCCTTATTTGCATTTCAAAACCTCCAGTCTTGTAGCCAACACCCCGAGGCTAACAAACTTCTAAGATGTGTGTTGTGTGTTTCTGAGTGATATATGTCCTCAAGAGATCAAGCTGAACGTGCAAATAGTTAACCAAAAAATGTCCAAAATACACATTAAATGCATGACATATAGTGAAGTGAAGTGAAGTTCACATACGTTCACTGGCAGACCAAATGCAGACAGGAGACATATTAAAGGATACACTCTGCCATGGTGTGTACATTCGAAGCCTTGAGGTCAGATGTGGGAAAGTGCTTCTTGAACTCTTTCCGGAGGTCAAAGAAAGAGTAGAAACAGTCTGGGACCAGGATGTTCTGGAGAGGGGAGAAATGAAAGAAACGGATGTTAACATGCAGCCCATCAACAGCTGCCAGTTTATTGCCATTATATTGATGTTTGCTCAGGCTCGGAGAATCATTTCTGTCTTACACTTCACACGGGTTTAAGATACGTGGGAGAACTTCAACAGCTTCATTGTGAAGGTGGTATGTGCATGGGCGTGTGTCATTAGACAGGTTTGCATGAGCGGCTCTGTGCTGTAGATCAACTTTCACCGTAACATTAAATTCAACCAGAAGCAGAGTGCTGACACAGCACATCCCTTTGTGACTGTGTGAGCGCTGAAGGTTTCTGCAGCACTGAGTGAACATCCGCCCTGGCTGCAAGGCATTCACCCACCCAGCTCGCTCACCTTGCTCGCAGCCTCGGGGTGAATCACTTGACGGATGTGGAGCTGCCCGTCTACACACAAACACACTGACGTGCCTGCGCCCGCGCTGTTCACCTCGTTTGTCATTTGTAGATGAAACTGCAAAGACAGGCGTCATACATTTAGAAAATAAATTAAAACACTCATAAACTGTCCTCATTGCGTCTCCATAATGACTATGTAATAAAAATGCTTATTTCTAGTGACTTCAGTGAGGTTATTACCAGGTTCAATGCTGTCTCAAGACTAGTGGCTGTGAAGACATTATCTGCTGTGGATCTATTCTCCTCTTCCTCACTCCCCTCCACCTCATCCTCCACCTCTTTTTCCTCTGTCAAGTCTGAGAGGTCAGGCTTAATGAGGAGCTCATTCACCTTGCCCAACTGGTTTAGAGAAGAAGAAGAAACATGTCAGTCTTGAAACAGAAGCTTACATAGAAACTCACAAGCTGAAGGCTGATAGAACAGCATTAAATGGCTGTAATGTAGTAATACATACACTTGTATTACATTTGTATTATCACACAGAAGAACAACAAAACAACAAAACCAGGAGACTAACTATCTTACAATGTAGACTTCATGAGGAGAACATACTTATCCTCCCATTATACTGAATAACTTCAGAGTTTAAATTCAGCTCATAGATGTTCACAACATTAGTCACAACAATATTATAAATGGCTGTCGTTTGGTTTTGAATCTATTAGCGACAAGACTTGTTTACCCATCCACTCCTTTATTTACCACTACATTCCCTGCTTTAGAATAACAATAAACTATCCTTAATAAGTATGAAGTTTTTTTTTTTTTTTTACCGTTTTGTTTTTTACATCCACCAGCTGCCAAACCAACTGCACGAGCTCCTTCTCGTCAGATCCCAGCAGCTCTCCGCTCGCGCCAGATGTGGCGGTGAAAACCACCACCAGGTAGTCTACCTGCGCCGTCATCTGAACACAAACACAGCCCAAAAAAAAAAAAAAAAAAAACTAATCTAACGCTGCACAAAAGTAAAGGGCAGAAAGTGAAGATACGCTCGAGAGGAGACGCGGGAGGGAGCCGAGAGATATAAACACCTTTAATGTGACACCTGAGCGCAAAGGCGAGGTCCGTAAATCCAAGTTTTGTCGCGTGTTAAATTGTACGTGAAGTCTCCGGCAGTCACCATCGCAGAGTAATGGCTGAACGTTTTTGTAGTGCATCTACCTGTGTGACCACGTGACTCTCTACCTGCCCCCTCCCTCCTTCAGGTGCTTTACGGATTAGGACGTGGCAGACCATGGAGGGCAGAATTATCTGTACATTTCTATGCATACTTTTCAGTATTTAAGTAGACCTCATTTAAGTATTTCTCTGTATAGCAATTTACGGGGCAGAGCAGGTATCAATGGTTAGATTGTTAGGCCTAGTTGATTAATCAGCGCATACAACACAAAGACGTTTACCATGATCATTCAATAATTCGGCTTCTATGATATAATGACATAATATTTTTAGGGTATTAAAATTGATGATATATTTTATTGAAAGTAGGCCTATATTGAAAATAAACGACACACTGTTTTTTTATTTGTGTGTATGTTTTTGTGTAATACTGTTGTGCTATGATTTTATTTTCTCAAGATATTCTATGCTTTTTTAAAATTGATTTATATTCACTTATTAATGTATGTCTTGTATTTAACCTAATCTCTGTGTAAATTGTTACAAGTTGTTGTTTTTAAATGTGCTCTATAAATACATGATATGTGAAGTGAAGAAATTGCAGGAATAAAGTTTTACCATATAAAACAACACTAATAAAATACACAAAAAACCTAATAATAATTTAACCATTAAATACACCTGAAAATGATATAATGACAGCAAATGTCTTTTTTTACCCTCGTTTGATTGAGAAACATGAACAAGTTATTGTAATATACTAGTATAGTAGATATTAATATCATATTATTATAATTAGACTATGATTTTCCTTCAGTTTAACAACTACAATAATAATATTATTATTATTATTATTATTAATAATAATAATAATAATAATAATAATAATAATAATAATAATAATAATAATAATAATAATAACAATAAAATAGCCAAAAATATTAATAGCAATGAGTTATAGAGCAAGTAATTTAATTTAGATCTCTCTTATTTTAATATATGTTTATCTCGACTGATCACATTGTTTACATTTATGCCCCGGAAGTATTCACCGTCCCTGACCGGAAGTGTACCCCTGGCCCGACGGAGCAGAAAGCGATGGCGGGGGACACTTCAACCGAGCTTCTTTTTCTAGATACGTTTAAACACCAGAGTGCAGAGGTAACATTTCTTATGCCTTACCATCCTCTTGTATATTTGCTCAAGAGCTGCCTGCGCTCGACAGTCGTATTGGTTATACTCAGGAGTTTTGGAGATTGATGCTAAACTTCTAAGCTAACGACGTCAGCATGGCTAACATTAGCAGTTTATCATGGTTGTTGTGATAACAATTCACAGCTTTTATTGCACTAACCTTACACACTTGCCTAAATGCACACCTAAGTGTACCAGATGTATCAGTCAAGCTGAATTGTATCCACATAACGTTATAACGCCGTGCAGCAGTTGTGTTATGCTCCCTTGCGCAGTTTGTTTGCTAGTTAGCCGTGTCGCTAATGCTAACGGTAAAGCCTGCACCTGGCCATGTTTACCTGAGCTAAAGTCTCCGTTCTGTAGGACGTGTTGTGGTTGGTGAATACATTGTTGTATCTAAATGTTTGTATTAATTACGATGTTCGATGCACTCCAGTTACCCAACGTGGATGTGGTGCGGTTTCCTTGCGGGGTGATGATCACGGAGGTGCGGGTCATTCCTCCAGGGATTAAAGCACACAGCAATTTACCTGACAGCAGAGCATTTGGGTAAGAGCAAGATTACACTCACAAACACCCAGTGACATAAAGCAAGTCGCCAGTTTGTTGAGTCCACTTAGATCAATCTAATGCAGTCTAATAAAGCAACACAGGGTCAGATGACTTTATTTGCACCTTGGTGGATTTGGTTGCAGTAGACGAGGCATCCATCTTGACACTCATTTTACAAACGACACAGACTAGAGACAGACATGACAAAAGTCAAGGCAGCTTTATTTGCATAATAATACACGTATGCTGGGGCAATTCAAAGTGCTTTACAGAATAATAAAAATACAGTAAAGATAAAAGATTTTACAATTAAATAATACAGACAAAAAGGTAAGAGATACAAAACCTCACCGTCCACTTAAAATTAACACTATTTAAAGGCCAAGCTAAAACAAACGTTTTAAGCCATTAAAGGGTAGAGAAGGCAAGCAGTGTAATATAGAAACGTATTTAGCTTTGATTTAAAAGTGGTCAGACCGTTGCTTCTATAACATCTGTGCAATGTTGCTACGACTTGTTCATCTGGGTGATGGCTGCTGGGACAAAGCTGTTTTTTTATTTCCTTATTCTACATTTTTGGACTATCAACCTCTGTCTAGAAGGAAGAAGCTGAAAGTTGCTGAAAATTGAGCCTGTTATGTGCTGTAACTGTCTGTACAGGGACCCTGGGTTAAGATGTTACTCACCAATCAGTCTACTGGATTATTTAACAATTTGATACAGAGAGTTTCTGTTCTTTAAACATAGGTTTCCAAACTGTGCATCAAAGAGAAAAAAAAAGATTGATTTAACAAAAAAAAAAAAAAAAAAAAAAAATCACAATTAAATAAGGTCATCGTAGTTTTTTTCAATGTCTAAATAGGACAATTTCTTGAAACAAAACAAACGCTGATGTTCCTTTTTGCACATACAAAGCCATCTATCGCCTTGCAATAAATGGTACCTTCATCAAGGTTTGGTGCTCTTGAATTATATCATGTTATGTATTATGAGAGGTGTTTTGTCATCCCATTTATATTAATTAGGGTATTCTAAATATTATGTGGGTCAAGAGCTTTCCAGGTAGGGATGCACTCATTGATACACTGGATCATTATCAGTGTTGAAGTTGACACAGACCTCATTGAGCATATTGAGTATTGGTCATAACATGACAGGACTACTGCCTCAGTTTTTAGTGCCACAGCATTCCCTAGCTTCATATTACCTCACATTAAAATGGTTCCTACAAAATATGGAATACAGATTGTGACTTTGGGGAAAAGAGCGGTAACGTATCTCGCTTCAGTATCAGCAGATACTCCAGGTATCTGAATTGTACTGAGAGAGAGAGAGAACATTTGGATGGTGCATCCCTTGTTGCAGGAAATACTTCACCTCATTGCCAATGATATTTTGCCTCTGGAGTTGTTTGTCTGCTACAGATACCTGAGCTGTATGTTTTTGCCTGTAAGAAAGTAGTTTGACACCTGACCTCCATTGTTGTGTAGATCCTGATTCCCACTGAGCCTGTTGGGTATGTGTGATGTCATTTAAGTGAATGGACTCAGTACTCAACAATGCACACATCTGAGCAGAGCAGGACTCTTATGTTATGTAGAGGTGGACGATGTGGATAAAATCCTCCACCAGGGTATATGTCATTATATATCGCCGTTTATTGACATATGTATCGTGATAAAGTCAATTGAGTCAAATTCAGTTGCCAAGCGGATCACGGATAATGTCTGTTTTGGGTGATTCAGCAAATGAAATACCAGACAAATCAAAGTTTTTCCCTCACATGATTAATACAATGGCCTGAAACACCCAAATCTGTTAAAGTGATATCTACCCCGACATAATGGGAAATCTCTTGGCGGGCTCGTATTATACACTGTTTTCACTTCATTAGGCACATCTGGACAATCAAATGTAATCCTATACAACTGTTTACTTTTATGATGCCCATAATGTTGAGTTTGTTGTTGACAATAGAGGATAGAGGAGTTAATTCAATTATGTGTTTTAGTGCTGAGGTCAAAGATAGTGGTGGTGTTTCATCATATCTTTATATGTGCTTCTAATATTCTGCCCCCTTCTCATGTAAGTAAGGACAAAACAATCAGAAAGCACCCTCAATATAATATATTGTATAGTCCTTACAACAGCACCTTTTAAATATTACCACCATAAGAAACATTTCATTTACACATTTCCAGCAATGTCAGCAAAAACTGAACATCATTAACTAAGTAATGGGGGGGGGGGGGGGTTTATGGATGGGATGCCAAGGATTTTTATAACAGATTGTGGACAAATATAAATGTATAAATGGAAGATAGAACAGACTGACAAAAGTTTGTTTTTATTTATTTATGCAGGGGGACCTTATGGGAATTTATGTTTGTTTTTCGACAAAAACATTAAAAAATATATTTGTTTCTTTAAATATGTAAGGTTATTCCAGTATGTTTAAGTGCCATTTTAAGAATATTTAGATTTCAGGATAATATCATGAATCGCAATTATTTTGGCCAGGATAATTGTGACATGATATTATCATATTGTCCAGTGAAGTTATGATGGAATTGATTTAAGTGAATTGCGATAGATTGTAAGGGTGTACCTAACAAAGTGGCCACTGAGTATATTTTCATAACGCCCACCCCTATGTTGATGTATGACCCAATACTCAATAGCCCTGACTGCCACATTAATGTGTTTCTGTGTTTGCAGGGAGACGTCACCTCATGCCTTCCAGTTGGAGCTGTTCTTCAATAATGTCACTAAACCCAACAATCACACGTTCCACAGACTGGGCAGGTCAGAATCATTTTCCCTTTCCCCTTTCTTGTTTTGGTTCTTGTTTTTCTCCGAGCCTCTCTTCCATCTCTGTATTTCCTTGTCAAATATCAAATATAAGTGCTTAAGATGCAGATGTCTCACCTGTAGAACCAGTCATGGTAGCATCTGAGCCTTCTTCCCGGAGGGGTGCGTATGTGCACCCACCCCGAATCGAGTGTCTTTGTTCCTATGCTGGCAAACTGGTCTCTCCGGATACTCAACTCCACCCACGCAGTAGCTGATAGTGACACAAAAACTTGGAGATCCTGGTGAAATAGATGAACAGTTTGAATGATTGAGTCCAGCGTTTTAATTGTAGCCTCATAATAACAGAGGTATGCACGGCAGCACCAGAGCGAACATTTATATTTAGAGGCAGGCGTTGTGTAAGAGCCGTTGAAAACTGTAAATACGACACACCCAAGTTATATCTGCCAGGAAAGTTGGGAGTAGATTTATTTTTTTTAACCTGTCTGATTGCTATTAAAGCAACTTCCAAATGACAAAAAGAAATTTCAATAAAACATTTTTGGACAAGAATACTTTTCGTCAGCTGAGATGTTAAGCTAGATGATCCAGATCACCATGATAATGTAGCTTTGTTTGTTTTAATACAAGATGAGTTTTTCATGGCATATTGCCTATTTGTGACTAATGTAATATGACAGTATGGGTGTGTTTGGATGGCATGTGACAAAGCTTCCTGGTTATATTGGAACCCAATATATCACAGTTGGTGTGTGATTAGGACCAGTGGCTCCCAACTAAGAGTGTAAGAAAATATTGAGACACTTGAGTATATATATTCATATTCATCCATAATATTATGTTTTGTGATAAAAAGTAGTGCTATGACGTTACAGGGATTGTGATGAATGCATAAACAAGTAAATTTTTTCCTCAGATTTGATACATATGGTTGTGTGTTATGACAGTTTTTCTAAAATTAAGATAGAACTTTTTAAAAATATTGCCGTGCTCACAGTATCACAATATGCTCCTAACCTTTTTGATGTGTGACGCCTTAAAACTATGCTGTGTCTAATTGGAAACACTTGCATATGTCAATGTGTTGTGACCAGTTCAAAGACTTAATCTTCCTTCTCAGATTGTTTTATCTGAATAATATATTGAGATCTGAAGAGGTAAAGTTGTTACTCACTAGAAAAAACAATCAATTCTGCGCAGCATAAATAAAAAATCTCTGCATATAGACTCTGGATTCTTTAAAAGTGCGGTTATGCTTTATAACCGCACTTTGCTTTATTAGATAAAAGAGAGCTGACAGGAAATGAGGGGAGAGACGCATGTCAAGGGAGTGCTTCTTAGAAATAATAACACAGCCCCTTTGTGCCGTTTGGAAAGAGGTTTATCTAGGACTTAACGTATTGCTAAACTTCATTGCAGTCACATGCTTTTTTCTAACACTAAAATCTCTACGATGATGAACAAGCATACACAAGTGCAAGAATCGTTCAGCCTTGATGCATATTTTTGCACTGATGTTTTATCTGCCCTGTCCTGCTTTTTGCCCTCAGTCTGGAATATGATGAGAACAAGTCTATCGTGTTCAGACCCAGTGGAAAGGTAAATCATTGTCCTCAAACAAGATGATGTGTTTTTTAAAATTAATTTATTTGTGAATAACTAAATGGGTTTGTGAATACAGGTGAACACAGACGACTTGGTGCTGCGTGGCTGGTACACCACTCTGACTGTAGCAGTGTACGGGACAGCAGAGCGCTCACATGGACATGACCAAGCCTCACCCCCTCCTCCTCCACCCCCACCCCCTCAACAGCCAAGCGGGCCCAAGCGGATCGTCAAACAAGGTGCGCATCATTAAGCTGAACCTACGCTCTCGCCTTCACACACCAGAAACGGAAGCATTTCATTACCAGGTTATCGCTCGCTTTTCATACTGTCAATCTATTGCACTGTTTTTTGTTTTAGAGTGGGAAAAGGATGAGCAGTACAATGGCAGCCCACCCAGACCTGCACCCAGAGGGCCTCGTACTCCACCTGGGCCTCCGCCCCCGGATGATGATGATGAAGAGCAGGTCCAAGTGACGGGTGAGAATTACATATCTGTTCTGCCACGTTATACCTGCCACTGTTGATCCTCATTCATCAACAATAACAGAGATGCTGCCTTAGCTTAAGCATCTGTCTGGTTGATATTTCTCATAATTAAATTAGAGGCGCACCAATCGATCAGCTGTTTGTCAGCTGTTCGGCCATGACTGTCTCATATTTAGAACTTTTTTGCTGATCAAATTTACACACGTGTGCCGCATGATGGTTTTATGCCACCCACACACATTATCATGTTGTTGTGGACGTTATTCAGTGTAAGTGAAGAAGACAAAGCTTACAATTTGTAGCACCTATAGGTCCAAAATAAGTTGCGGAGGAACAACGTTAAAAACAAGGTTTTACAACAAGAAGGTCCTGTAACGGTGCCGTTTCTAAATCTAGTTATTTAATAGTCAATGTTTTTATTATGAACACACAATTGAATATCAATTTTTCATGAAAGTTACAAGTCTCTGCATGCTGATTATAACAATGCAGAGAAGTTAATAAAAATCAATGGCTGCCTGCCGGGTAATAAACATCATTTTAATAAGTGTTGTGCTTTGGACAATGGTTGGTATTTATGTAAAGTATAGGCATTGTATTAAAGACAAATGTAAAAAACACCTGTATGATCCTTAAGCTGTTTTGCATAAGTAGTCCTACTTATTTAGATAGATGTGTAGTTTGCATGTTCATATGGGCCCTCCTCTTGTGACATTTACAGTGGGCGTGGTCAAAGATGAGCCAATGGAGGGCCGTGACAACTACCTGGAGGCCGTGTCGCCTGAAAGGTCGCTGCCTGCCGACGAAACCTACTCAGACGCTGAACAAGAGGAAGAAGGTGATGAGGAAGAGGAGGAGCCAGAGGAGGAAGAAGACGCACGAACTGAGGGGAGTGTCCCGGAAGAGGAGGAAGAAGAGGAGGAGGAAGATGAGGGTGAGGACGAGGAAGAGGAGATGGAGGAAGGTAGGGGAGTTAATTTGTGAGAGTAGGATAGTCTGCAATCCCAAATGGGTGCCCGGCCCTGAAACCCCCTTGGTACTGCAAACTCATCAGA
The DNA here is from genome assembly GCA_943593645.1 of Bovichtus variegatus. Taxonomy (NCBI): domain Eukaryota; kingdom Metazoa; phylum Chordata; class Actinopteri; order Perciformes; family Bovichtidae; genus Bovichtus; species Bovichtus variegatus. Next base: position 6,265,137 of record CALSCE010009506.1, read on the forward strand.
CTCCCCCGGGGGCAGGGTCCATTTGGGACTGAGTGACAGTTGGAGAGAGTGTGTTTCTCTGGCATGCTGCCTCCATCTACAACCGTTGGATGCTCAAAAACTCTTAGCTAGTCCAACCCAGGGCTACTCTGAAGGCTTATGATCAACATTCATAAGCTGTCACGTGGAGGTCTACCTCACACATCCTCTCAGCCATGGCTGGTGCTTGTGCTGTAGTCACATCCTGCATGACAAACTAACCCAGCATGTTTGGAGTGATGAAGGTTTGTCTGTGAATGAGCAAGGGAATATGTAGTCGTTGCTGGCCTCCCCATTTTCATTCATTTTTTACACATTTTTATGACTGGTTTAAGGACCATAAGAATCTTGTTCATAAGGGATTAACTTTTGTCAATTTTCCCTTCCGTTTCTCCCACCCTTTCAGGTGATGACGGCTATGAGCAGATTTCCAGCGATGAGGATGATCTGGATAATGGTAGCTTCAAGCTGCCCACCTTTGACATGGACTACACTCCTGAGGACTTGGCGTCTGTCCCACCTGTCCAGTATGACCCGTATGAGCGAGAACTCAGACCCCTGCTCTACTTCACCCCTCCATACAAGACCCGCTTTGATACCCAGTTTGAGAAGGCCAGTGTGGAGGAACCCAGAGACGCTGGTGGTACAGAAGGCCCAGCAGGTGGAGAGGAGCCTGAGGCTGTTGCCCAGCTGAAAGAGCTACTAGCTAGTTTTGGGGAGGACAGAGATGCCCGTTGGGTCACTGCTCTAGAAGAGGCACCTGCCTTACTGGCCAAAGGGTTGGCTTATTTACTCAAACAAGGGGAGTGCGAGATGGAGGAACCTGTTGGGGTTTTAGCCCAATGGGCGCTCCAAGCTCTGAGTATGGAGATTGCTCTCACACAACCAATTGCTCTTAACCTCAGACAATTGAAAGCCGGTGCCAAGCTACTATCACAGCTTGCAGAGTGCCCACAGGGCCTCTCAGTGCTGCTGCGAGAAGGGGCCCTAGGTGTGCTGCTGGAGCTTGTCCAAGCGGACCATGTCTCCTCCACACTGAAGCTGAGTATCCTGAGAGCTCTGGGTGCTCTGACCAGCATTCCCGCTGGCGCCGAGGCTTTCCTACATGCAGGAGAGTCGGAGAAGAGTGGCTATCAGGTTAGCATCACAAAGTATATAAACTTAAAAAATGGTATCTTATTTATTAAATGCATCATTTCTTTTGCGTGGATGCCAGGTTTAGAGAAAGACAATAAATCCGAATTTAATGAAAATGTTTGATCTTCGAGATGTGCTCAAATAAAAAAATATAATTACAGATGGAACCCAGCCTACCATTTAATCCTCGTGAAAGCCAGCCTTTAAATACAGCACATATTGAACTGATGTGTTAGTGTCTGCCTCAGACTCAGGACTCACTGCTTTTTTGTGTAATCCTGACTTTTTAAAATTAATTTTTTTATGTAAGCATTTTGAGATGAATTTGTAAAATTATTCAAATCAATCAAACATGATACATTTTGACCTCATTATATCTGACACTTAGCTCTATGTCCTTTTTATAGCGTTTAGTCCAGCTGTTCCTGCGTGAAGAAACGGTGAGGGTCATAACAGCGGGCAACGCCATATTACAGAAGAGCCACATGTATGAGGTACTGGTCGACCTGCAGCGCGCAGCAGCAGCATGGAGTGAACCACAGCAGGTAGACTCACACGCTCGCTCACACACATGTTACTCACTTCAAAGACTTACTAAATGTTTCATGATAACCATGGCTGACTATCATTCTCAGGAGGAGATGGAGGATGCTGACATCCCCATGGAGGAGGAACCATCGCTAAGCTCCTCCCCTGTGAGCGAGGCAGAGCTTGATAGGCTGGCAGGGGTTTTGGAAGAGTTGCATCACCTGCTAGAGACGGCCCCTTACTGCATGGTGCAGCCACCTGTTAAAGCCTTCCCCACTACTGCTAGAATAACGGGACCACAGGAGAGGGACGATCCATACCCAACACTGTACAGGTAGACATACAAACACCTACGACCTCAAACCTCACTCAGTGCAGACCCCTCAATCGAAATTCATCACATATATTGTACCGTTCTTTAATGGTTCCAAACAATAACTACTGTCTGGAGGTTTTGGGAAATGCATACAAAACAGTCAAAATCCATACATTTTATCCTACAGATAAGAATTATAAACGGAGCTGATTATCATGAACCAACAAACGCGTCATTTATAAACTCGCATGCTCTCAAATGTAGAACTTTGGTGGACTTTAAAACGGCACAAAAAAAGTAGAAGGATGAGAAGCTTCCGGACTGCATCCAGAAGTTCTTCCAAAGAGTGAGTCATGAACGAAGAGGAATAAAGATATATATATATATATATATATATATAGATCTAGATCTAGATATATATATATTTATATAGATATATTCAGTATTGCTCCCGATGGCCAACGGTGTGTGAGTGTGTGTGAATGGTTGTCACTGATGAGCATGTGGCACCTTGTACTGTTACCTCTGACTGTATGAATGTGTGTGAATGGGTGAATGCTGACGTGTTGTAAAGCGCTTCGAGTGAAAGATTGGAAAAGCAGTCTATTCCATTTACCATTTAATACACGTAATAGAAAAAATATATGTATTTAAAAAAAGATGATAAACAAATATCAAATTAAACATTAGTGTGTGTATATGAACTTCCCTAACAGAAATTCATAGACACAATAATGTTCAAACCTTTTGGGAATCTACCATACACATATTTATTTATTTTCTTCTTTTCATTTTTAGTGTATACATTTAATAGGAATTGTACAAAACATATGTGAAAGGGGTAAATGTAATAAGCTACGGTCAGTTTATGCGGACCTTTTGTTTTGTCACAGATTCAAAAGTAATGACTTATTATTGTTTTTATATGCGTATTTGAGTTGTATAATCTTGAAACCACAGAAATAAACTAAACACTTTGGTATAAAGTTATAATGCACTTTCTCCTTCTTAGGTACATGCATGCGTGCCATTTCCTGGAGAGCACTGCAGCAGTGCTGTCAGCAGCTGCGGCCGCCGGCCACCTTGGTGTCACCCAAGCTGTTCGAGAGCTCCTACGCTTCCTGTCGCTCACCCAGTCCGGCCTGCTCTTCCTTCTCGCCCAGCCCACTCCCACCAACCTGCTGCTGCGTCTCCTGGCGTCAATGGCAGAAGCTGAGAGCGAGGAGACCACCTTCACAGGGGGAGAGGGAGGTGTCACAGGTCCAGGGTTTGGTGAAGAGGGCTTCGGCGTGTGGCTGATGCAGGCGCTGCATGCTCTGCAGGGTGTGTCAGAGCTCATGAGCCATGTGGCCACAGGAGGAGACGGAGGAGCTGGGCTAGAGGAAGGGGACAATGCGGAGGTACTGGGCATGCTCCATGCGCTCTACCTGATGACCTTCACACAGACTGGTCGCAGTGCTGTGGCCCACGTTTTCAGCCTGGACAACAACCTGTCGTGTCTGGTCACCCTGCTCCAGCACCACAGCAAGGACGGACAGGGGTACGGCTGTCTTCTGCTTGTGTCTTTTTCTGTATGACTTGGATTTATTTCAGGCACCTGTGCAGTGATTTCTAAGTACGTTTTAATCTTTTTTTGTCTTCTTTTCTTGTAGTGAGGCCAAAGCCCGCAAAGCAGTGACGTATAACTATGCCTGTATGCTGGTGTTACTGGTAGTGCAGAGCTCCAATGAACTGCGGATGATGGAACAATATGCTGCGCCGCTAGTTGCCATAGCCAGGGCTGATGACACCAATGCCAAGTTACAGGGTAAATAGTATGATTTAGTATAAGGAAAAAACGCCCCACCATTGGTGTAAGTCTTGAAATCTTTTAGCCTCCGAGGGTGAAAACTGTGACCGCCACAGACCGACAGAGCAAACATAAGAGCTGCTGCGCAGATTAAAAGAACAGTAGTCTCATGAGCCCAGAGCTTAAATTTATTCTAATAAGAAAAACTCACTTTTCAGCAAAACGGTTTGACCGATTTTCAAAATGTATTCAGATTTACACTATGCAATCCCAGAGGACACGTCTACCAAAGGAAATTTAAAATGTCAGTTGCGAGCACAAATGTGTAACGTATCTTGCTATATGTGAACATTTTTGGTTGTCTCTGTTTTTTGGTTAGTAATGTTTTGTTCTTTCTCTGTACTTCAGAGCTTAATAAATGGCTGGAGCCTCTGGAAAGACTTCGCTTTGAGATTGGCAGCATTCCCACCCTCATAGATTACATCAAACAGGTATAGATCTCTCCCTTGATTTTTGACATATTGCTGATTATAAAGCAAAATTTCTCTACATCTTCATTTTCAGTAACTATGTGAGCTTTCATCTCCCTACATCACCCGCAGACAGTCTTAATAATTCCTGACTCTTATTAATTCATCAAGTGATAAATCTCTTCAGTTGGCAGTGTTTTGGCTGCCGCCAATGATTTGCCTATAAAATTTCTTTCAGGGAATCAATTTACTTTTTTATTGAAGGAATCACAGTCTCTCATCCTAACATAAACCAAAGGGACTCAGTACAGTTTCATAGTTTCAATAATTATTATTATTTGAAATCAAGATTTATAGACTTTATCAGTATTTTTTTCAGGGGAAAACAGTGGTGAAAATATAAGTTTTCACCACTTATGACCAGACCAGCTGTACCAACTATATATACAACAAACTGTTACCAAAGCAAGAAGTATGTCTTCAAGTCACAAAGTCAACTATATCTTTTCGTCTAATTTTGTACCTCAGAGCCATCACATATACAGAATACGTATCTCCTTGGAATGCAGAGCTTCACCGACAAGTCTGAACAGCCTCTATACCTTCTCTGTAGCATGTTTGAGTCAAGGCTGTATGCAAATAACAACGCTATATGTCATTTTAAACGTTTCTTCTTTTGGCTTCAGAATGTGGAAAATGTGTTGACTGCTGAGGGAACTGGACTGGTCTCTGCGCTCAGGGTCCTTTGTCACATTGCCTGCCCCCCACCTGCTGTAGAGGGTAAAGACACAAAACATTTTTTATGATTTGATTGATTTTGTTTGGACAATAAAACAAAGAAGCAGAAACACGCCTACAAAAAAGAAGAAGCAAGTAATGCAGGTGACATTTAAAAAAAAAAAAAAAAAAAACCCTAGAGGCTTATAGGAGTGTCACCTCAATAAGCAACTACCAAAGTCATGTAATCAAAAAAAGTAAACAGACGTGTTGAATGGTATTCCTTTCTCATAAAACATTTGAAAAGCAGCATTTTGGTAGCACTTTCTATGACCCCCATGACTACATAATTGTCACTCTGCCTCTTTTTTTCTTTTGTTGCAAGGATCAGAGTGTATTATAATTCTCATAGTTGAAATATATTATTAGGGTTTTTATAATGCATTATCCTGAGGTATAAGCAGATTTAATACAGCATGTGGTAATAAATCACGAGAAGTGGTCATTGTTGCTTTCATTAAGTAAAAAATGTCAGTTAATGACCAAAACCTATGAAGTATTATGATACCTGACCTGTTATAAGTCATTATAAAATGCTTTATAGAGCGTTATGATTATTGTTTTAAAGCATTATCAATATTTATGAGTGCTTATAACTATGATTATACAGTGCTATGAGCAGATTATAATGCATGATGAGTTTATTTTTTATTATAGACGTGGGCGTCATAGAAAGTGTTGATTTCTTTAAGTATTTATTTATTATTGTTTACATCCATGTTTACAAGCTTGCCGTCTTCCTCTTCCCTGCCTTTGCTGGCACTTTCCTGTGTTTCTTGGCGCATTATCATGAGTTAAATAGTGAGAGACCGTTGGCAGAAATGTGTACTCGTAGCTAGTAGTGGTCGGAAACGCCAGAGTGTATCTTTAAGTCGTAAAACTTGTTACCGTGTTCCTTGATTTTGACTGTAACCCCTTTCTACAGGTCAGCAGAGGGATCTTAAGTGGAATCTTGCCGGGGTCCAGCTGTTCTCCGGCGAGGGTCTGGATACGTGCGTGCGTGTCTTACAGAAGCTGTGCAGCCTGTTGCTGCAGCCGTGGCGTGTGCATGGACACATGGGCCCCACGCCGCAGCGCTGCATGATCCTCAGTATATGTATCGGCACACTGCGATTGCTGCGCACCATGCTGACGGAGCTGCTCCGCGGGGGAGCTTTCCAATTCAGGGACACTCGCGTGGCCAGTGTGCTGGTGACGCTCCACATGATAGTGTGCTCCATCCCCGCGTCTGGGCGTCTAGACGGAGAAGAGACAAGGGTGCAGGCGCTCATCGTTGACGTACTGCTCACCTTCACACAGGGTGTTAATGAAGAGGTGTGTGTGTGAATGAGCAAGAGCATAGACTTGTTTTTTAGCCAAGAAATATTGTGCAGAAAGTGTGATTAGTGGTTATTATTCTTAGATTCTTTGTGTGTTTTGATGCAGGTGACTCATACTGAAGAGACTCTGGCCAGCAACACGTGGTCTCTGATGCTAAAGGAGGTTTTGGGCTCACTGCTGAAAGCTCCTGAAGGTCTGTTCTCTGGTTTGACGTTGCTGTCCGAGCTTCTGCCTCTTCCACTGCCAATGCAGAGCACTCAGGTAACTCATTCTATCCTACTGGCCACCCATCTGATCTAAAAATAAATGATATACAGTGTTTCCCCGAGGTTTAGTGCTTTTGGCGTGTTTATGAGTTACCTTTTGAAATCCACATGAACCACTTTTGACATCGGCATAAATGACACCGCCTAGCACTTTAAGGAAAATATATCACTTTTAAAGCAGGTTTGCCTGTTATTTCCTTGTTCCAAAACAATAGTGAAGAAAACCAGGAGAAAACCCCAGGAGTTGAGTATTCGGCGTTGACTGAATGCCAAATGAATCCGGGCACACGAGGCCAAATTGGCTCCTTAAATACCACATAACCGGTTTGCTGACAAGCAATGTAGCTTTTAAAAGGCTGGGTTTTTTTTTTTTAGTCCAACGCAGTGCTCACTCAGACTATGGCAAAACAACATCACGGTCTGTTTCAAGCAAATATTCCCTGGTAGGGTTGGGCCAACATCTTATCACAGTATATGTCATTTTATATCACGATACAGTAATTGTTCTGTAAATTCAATTAATAAATTGTTTTTTTTTTTTTAAAACATATCGTACTTAATAACATTTTATTATTTTCCTCTTTTATTTGCATCACATGAGACAACATTTGAGTAAAAAAAAAACTCAAAACAGTAAAACTAAAATTATTTCAAAATGGAAGCTTTAAGATTCCTGAGAACAATAATTTCAAGTAGTACAGGTTTTAAGGTTAACAGGTGCGAATAAATACCAGCCTGACTTCATTCAGCGTAATATAATAATCACACAATTTTGTTAGACAAGACTTTTCCTGCAGGATTTGCTCATCCCTATTCCCTATTAGCTCGGCTAAAAACACCCAAACACAGAATCTGTCGGCTTGTTAGCATTGTTCACTACTGAGCCTGTTTGTAAAACCTTATCTTCACTTTGTTTGTTCAACTGAGATTAGCAGTTTAGATAAAAGACACTCGACTGTCCTGCTGTTATTACAGACCTGTGAACTAACCACAGACGGTCTGTAATGGAATCACAGCAGTGCTCCACTGCAGACTGGATAGAGGGGAAACACTGGAATGTATATTTAGCATTAAAAGAAAAATTGGACTGCTGGGGGTTCCCTTTGATATATATATACACTCTAATATTAATAGTCTTTTGGCTCTACAGGTGATATCAGTCCAAGACGTGGCTGTAGCCTTAAACACAAGGAAGCTGTGGAGCATGCACATACGGGCGCAGTGGAAAGTGTTTTCCGAGGCGCTGAGGTGTGTGTGTGCCACCAGCTGCCCTCCTCTATTGGCCATGCTGAGGAGAATGTGTGTTCAACTGGCTGACCTGTCTTCACCCACTGCAACACTCATCATGAAGACCCTCCTGGATCTGCTGCTGGAGGAGCTGCAGCCGTAAGTGGAAAAACACACACTCTGGGGCGATTTTCACTAAACAATTTGCGCAGCTTTTAAGGCCGCTAAACCTGCACAAATGAGACACAAAGTAACCGTGTCATTTTCAAAGCACCCCCAAAGGGTGAAATGCCCCCCTAAATGCACTACCAAAGCAAATAGCGTCTCGGTGCTCCTGTGCTATTTGTACATTTAAATTAGGAAATATACATTTGGCACAAAATCGCCCCCTTTCTATGCAAATGGACCTCATTGCACAAAACTGTCCAGTTCACAAAGATCAGCGCTAATAGCCACACACCGTTACAGTGAAATTATTATCGTCTTAAGAGAGTTTTTGGTAACTAAAGCGCATTTATAAGAAGTGTCACGGCAACACTTTACACTGATCAGGGCAGCATTGATGATCTTAATCTTCTTTTACAGTCTGAATATGCGTTTGAAAACACCGACAGCACTGACAGACAGGTTTCTCTCTGTCAGGTTTAAATTCTTTGCCTGAAGTTTTGAGGAAGGCCTCCGCACCTCGTCGTTCAGGACTCCTAGCTCGCAGTCTGAAAACCCATTTTTTTTCTCTCTGCCTTTGTTCTGCCTACTGTGTTCTTGGTTCAAAGGCAACATTTATACATTTACCGTCGATAATTGCAATCAGACATAAAACTTTATGGCCGTGTTTGGTCGGTTATGTCTTTAGTGAGTCCGACCTTGAGACGCGGGAGTTTGCAAGTGATGTGCAATTCATGCCACTATCGCCGGCCGCAATCCATTCTTTTTGAATTTGCTTGTCAGTTGTTCGTGTTTATACTCTGGGTTGTATTTTAAGTATATGCAATGTGCTTACTGCAGGGCGGAGGGGAAAGGTGTGTGCTGGGGCCAAGTCCTGCGTTTGCTTTCTTTATTGGACGCTCTGGTGTCACAGAAAGCTTGTAAGAGCGCAGCACTGCACCTGCTGTCCGGGTCTGTGTCTGGAGATGAACAACTGGCCGATCTGTTCCCCTCACTGCTGTCTCTGCTGGTTCCTCCAACGGACCACTCCTTACAGAAGCAGCAATGCAGCGAGCTAGTGGGGACGGTATTACAGTCACTGTGTGACCAGGTAAGCAGTATACAGGGCTCGTACAAAGTCCTAAAAGTTTGGGAAGTTCTTTTTTTTTTTTTAACAGTTGTGTTTTCATGGTCAGGAATATGGTTGAATATGAATGAACTCTTTGTTTTAGCGACACAATCATTCATGTAAACCAATTAATATTTGAAATGAAACAAACAATCCAGTCATCATATTTGTTTGTTGTCAAAACATCCAATGAAAGTTAACATAAACGGCTGGTTACATAAACAAAGTGACAATGTACATCTGTTGTAACATTTTAGATGCTTTGAGAGTCTGGACATTTTTGGTTTCTGTAGCTTGAAAGTGCTTGAAAATGTTCCTCTCAAAACGCTGTACAAAGCCTGAGTGCACATAAGTGCAAACATCATACGTAAGAAAGTCCTTACAGGGAAAAGAACAAAACCTAAAGAAAAGTTCATCCCCGTCTTCACCAGGACATTTCTCTGGTGGTTTCTCCACCTGGTGAAAGCTGCGTGTCTGAGGCTGAGCAGCTGGCCAATGCACTTCCAGGGCGAGAGATGATGCCATCAGTGTGCAACGCCTTGTTGGAGGTTTTGGGGAATTCAGAGAGCAGTGTCCCACTCCTCCTCACGTGTATCAGGACTTTGACATTCCTCACCGAGCACGACTACGGACTCTACCACCTCAAAGTGTAAGTGACAGTTCTCTCTCCTAGTCTCCATTGGTATCTTTTTCTCTTGCTACCATGCATAGGGTCCTTTTCTTAGTCAAACAAGACTTTGATTTCACTTTATATTTCAGAGCGTTGAAGAAACATGGTGCTGGTCTGTGCTCGCTGTTGAAGAGGTTGGTGTTTGCCTTCAACAAGGACTCAGCAGATCTGCTCTCGGCTCTGCTGGACTTCCTCAGACAGATCCTCAACACAGAAACAATGGTCAGTACCTGCTTCATGCTTCACATGGAAGTAAACAACATTTGTACCAACACATTCTGTCGAACTGTAGAAAAGATAAAATGTTTATTGGAAGCAATTAATACTTCCATACTGAAACGGCTGATTTTTCAAATTTTCATGCTTAAAGTAATCATTTAAAAGTGCCTTTTTCTCTCTTTTTTAAAACTTTAAAATGTATCGAGTTCCTATTTGTGCTCATAACCAGAAGTCTTTTGGATGTTTACTTATAACTTTTTTACAATTAGAAAGATAGAAAATGAAAACACAAATAAACTAAATAAATGATAAACAGAAATGAAACAGTTAGTCCATAAACATAAATCATCCATTTCTTCCATTTACTTACATCTTTCCATTATATAAATATTATTTTTATAATTTAAGACTATTATTGTATAGTGGGGGGATTCAGTCTTATACCATTTTCTCATTATTGCCTTCTTGCTTGTAATCAATAATATATTGGTTTAGATTTTAAATAACAAAATATTTTATATTAAGTGGTACATAACTTTGCATTCCTTCAGTATTGCATATCATAAAAAGTGCTTTATGTAACTGTTCCTAGGCACATGGGAGGTGACTCTAAATTGTGCAAGACTTTGTGTCTCTTGCAGAGTTGCATACAATATGTGACGGCTGTATTTCATTGTTGGATCTGTCTGTTCTGCTGCAGTGTGTAGATGAGGCCCAGGGGTCCGGCGAGGAGTCTGCCTTCGCTCCTCAACGGTTGCTGTCGGGCTCCGAGATGAAAGCTCTGCTGCAGTGGGAGGAGACAGAGTCCCACCCGCTCCCTACTTTAGAGAAACAGATTACGGTACAAATTATACACATGTGTATAGTTTTTTGCAAAGTAAGTGCTGATGCTGCCGTGACATTTAACTAACTCTGTAACTCTTGTCTGTAGAAATTATGTAAGGAAGATGATTCATTGGAGACGATGTTGGAGACTGTGATTGTTCTGAGGCAGACGCTGGAGACGGCCACAGACACGCCTCCTGCAGCTGACACTGAGCCCACTCTGCCAGCACCCGAGACGCTCGGGGCCCAGTTTAATCACAGGTACAGACCCAGGATGATACAAAATCACATACATTAAGATTTTCTCTTCCTCTGTCTGAATTGAGTCATCAATCACAGGGAGGCACAGCCAGGGAAATGTAACTTTTTAAAATGAATGAATTATTATCCGATATTCACGACACAATGTTGTCAGCATGCCATATATGCACTACATCGCTCTCCGAAAGAACTAAACCTATTACAGATGATATACTAAAATGGGCCCCATGTATCCCTTTTGTGGAAAATGTAGGGAAACCACTGGATGTGATCATAAATATATCATATCATAATATACATTATTTTCTGTAGGACGGTGTTCATTCTGTCAGAAGCTCTGGATGAGCAGCTGAAGACTTTGTGGTTCTCTCCCTTCCAAACTGATGACATCGAAGCAGATCTTGATATGGTAAGTGTGGTTAACACTTAAAGACAATGGCAAAAAAAAAGTATCCAGATTAGCGCTGCAACTAACGATCTTTTTCATTATCGATTAATCTGCTGATTATTTTCTAGATTAATCGTTTGGTCTATGAAATGTCAGAAAGTTGTGAAAAATGTCCATTCCAGTTTCTCAAAGTCTAAGGGGAGGTCTTTAAAGGTCTTGTTTTGTCAGTCCAAAACCCAAAGATATTCACTTTTAATATGATATAAAAATCTGCAGTCTGTCTCGAGCTCTAATCCAGATTTGTTTTTGTTAAATTATCAAGTTTTTCTCTTCAGTGATGTATTTGGTCAAAGAAGCTGCTACCAGCATCTGGAATTTTATACTGTGCTACTATTGCAATTCTTACAAAATTCAAAGAATCAATAATTACTGCTTTGACAACACAAAGGCAAACAACATAGTCTGTACTGGTTCAAACCAGAGGTATGTACAAATGTTAGACACGGATTCACTATGGATTAATACATTTTCATGTTTTTCCAAACATTTTATGTAAAGTTTCTTTCCTTCGTTGCCAACTTCACTGCTATATAATTGTATAATGAAAGCGTTAGGCTTCCTTGATGGGACTTAAAATAGATTTTGATTATTAATTACACACCCATGAATCTTGGAAATGTGATTATTAAACCTAATTACAAGCCCTTTGTCTGTCTCTATGTCTATGATTGCCACTTTGTCTGTGTGGCAGGTGAAGGTGGATCTGGTGGGTCTGGCTCAGGAGTGTTGTCCTGAACTGGACCTGAAGGCGGAGCTGGAGCGCTCCTTCCTGTCCGAGCCCTCCTCTCCTGGTCACTCGAAGGCTCCAAAAGGCTTCCGACTTGGCAAACACAAGCATGAGACGTTTATTACAAGGTACAGGTCAAGTGTTGAGTTGTATTTCATTCTTCTTTTTTTTTTTTTTCCATATTTGTTTTCTAGTCTTTGCAGAGAACTAACTTCTCGATTCTTGTTTTAATGTGCTCGTCTCTGCAGCGGTAAATCCGACTACATTGAGCCTGCTAAGAGAGCTCACATCATGGCTGCTCCTCGCGGCCGTGGAGGTCGAGGAGGGTTTGGACAGAATCTCAACCGACCCCACGATATCTTTCGCCAGCGCAAACAGAACACCTCCCGTCCTCCCAGTATGCATGTCGATGACTTTGTGGCGGCGGAGTTTAAAGACATTACGACCCCTCTTGGACTTTTGCCTCCTAAACGGCCCCCAAAGAGCTCCCCCAAACCCCCCACCAGAGGACTGTTCACTGGCAACAGAGGCAGAGGCACCTTCCACAGCCAGACTCGCTTTTTCACTCCACCACAACCGAAAGGTGTACTGCTGTCCGGTACGTACACACAGACGCACACAATCCTATTTCTAAAGCAGTTCTTGTGTTCACTTGATAAGACCTGTGTTAATGATAAAGGACTCGGAGCCTCAGCCAATGTCAATACATTGGTCAAAACTGCCCTGTGTATCTAAAAATTACTCAGATTTTCTCTTTTGTTGTAGGTATTATAACTTGTGCAACTCCGTTGTGGGTTGGGTAATATCACAAAATACATTAAATGATTTGATTGTTTTTGTTCTCTTTACCATCTCATCATCATAATATACTGTAAATATTAGTACATAGTGTATATTAGAGCTGAAACCATAAGTCGATGAATCGATTAGTGGATCTACAGAAATATAATTTTCCCTCTATTTTAATATTCTATTAATTGTTAAATATTTCAAGCAGAAATAGTACAACAATTCCAGTATTCCCTGATTCCAGCTTCTCAAATACAGGGTTTCCTGCTTTTCTTTGTCGTATATCATTGTAAACCCTACCTCAAGGCCCTCTTACTACCTTTTTCTAGAGCCTTCAGCTCTAACTCATCGTCTTCGTTAGAAGATGGAGTTTGTCATCACATTCTTGTATCACCGGTTATTAAGTGACCAAAGGTCAATACTTATTACAACCCTCATAAAAAGTGAGCACACTCGGCATGAGATGTGGTGAAAGCTCTGAAAAACTTCAGCTGGTAAAGTTAAGATTTGTTTTGTCAAACTATTAGTATACTGCATGTATGTAGTAGTTGTTTTGAATATGGGCATACTGCATGTCAGAGCCCCTTATTGACCAGTAGAGGGAGCTAAAGCCTCCATTTTGGTTCTGTAGGTAACTACACTCGCAGAGAAGGAGGCCGAGGTTCATCATGGAGCGGCCAAGTTCCAGGCGTCACCCACAGAGGAACCTACAGTGAACCCCGCGGAGGCCAGAGCAACTTCACACGTGGACCGCTGCCCTCCAGACAACCGCCAGCAAGTATGAAGCGTATACCCCCCCCCACACACACACACACACACTTCTTGCTTGATTTTGCACTTTGAATTTCTAAACACTGAACTTATAATGCGGTGCTTTTGTCTCCAGGTGCATATCGGCTGGCTCCACGGGACCGAGCCCCGCGGGGAAGAGGAGGCGCCGGGCTATCGTGGCTTAGCGGGGGAGGAGGCGGCGGCAGCGCTGGAGGTGGCGGTGGGGGAGGTGGAGGAGGGGGGAGAGGATCTCAGGGGAGCAAATTCAGTGGTGGGGGAGGGAGCGGAGGTGGGAGGGGCAGACATGTTCGTTCCTTCACCAGGTAAATTCACCTGGGCAATGACTAGCCTTTCATGGCAACATATGGACCAATCAGGATATTATATATATATACTGTCTCCATGGAAACGTGGTGGGATGATGTTGTCACAATGACGTACAGACTGTGTGTTGATGTTTTATGTTTTGTTATGATGAGTTGTATTCGGAGAATAAAGGTCATAGTAACTGAGCTCACACTTTTGTTTTTAAGCAAACACCAGATTAAATAATGAAGTTTACCTGTTCATAAGTCTCAGTAACAAGCTTTTCTCAGCTTATTACCCTTATCGTGCTTTCAAAGAAGTGAAACTTCTTGCATGACAAGACTTTAGTGGTGAAAGACTATAGTACAGCCCAAGGTGGCCATTTTAAAAAGATTATTTAGGTTTAGTTCCTTGTATTTAACGAGTGAAAGCGGTGACAAAGGAAGTATTTGTGAGACAGAAAGGTGGATAATGTGCAACACGAGTTGAATCTAAAATACCATCTTTTGCCAACTGCGACACCAGGACATGCAGGTCGCCATACTGATGTCAGAGATTATATAGTTAGTAGATGTTGTCCTGGAGCTTGACGGAAACTACTACAGCCAAAACAGAAAACTGACCTATACAGTATCACATGAAACTATGGCTTAGACTGAAACCCATAGAAGATTACACATTGTGACTCAAGAAACAATTCTCAACATTTTAGGTTTAGAAGTTCTCAAGTAACTAAATCCTTGCAGGATACTCAAGAACCATTTAACAAATAGAAAATATTGCATCAGATTGATCAGTAATGAGGAAACTAGGAATCATTTGAGATCATGGAAATTACTTGAAGTAACTTTTAATTAAAAACCTGAGGGTTACAAAATCCAAGATCCATTACACAACGATCTGTTTGCAGATCGGATCAGTGGTGAGTGGTCACTTTCACATACAGTCACTTTAGTTTGTTACCAAAAGAGACCTTTCAAACACAACATGTGGTTCCTTCCACAGCAGAAATTTAAAATTTGTCATTCCAGAAATTAAGACTGTACGTACGCGCACTATTTTCACTAGTAAACGGTGAGCCAAATATTACAAAAATAAAGATTTAATCTTTTCTGATTTCGGCTAAACTCCCACCAGTCCAGTCTCCTCAGATGACCGTCACCTCCCGGCTCTTCCTCTTGATGCAGTCTAGAGTCAGGCTCCTGGTGCCGCCCTTGCGCGTCCCCTCTCCCAGCTGAGGTGATGGAGGGGGCCCCGATATGGTGGCCTGAGCTGAATGTAGTGAGAGACTGGAGGCATGTAAAGACGCCTCCCTCTGCTGGTGTCTTGTCGGCTCGGTGTGTAGCTCCCACCCAGATGTCTGCTGGTCCCTGGACGCCTGCTGTTCGACAGGATGCTGACTCCTGGTTGGCTGCAGATCTCTGAGGAGCTCCATCAGTTCCCTTTTCTCTAGCTCGGCTTCTGCCAGCTCCTGTCTCCTCAGACGCTCTGCTCCTAACAGGGCTCGCATGTCACACATCACACGGGACAACTGACCCTGCACGGAGAGGACACGAGACTACTGAACATTCATCAACATGGTGTTTTTAAAAACGGTGGATGAAACAAGTAGGTCCTAAAAAAAAGAAACCACTTGAGAAAGATTTACTGAAAGATTAAAACTAAATATCCCTGAAGAACGGTCAATTTAAAGTATTAGATTATTAAATCCAATAACAGCATTTATTGAATATTTATTTTATATTGAATCTCAACCCTTAAGCCAGAGGCTCCCAAACCTTTTCTGCAGGGCTTATTTTTAAGACCTTCCCGACCTCAACACAGCCTAATACATAATGAGGTTAACTTGAGCTTTGTATTTAAAATCTCATTCTGCAAAGTAGCATCAGATGGAGCAAAGAAAGAAATGTTTTAATTGTAGGGAACTCAAGGATGTGCCAGTACCTCAAATCTTTACTTCTGCCCTGATGTTGTCGCCTTAAAAACTGAGGAGTTAAAAACATGAGAAGGACTGACGGGTCACCTTGAGCTCCTCCACGTCGCTCTTCAGCTGCGACTCTTTCTGCACCATGTGTCTCCTCTGCGAGTCCAACCGAGACTCCATCTCTCGCCTCACCTCCTCCACCTTGCACAGCATCTCTGCCCTGCCGTGAATATTCAGCGAGACAAAATTATGATCTAAAATATTTATATAAACCATAGCAATTACAAAGTGAAGACATTCTTACAACCGCGCACACACCTGAGCATCTCCACTTCTGTGCGCAGCTCTGCTACACAGTTATGCTGTGATTGGTCAATGGAGAGAAGCGTGTGTCCACAGCCGTTGGGACACTCCCTGCTGCGGAAATTACATTCTGACAGGTGAGCCTCCAGACCCCGCCTCTCTACCTGCACAGGGCAACCTGACAGGACAGGAGCACACTCACATGAAGCAACCATGTACTCAATGTGTATATATATATACATGTATATATCTTTAAATAATAAAGGTAAATGTAATATGCTTCTGATTTTGTCACAACATAGTGGTTGGCTATTCTGTAATTATTTCAGGGGTAAATCTTTTCTCCTTTGTGAAAGTAAAAGTAGACGTTAGTAGAATTAGAAGATTTATGACACAATGGATTTTATTGTAATGCATCTCAACATAAACTTCTATGTGAATTGTCTATACATTTTTGCAATACCGCTTTGAAACGTTGAATTATGCAATCTTTATCTTTTTATCCTTTTTCTTTTTTAAGTATGACTATTGACATCTAATGAGATGGGTATCTTCATAAGCCACTTTTTGCTTCTTATCTTTCCTGCACAATGTTCAAACTTTTGCATACATTTTTACTCTTTTAATAAACTTGTATGCATTGTTAATTGCAATGTAAAATGTCAAAGGAAAAGAGGGTTTTATAGAGAGAATACATGAACATGCAACCCAATGTTTACACTCCTCGCTGCACTTGTGCATCAACTTTGACCAAATTGAATAATTTCTCACAGATCACAGCATTCACAGACAGCAACAGAAATATCAGGTTGAATCTTGTGTAAAACTATGTTGCTGTAAGTGCTTGTAGTACCGAACACTGCAAAAAGCCACACTGCATGCACACACACTGTAACTATACCTACCACAATGGTAACATATGTACTCTCCACCTGCCAATGACAGGTCACAGACACATAATGAGCACAAGAGCACATGCTTGCATATACATACACACAGTTACATTGCTCATTAAAGAGTGATGGAAAGTTGACCCTGAATGCACTCTGTGTGAGATCTGTGGGAGTCCCATAGGTGCACGAGATTGGGAGGTAGCCATGACAACAAAAGAGCCACCTGTTGCTCCCACACACACACGCACAGGTGTCACGTTACCTTTATATCCCTCACATCCACACATGGATAACCATTTAACAACCGTGCAAACGCTACCGACAAACACAACGAATGACACATCACCTGAGCGCAGTGGAAGGGTCTCATACCTGTGTTAGAGCAGCAAATGAAGGCAAACTCGCACTCATCCTCGTGTGTGTGCATGTTCTCCAGCGAGCAGACCACCTCACAACCCTGCCCTGCATTCACACAACGTATCTGCAGGCGGTTCAGGTCATTACGCATGTACCTGTCGTCAAAAACAGCATCAGAGAAATCAAGGTGAGCACAGAGAGCAGTATACACGCGTGGCCCCACTGAATAGTCAAAAGAAAATAGGAAACTTAAAGGGACAGTTCACCCAAAAATGTAAAAATACATATTTTTCCTCTTACCTGTAGTGCTATTTATCAATCTAGATTGTTTTGGTGGGAGTGGCAGAGTGGTGGAGATGGCCTTACTACACCCGCCAACCGTATCACTGCACAGGAGGAAGTGTGCAGGTTAAAGGACCACAATGGTCATAAGCTTGTGGGCTTTAGTGTGTTTTATCCTTTAGACAAATAATATACAAAGAGGCTGTGCATATATAATTTATTTATATATATGTCATGTATTTCTTTTTGATATATTGTCAATAAAAATATCCAATCAACCAATCAAAGAAATGCATCTACTCATGGACGAGACGCTCGCTTTCGTGACAGCATGATATTCAAACATGAATATAAGCATCTCCTTCATGAGTAGATGCACACTTCCTTCTGCGTGGTGATACTGTTGACGGGAGAAAGAAAATAGTTCCTACATGAAACTGATCACAACAAGGTCGGTGGATTATCTTTAGTAACCGGGTCTTTACGGACGATATCTCCAACACTCGGCAACTCACACCAAAACAATCTAGATTGAGAAATCACACGACAGGTAACAGGAAGAAATATGTATTTTTGATGTTTGGGTGAACTGTTACAATAAAGAGATAATAAAAGACCCACATGTGCAGAGACAGACCTGTACAGTGGTTTGAGACTGCCCACATCCAGTGGAAGTCTGTCCTCGGGGCAGGAGTGGTGATGGACCAGCCAGCTGCTGATGCAGGCGCTGCAATAAGCATGTTCACAGGGCGCCTGGAGGGGGCGCTGCAACACGTCTCGACACACACAGCACAGAAGACCCTCATTCACATAGCCCACAAACCTCTCCAGATCATAGCCCATCCTACAACCACACAGACAGATTATGCAAACATGACAAAAGTTCAGGGAAGAAATCTCCAGTCTTGCCACAGCGTTGGCTCATTTTGTTCTTCTTTGTGTGAAGGCGAGACACTACAGGCAATGGTCAAGTTTGAGAGTTTGGGCTATTTTGCTTCCTTGTCTGCTTTCAGACTAGTGGAAAGAAAACATTCAAAATACACATTTAGATGTTTATTTGACGTTACTTTGTCGATTTTCGTCTATAGATTTATCCTTTTTGTTTGCATTTCTTAACATAAAATGACTCTAAACTTAACTGGGGAAGAATGACTGTATGATATTTTACAATACATATCTTTAAAGGCCATGTTCTCAAAGTGAGTTTTTTCTCATACTCATACTTTTTATAATTGTTTTGTGTGACTTTTGACAGTTTTTGGTGATTTATTGAGTGATACAAAGAGATATACAGAATTCCCTCTGTAAAAACCTTTGACTCTAATATGTAAACAAAAGCAAACAAGAATTTTAAACCTGGCTTTATCTTATAATAAGATTTCAGAAATTATAATACTCAAAAATATTATTTTTAATGTAGGTAATCAACTGGGGAAATTTCATGGTGAGATCTATTAGTTAAAATGTTTGACCTTCTTCACCTGTAATGTCTCCCCTTAACTATGACAATATACAACAAAAAATAATATTCTTACCTGACAAAATAACTTCATCCAACTTTTTCTTTCTTTTTGTTGATTTCCACTCCACTTGTTCCCCCACAGGAGACCCTCCCTCTTATTTTAGCACTACTACGGCCTTTCCCTCCTCATCCTCTCTTTTGACTCGCTGCTCCATCAAGGTGAGGGTCTCCTTTCCTTAAAGCCCTCCCCTACCTTTGGGAGTGCGTCTCCATGGAGAGGTATCCCTGACAACCAGGGTTCAGGACACAGGCAGGCAGCTGTCAGACGAGATCAGATCAGATCAGAGACGCAGACAGAATTACAGGATAAAACACACCCAGAAAACAGACAGATTCTGCAGCAGTGTGTTCTCATCATTGCCTCACCAACAAAGCTAAAGGCTGTGGTGCCTTCAGAGATTACTGCTGTCCTTCAACTGTTTTCTGTCTCTCTTAATGACCCACCCTATCCTCTGTTTCTCTCGCTCTCTGGATGTGGGATTAAAATGGATTACACTCTCTCTCTCTCCCTGATTGGATTACAGACTATACAACGTCAGATGACACATACTGTCAGACCACAAAAATCAAAGAGCAACTCAAACCCCTGAACTCATCCCAGTCCCTTTATATTCAATCAACTTCCTCTTAGACTCAGTGGCGGAGGAATTCAGATCCTTTGTAAAAACATTTTTTAAAAATGGAGAAAAAGAGAGCAAATTTGTGCATTTCCAATGAAAGAATGTGAGACTTTTCAGGAAAATGTACTTTGTGTATCAAAAGTTTAACTACATATAATTTATTTACATTTTACTTTAATTATAATTTTTTTTTTTCTGTTGCTAAAATTGTTGGTAAAACAATACACTCTTCTGTGTACTGCGAGTTTGTATTATATGACACTATGATATTATTTATTAATTGTTATATTTTGTATGGCCCCACATGCGGAGAGTTTGTGTTTTACATGTTTCAGCACAAACATGTTGTTTTTTCCCTCTTTGTTTAGAAAAAAGTACATGTCATGCATGAATGGGAATGCAGATTGGCACCTCTCAGTATTATATCATATATATTGGTTTATTTATACTGACACTATCGTTCGTTTTACGATTACTTCATAAATGATCTGCGCGGTCAATTTGAGCGTCAACTGACCAGATGGATCGATGGCTCAAGACCAGGTCAGTTAAAAGAAAATTAAATGAAAAATCTGACGTGGCATCGTCCTGATGCAGGTCATTCAGCAGGTGATTCAGCAGGTGATTCAGCAGCTACAAGTGATTTTGTGTGCGTTTAAAAAAATACTTAATTTTCATGAAAAAAGCTTGGATGTGAAAAAACTACAATTTCTTGAAAAAAGCTTGAATGTGAATAAATACAAAAACATTTTCATGAAAGAATCTTGAATGTGAAAAAAAACTTAATTTTCCTTAAAAAGCTTAGATGTGAAAAAAAAAAAAAAGAATGTCTTTAAAAAAGCTTGGAAGTGAAAAAAAACTTAATTTTCATGGAAAAAGCTTGAAGTAAAATAAAAACTTAATTTTCATGAAAAAAGCTTAGATGTGAAAAAAACCTTATTTTCATGAAAAAAAACTTAATTTTCTTGAAAAAAGCTTGAAGTAAAAAAAAAACCTAAATTTTCTTGAAAAACACTTGAATGTGAAAAAATACAACATTTTTTCATGAAAAAAGCTTGGATGTCAAAAAATCCTTAATTTTCATGAAAAAAGCTTTGATGTGAAAAAAACCTTAATTTTCATGGAAAAAATGTATTTAAAAAAAACCTTAATTTTCATGAAAAAAGCTTGAATGTCAAAAAAAACCTTAATTTTCATGAAAAAAAGCGTGGATGTAAAAAAAAACAAAATTTTCTTCAAAAAAGTTTGGATGTCAAAATACTTAAGTAAAAAAAACAACTTAATTTTCATGATTTCAATTTACTGATGTTTTTAAAGCGGTGAAGTGAGGTTACCACAGGAAGGTATTGGGTGTGCTCGTTTTATAATCAGGAATTGACGGGTTGAGTGAATTCAATGGTGATGTGAAAAGTAAACTACTTGCGACGTTACAAATCAAACGCACCCCACTCGTTTTGATCACGCCCCCTGCCAGGGCTCAACCAATCACGTGCTCCAAATTATTCAGCGGGAGAACCCGAACAGAATCGAGAGTAACAGGAAGAAAAAACGAGATGAATGTATTTTGGGGGAATTAAGAGACATTTTCTGATCTTAAATGTTATCAGCAAACTTTCAGTTCACTCGGGTATGTATGACACGTTGTCACATGTTATTAAACATGACATTAGAAACGAGTTTAAACCGAGTTAGCAGGTCGAGCGACTGTCTTTAGCTAGCGAGTGATCCAGCCTGCTAACATGCCACTGTGACGCAACAGGTTCATGAGGGGAGCTGTGTGCTGGGCTTTTCTAGTTAACGTGAACCAGGTCAAAGACGTTCAGAGAGGACGTAGAGGGGACAAAGCTCTCGATGAGATGATTGTCAACGGGGTTGGGATTGAATGGGTCGTATTAGTTTTTCCCCATTCGTTATGTTCTCAGTTTTACTAATTTTATTTTGAGAAACTCGAGCTGCAGTGATCGATTTATGTCACTTGACTATACATCAGTTTTACAGTTATTTTTAAACCTTGTCTTTTACTTGTCTTAATAGTGACATCACTTATCATTGAATCATCATTGAATGTATTAATAAAATGTTCTCCATCACAACCTACCAGAGCCGAAGTGGTGACTTCATATAGCTAACATTGTGACATGAAAGGATATAAATTGGGGAAGCTTGTGTTTCAGCTGTATTTGTGAAGATACAACGGAGACGTGTTGTTGTGTATCAAAGCTTTCTTCCATTAGTTTATCATGAAGTTCTGTATTCTCTTGTGTCTAAGATGGTCTAAATGCATACACCAGTAGTGGTGGTAACCATGTTCCTGTTGTGGACGAGGGTAACTTACTACTAAAGGGAAACATTGAGTTCTGTGGGGATGAACCATGAATACAGTGAAACACACCAGTCTCCCTCACATATTCGCTTGTGAATTCTGGAGAAATAAAAAAAGTCCTATTTTGTCAGAGCTTTGAAAGGTCCTTGGGTGTTATGCTGAATAGGAGCTAATTAGTTGGCAGTATAATTTTTAAAAAATTCACATTTATTCCTTTCTGTCTTTAGGATATATATTATTGTAGGTTGCCAGTATGCGGCGTTCAGGAGCTCCCAGCCAGCTCTTAGGTAATGCTGTGAAAAAGCCTCGGTTTGTGTCCCCTGGAGCATCTACTTCATGTCTCGCAGCTGAATCCAAGCCCCTTAGCCCTAAACTTGGTTTAGGCAATGCACTGGAAAAGGTACATTTTTCACAACATTTAACCCACAGTATGATCCCTCAGTATTTCTTTTGATAACCTTCATCTTCTTTCATCATTCAGCAGTGTTTAAAAACTTCCGGAGGTTATGAATTCTCATTTGTCTTCTTTCTCATCCTGTAGGTCCAGAGAAGTTTAGCAGCACCAGCTCCGAGTAAAATAGAGTATGTTGCCGAGCCCAAAGCTGCACAGCCTGCTCCAGCCTTGTCAAGGGCTCTGGCTCGGGTTCTCAGTGCAGCGGAAAGTAAGGAAAACGAGACAGAACATCGTAACACTGGCTCGGAGGAGTACACGGAAGACAACGGACCAGCAGGTAAGAAACAAAACTTTGTGGCAGGGACAATACCTGGAATGGGTAAGAATAGTCATGTGGAGATTGTGCAACAAATCCACATTGGGATAGGTGCTGTATGCAAAAAGTGATGTTTCAAACCCAACATAAATATTTTTCAAGCAAATTTCCACCTGACTGATGGAGCTTTATAGAATATATAACAAAATTAGCGATGTCATGATCATTTCTGAATCGCATCACATTGGACATTCTCATATGTGCCAGCATGTCCCATAGCTGCTATGGTAATGCCGCCTTTGTAATATGCATGTACGCCTTTGTAATATGCATGTAAGAGGAAGAAAAAAAAGTACTGTGTGAGGGGAAATGCATTTTTATAGCCCACACTGATGCATATTAATACTGAAACAGTCATCCAGAAGCTGTAAAGATCATTGATGGAAAAACGTTGTTATTGAGTTTTTCTTGAGGTACAACAGCTTGTAAATGATCTGTCATTTCCCCCCCATGATAGCTGCTGTGTGTTGAAGTGTCCACCAAAGATGTAAACTTTTGTATTCAAGACAATATTAACTGGCAAACTTTGACATCTTAACTAGACACTTAATTAGTGGTCAATTAAATGCAGGTGGGCTGAAAGGATCAACCAATGAAGCCTGTATGTTTAAAAAGAGAGTATTACCTGAAAAGGGATAAACTGTATCTTTGCGGCTACATGGGCTTAAGTAGACTAATCAGACCAGGGCCATTTCCAATTAGTTCTAGATAAGGTAGTCACACATTTTTCTAATTGTATTTATATATTATATTTCTGTATTTGTAAATGTTTTATTATCTATTTTCATTTTTGTACATTAGTCATTTAAAATGAAGGTACACTTAAAAATGCTCAAATAGTATAAAATACCTCAAAATACAATACAAGGTAATTAAAACATTTGACTGACACTGTAACTCTCCTCTATGATGTTTACAAGCTGCCAGATGTCATACCGTAAGAGATCTGGCAGCTTTGACATGATGCATATAATACGTTTGCTCTGTTTTTGCTGCTATTTTAAATTCTTCACGCAGTTGGTCCAGCCTATAGTAATAACAACATTTTATTTTATTGATCTATCTATCAGTAGGAGCCGAATATAGTACCTTGTAGAACCTACTTCACTACTACAAGCGTTATCTGAAATCATTTACAACACAAAAAAAAAATAAAAATCATTGCACTCCATATTGAGTAACACATTCAGAGATATGACAATTGGCTTCACAAATAGTCTACATGTGCATTAGCTGACACTAGTTTACCAAGTTCATTGATGGACAATAATTATTGACACAATTATGGAAATATTTCTATGACTCCTCTGGTTCAGATGCCTCGTATTGTGAAACCCCATATAACTGAATTCCTCAATGCAC
This sequence comes from Bovichtus variegatus, assembly GCA_943593645.1. Classification (NCBI taxonomy): domain Eukaryota; kingdom Metazoa; phylum Chordata; class Actinopteri; order Perciformes; family Bovichtidae; genus Bovichtus; species Bovichtus variegatus. The sequence goes on from CALSCE010009506.1 coordinate 6,289,630, forward strand.
AGGTATAATCTTTGGTTGCAAAATCTTATAACGCACATGAAGCAAGACTTCTTGGCTGTTGATTCAGTTGCTTAGTCTGTAGTCTGCTTTCTCTCAACACAAACCCCTGTGAGCTTAAACACAAAACCCCTGCCCGGTTCTCTTTACATGTTACATTGTATTCTCACGCACGCACTGAGATTCATTGTTAAACATCACCTACGCCGTCACATCAGCACAGGGTCGATGCTTTCACTTGATTTGACTGCACGATAATGAACCGACGTGCAAGTAATTTCGCCCAGTTGTGCTCCGTTTAAATGACTCTCATGTCCGATGGATGATTTCACCAGTTTCTACATGAAACTCGTGCGTCGCCGCATTAAGTGACATCGGTCTCTTATTCCGCAGTGCCCGACTGTCCCGTCGCTGTGTCTAATAATGCCAAACACACAGACACAGACACACACACACGGACACAGACACACGCACACACACTGAGGGATGGATGTTAAACCAGGCGGGCTGAGGCTGATTGACAGCAGGTCCAGCATTATGCAAATTAGCGGGGTAGTGCAGCGGCAGCGCCGGGCAGATTAGGACTGTGCTCAGGATCAGTGAGCCACCGCTCCCTCCTCCTGCGCGAGCAACTAGTGCCGCTGTTTACCACCCTGAACACAACGCGGCTCACTCTGCGTTTGCCTCTGCACCGTTTCCACACGCGCCCTGAACAGGTTTTTTAAATCATATGAACCCGTATATCTGATTTTTTAAAAATAAAATAAAAATGTTTTATGCATTCACTGTAGACGGCATAAAATGGATATAAGCGCTCTCCTTGCGCGGGTACGCGCAGCGCGCTCGCAAACCCCTCCCCCCATTCAGATAGTTAAACCAGCGCTCCATCAAAGCGTCATTTACTATTGGAAAATAGACCCCCTGACCCCTTATAACCTGTAATGATACTCTGTTTAGAGACGGTGATCCTCATTTGTGCACAGTGCAGTAAACAGCCCTGCTGCAGTCCTTGTGTTATAATGAATGTAGAGGCTGTGCTGTGCTGTGCTTGGTTTGGGGTTTAGAGAGACCGAGCTGTAAGTAGGTCGGGCTGGGCTTAAGCGGCTTAGCTACGTCAGCCTAAGCTGGGAGGAATTCATCCAAAGCCCTCCGCGGTAGGCGGGGGCCTAAACGAGGCTGGCCTAGTTAAGCCTGATTCTTATTGTGTGCAGCACAGCCTGTTTTTGTTGTGCAACGTGGCTGAGAGGGAACCTAGGAGAAGTGCATGAATCCATGCACATTTTAGACATAGCTTATGTTTGATTTAGAAGAAGAATAGAAGGATATTGAGAAATATATGGGAGTCAGACCAATGTTAGCCTTATCACTGTGGACCAGGAGAAGCCAGCAGCAGGGACAAAAAAAGGCCGGTGGGAAGAGTGAGGAGCCTTAGTATTGAGTGCGATTGCTGAACGGCGACAGCCGTAGGCCTGACTTGGGTCTGCGTGAGTCTGCTATGCTATAAGATGGAATCCAGCTCTGTGTTTCTGTCTAGTATGGTGGGTAAAGCTCGCTCCTCCAACTTCACCCTCTCTGAGAAGCTGGACCTGTTGAAGCTGGTCCGTCCTCACATCCGCATCCTGGAGGAGCACACCAACAAGCATGCGGTCATCGTGGACAAAAACAAGTGCTGGGACACTGTTGCTGAGCAGTACAACGCCTTGGGAGGGGACAGACCCCATCGCACCGCTCAGGGCCTCAGGACCCTCTACAAGAGGCTGAAGGAGTCAGCCAAGCAGGAAGTGATGCAGCGGAGACACGCCCAGCCAGAGTACAGAGCGAGCATCTCCGAGCCAACCAGGAGAATTATGGAGATGATCCCTCACCTGTTTCACCATGTGCCCATCCATGAAAAGGACCAGGCACTGCGCAGGTACAGTGTGATATACACCTACGAACACTTTTTAATACAGACCTAAAGGGATAACTCAACAGTCAGGTGAAAGTTTACCGAGCACATTAACAGTGTGTAGTCACAATACTGACTCAACTGTTAGAGGAGGAGAGGATGGAGGGGCTGAACTCACGGCTCCGAAGCCCAATCAGATTAGACACTCGACACGTTGTCAGGCTCAAGAGGAACATACAGCATGTCCTGCTGTTATTTACTGGCAGACAACTTCTCTTTAGAAGTTTGTTCTTTTGTTCACGTACATTCACATGGAAAATACTCAACTCTTGTTTTCATATTGATTAATCTGCCAATTTAGTTTCAGGTGAATTGTAGTTTTTTATTGTTGTTGTTTTTTTTAAACAAGACAATTACAAATCACAAATTAGACCCCAATATAATGCTTTAAACTTGGTTCAAGTTCCCAGTGCTACAGAAAAGAAGGAAAATGAGTCTGAGGCTGAATAATCGATATTGGCTCCGGAGAGTACGCAGAGGACAACCAACAATTGAAAAATGTTGTTTAATTTAAGTGTAAATTATTGTTGTTTTTCAATTTCAACTTTATTTTCTCTCACAAGAGGTCCATGGCAAAAAAAGAAAGAAAAGAAAATAAGGCTTTCAGATAAAACCACAACAATTTATCATTCAATTAAACAAAACATTCATATGTAGGCCATCTCTGTAGCAGCTCTTGCTAGGCCTGGTTAAAGCCCTTATAATGCTGTCTTCTGACTCATCCAAGTGACACATACACTTGTACATCAGATGTCTTGGAGTGCCGCATGTAGGAACACCAGAGAACAAACACAGTTGAGTGGCACTATGCCATCTGGGAACCTGAAGCAACAAACTCATTGCATCGCTGTAGCCATGAGCCTCCGCATACTACTTTTCCTGTAGCTACACCAAAGATGAGCTTTATACCTATTAATATGAAACGGAAAGAACATTGTATTATCAGTGAGGCTGTTACCAGCATAGGTTTGTTATCTTTACTTTGGTGAATCACTTAACTTCCTTTTGTCTACTCTGATTAGTCAATGGATCCTTTTGATTGTTTAGTTTAGAGAGCATTATCACCAACAGAGGTAACAGGATGTAGACACTCAATAAATGCTGTTTAAGCACTCTCATCTCACTTATTTTTTTATCCTTCGTTCCATTTGTAGATTAATATACAGCAAGCACAACTCTCCTGTCGAACATCCTGGCAGCAGCTTCTCTCTGGCTGGACTCCAGGATTACTCAGCAGCTGTCCCAAGTATCCCCCATGAGGTGGTCCAGCTGGACCCTGAAGAGGATGTTAAACCACCGCCAGACCTCCCCATCCTCTCCATGCACCCGGAGCCAGGGCTGGACGGAGGCCAAGAGCAGGAGCAGGAGCAGGAACAGGAGCAGGAGCAGGAGGGTGAGCAGGACTTGGGCAGCGTCCACGATTACGAAGCATCCCTGTCTCCCGTCACTTCCTCCGTTAACATCCCCCTCTCACCGTCGCCACTGCCCTTACGTTGCGACCTCTACCCCAACGACATCTACCCTCACCACGATCCCCAGAGGTTTCGCCCTCTGCACCTCGCCAAAGAGGAGCACGAGTTGGTGTTAGCCAATCACAAGAAGGTTGCCATGTACCTGGAGGAGAAGAGGGAGGGTCTGAAGAGGAAACGGGACCTGGAGGAGGAACTTCTGAGAGCCAAGATCAAAGTGGAGAAACTAAAGGCTGCTCGACTGAGACACGGACTGCCAATTCCTCTATAACGAGCATGAACACGCACATCTGTGTCCAGTCTTAGAAAGGGAGAGGCTCTGAGGAACTTAAAGTATGGAGAGGAAGCTGAGGAGCAATCACACTCATCAGTTTCATTTTGAGAGCCGTTTCAGGACTTGAATTTTTTTTTTTAAACATAGTGCCTCATGCAGACACTGAAAGCCTGTTTGCATATTGCAGGATGCAAGTCTGACTTGTGTTGCCATCAGTCTGTGTTAATGCTTGTCAGTGTTAAAATGTATCAATATTATCGCACTTATTGACAGGAATGGCAACAAAACTTGTAAATTCTCACATTACAAACACTGTGATAGGCCAAAATAGTACAGATTTGGGAAGGGAATATTATTAGTATTGAATGGCGTGTACTATGATGGTGCTTTTCCTGCCTAGATCTGCTAACAATATGTATCTATAGGGATTTTAGCATAGTGTTAACAATTTACTATAATGATACTGGAGTGTGACAGTCTGCCTAGATCATATCAGCAGGATTGTATCAAGCTCTGTTCATTCTTTTTTTTAAAGAGAATTTACACTTGATCTAACAAACCAGATGCAATAAACTAAAAAGGTATTTCCTGGTAGCACTTTTCTGTAAACAAGCTAGGGGTGCTTATTAAAATTCTGTGGGTTAGAAATGAAGAAAGAAGCACTCCAAACAAACAAAGTTACACTTTTTTTTTTTTTTTAGAACTGAGAAATGTTCAGATACCCAGGATTGAAGCACAAGTTAAACTGCCGAAGGCCTTAAACACGAGATGCTACTGATAATAAATCCTGTTTTGTGAGTTGCTGAATTTACATGGAAATGACTGAAGTCAGAATGACGGCCAGTTTAGTGAACGAAAGAAGGGCGACGTGGAACTGGATTTGCGATGTTCTTGTTATTTAATGTGTGCGACTACAACATAGATTGTATTGTAATGTTTGTCGTTATATAAGTGTTGTGAGTTTCTTTTACACTTTGTCTGAATGTTCACTTGTTTCTATTAAAAAAAGGTTTTGTGTTTATTACACATCAAACAGGCATCTGCTCTTATGATTTCATCCTCTGAGGAAGATGAATTTATTTATTTACATATCTTTATCATCGTTACAGACATTAAAAGCAAAAGATGACCGAGGGTTCTTACACTTTTAATTCTAACATGGCATGAGCAGCGCTCCAGTTTTCATGCATGTGTGGTGTATGTATTGGATGGGGGTGGGTGGGTCATCTTTAGTACGAAGGTCTAGCATGATGTATAATCTTGATGCAACAGTGACCTCTGCTGGTGAGTTGTGTGAAGTGTGTCTTAGACATTTCTTTTGTTTTTCACCATGTTGTATGTCTTTGTGTTACAGGAGTGAATGGTTACCCTCAGTTGACTTCCGGGTCTTCTCAAAGCCCCCAGCAGCCTCCAGTGAGGTCAGTCTGTGTTTCTGGAGCTGCAGGCTCAGACTCTGGCTGCAGTCAGGATGGAGCGCGTTACTTCAGTGTGATGTGGTGTAAAGCCAGTAAGAAGAAACACAAGCGCTGGGAGGGCGATGCGGTCCTGATTACAAGAGGACGCACAGCCACACTGAAAGATATGGAGGGCAAGGACATTGGAAAGGGTGAGACAGAGACACCCCAATTTACATTTAGTCTTTCCTTATTGTCATGTTTTAGTCTGGTGGGAGAAGAAATGGAATATAATATTCCTAACTTTGTTATTATTGTAAAATCACCTGAAACTAAGAATCGTTGTATTTTCGTTACCTTAGATCAGGGGTTTTCGAAGTCTGATACTGGGGCCTCCCCTCAGACAAAAAAAATGAATAAAAAGGTGCCCCCTCACCCCCCTTTAGTGTACTTGGTTAGTTTTGCGAAATTCCTGGATACTTATGGGATCATGATTATATTATAGACACTAGACACATAGACGCTCAACAATTGATCCAAGATAGCCTAATATTGCTGTTTGACACAACTTCAGACTACACCTAATACCTAAAATAATACCTGAACCTGCCTGAAGTCTGTCCTGAGACATATTAGTTTCTGACTCTGGGAAAGTGGTGAAAACAGTAAAAGAAATTCCCAAAACTTCTGTATCCCTTTAACCAATTCACATACATTTAGGCTATTCTATGTGACCTTTTTTTTGATAACTAATATTTTTCACTTTCATTCACTGAGCCTCCCCTGAAACAGTTTGGAGCCCCCTGTGGAGGCCCGCCTCCCACTTTGAAAACCTCTGCCTTCGAATGAGCCCTTCATATCTACATAGGGAGCGAAACAAACACTGGCTATAGAGACGGCCTTTCGTGTTTTAAAGTTACCTGAAGGCCGCCGTAGTTCTCCGACACGCTTGTAAAGAGAGGGGTGAGTGGAGGGGTACTCAGTTGGTTACAATCTGCAACCTCACCGCTAGATGCCACTAAATTCTACACACTGGTCCTTTTTTAAGCAAATCTTTAACATAAGTCACTTTTTTTAAAATTGTAATTTAATATCAAGTCTTCTGGTAGGAAACATCAAGTATCAAGCCTGTGCCTCCTCCAACCTGAGGTGTGCTCTGTTGCACACACAACTACTCCCAACAGGGATGTTTGAGTGTCGTGACTACACCTTGAGTACACTTATTTACTTATTAACGTGGGTGTGCTTGTGCATGTTTGCGTGTAGGAAGTGGCTACAAGGTGTCCACGCTGGCCTCCCTGTCCGATGGGGAGACCCTGATGATCGGAGGGAAGGAGGTGGAGGTGATGGGGGTCATTTCTGTTGAGGACTTCGCCAGGGGACGTTGTTTCCAGGAGGTCCAGGTGGAGAAAGAGGAATCGCACACAAAGTCGGCTCCCTCTCGTTGCTTGGGGTCCAAACCTTTCTGCTCCCCACTACTGTTGGGGAGAGCAGATCATCCAGGGTCTAAACCAGAGAAGGAACCAACCTGCAGACCTCGCCATGACCCGCTGGCTCCAGGTATGTAGCGTAATAATGTAGTATGTAACACCAATTCTTAAAGATATGTCATAATTGTTGTTTTTGACACTTTTTGGCATTTTGTGTTTATTAGAAGATTTGTCATCTCCCATTTCTTTCATATTCAAACATTGGGCCTCATGCAGCAACGTTCTCTTAAATGTCTCTTGTATTTCTTCCCGAATCTTCTGTTAAGAGAAGTCAACTCCAGATGCACCATCCTAATCTGCTGTTACCCCCCTGTGCTGAACGATGAACCCCACTTGATCCTCAATTTAGAGGCATTTGGCCGATTGTTTACTGTTAGCATAGGAAACGCCCTCACAACTCTATACGAGAGTGTTGAGTGTGTGTTGTGCCGTGTGCAAAGAAATCGAGGTACCTTTTAAATAAACTTAAACATAATAAACATGTGATTTCCTAAAACAAAATCCATAGTTAGTAATAAAATAAGAACAAATCGTAGACTCGAACAAAACTAAGAGGAACTGTGTAGTTATTTTTCCTCCTGCATGAGGCCCACTGTGTAGAGCCATACTCAGTCTCTAGATGTTTTGCAGGCGCGCTGGTGATGCCTCGTCCCTCTGCTAACCACCAGTGGTCTAACAACAAGGCGGGGCTTCCTGTCGTTGATGTTGTTGTTGACCCGTACCTGACGACTCACCTGCGTCCCCACCAGAGAGACGGCCTGCTCTTTCTCTATGAGTGTGTCATGGGTTTGAGGTAATGGAGCTGTTCCCGTATCATTATTGTTCCATTATGAGGGTTCCCAATAGATCGTATTGATGTGTTTTACTGTGTAGAGCTGTGGGCCGCTATGGGGCTATCCTGGCTGACGAGATGGGTCTGGGAAAGACCCTCCAGAGCGTGGCGCTGTCCTGGACGTTGCTTAAACAAGGACCCTACGGAGGGATACCGGTCGCTAAGCGCGTCCTTGTGGTCACCCCTGGCAGCCTAGTGCACAACTGGGGTGCAGAGTTTAACAAGTGGCTGGGCCGTGAGAGGATCAACGTTTTCACTGTGGATCAGGTGAGGAGCGATGGGGAAATTCTCTCTTTTGGGTTTACAAGGAGCTCAAGCAGCATGATGGCAACATTAGTGGAAGGATTTCTATTAAATCAGAGGTTGCAGGTAACATTTATCATTTAGCAGCAAGGTGCTTTTATTTAAATAGCACGTTGCATTACTTGTGAGCTCATTGTGTTTTATATTTAAAGGTTTATGTAACATGTCCGCATTAAAATGTCTGAAAACTAGACCTATGCTATATATTTAGTTAAATTGTTCTATTACATTATCCCAAATGTCTTCGACAATTTCAAACCAAGATAAATCTGAAATTTTAATCAAAGTAACGGCTCTTTTTATTTGGTCTCCTGTCAATGGTCAGCGTTATGGTTTACTGCCAGAAGCTGTCGCAAATTGATTTTGTTATCCAATTTTAAGCTACATTTTTACAATACACTTTTTAGATCTTGGGCATTTTTAACTATATATTTCAACTGAATGAAGGATTTTAGTCGTCAGGATCTTAAGTTATCAGAGAAACAATGGTGGTGAAGACAACAACTCCCATGATGCTTCAAAACTCAGTCTTTAGTTGTTGTTTCGATTGAGAGGCTCCTCGTTGCAGAAAATTACATATTGTGCGTTGTAAGAGAATTCAGCATCACGTGACATATAACAACGGAACATAATGAATAATATTTATAGTTATAAATACAAAAATAATGTATAACAATTACTTTAAACCTGCCTTTCTTTTATTGTTTTGTATTTTATCCCTCTGCTTTTGTTTTGTTCTTCTTCCATTTAATTTATATCTTATTCCACGCTGATATATGACTTTTCCTGGTCTATTGACTTTTTGTAATTAGAAATTTTTAGAAATTTAGAAATTTCAATGATCAGATCCTCTCATTTACCTTAATCTCACATGTATTGAGTCATTAATGGTATACATCCTTTGCTGGCACACTTACAGGAGCACAGGATAGAGAAGTTTGTGTTATCTCCTCTGCACAGTGTTCTTGTGATCAGCTATGAAATGCTGCTGCGCTGCCTCGAGCAGGTACGTTCTCCTTGTGTCCGTCAACTGCATGTTACAAATAAATCCGCTTATATCGCCTTTCTGTTTTGTCAAAGTATCGTTTTCTTGTGCTTTTCAGGTACAGAAAGTGGAGTTTGGTCTTGTGATTTGTGACGAGGGCCACAGATTAAAGAACAGCAGCATCAAAACGTCCTCAGCCCTCAGCAGCCTGAGCTGTAATCGCAGAGTCATACTCACAGGTACGCCCTCATGCAGAGGCACAGGGGTGCAAAGTGTCTGACAGAAAGAGATGGAAGACATCTTTAAGGTGTACACTTCTCGTACAGGTTTTAATAACAAATTGTTTTTATGTTTTGAAGGCACCCCGGTACAGAATGACCTGCAGGAGTTCTATGCTATTATAGAGTTTGTTAACCCGGGGATTCTTGGGTCGTCCACTGGGTATAGAAAAGTATACGAGGAGCCGATTCTACGCTCCAGACAGCCCTCCTGCACTGAGGTAATACTACCTCCGCCCTTCTTGCTTTTTCCTTTCTATGTAGTCACTTGACTACACTGTTCAAAAGTTTGGAATCACCTGTTGTATTGATGTTTTTCTTCTTTCATTCAATAATGGCCATTTTAACAGAGACAAAAACAGTGTAACTTAGACACCAAATGTATTATTTACATTGGTGACAGTGTTGCATGACAGGGGAGAAAACTGTTGTTACCTAGATTTAAAATGCGTTTTTCCAAAATGTGCTGCTACAATAAACAATCAGCTCGTAGATGTGGTCTCTCAACTCCGACTACATTCTCGCGTCTCAAGTTGCTAATCGGACCATAAACAATGCCCACAACCTGAAGAGAAAGTCTTGACCTGGATATCACCAGAACCCCAGAAATATTGCTCTTTGCTCCCAGAGGCTAGACATTGTTGGACCAAAAGGTTCCGAGATCAGAGGTATTTTTGTCTCTTTTCTGACTATTCAATTGTCAGTCTGGTTGAACATTGAACAGCATTTGTTCTCTATGTACAAAACATGACTTTTTTTATTTTGCAAACCCTTCTTACAAAATGACATGTATTTGTGAAGAGGACGTTCTACAAACTAAAAGCATCAAAGACCATTAGAAAAGATAGAATATTCATGTCAGCCCCTGACTGTACCCAAGCGTTGTGTATGTGGACAACTTTATCAGGCGTTTAACCTGACCTTGTATTTGTCTGTGCCAACAGGAGGAGAGCGGTTTGGGAGCAGAGCGGGCAGCAGAGCTCTCTCGCCTGACTGGCATGTTCATCCTGAGACGGACACAGGAGATCATCAACCGCTACCTGCCTCCTCGTCTTGACTGGACATTGTTCTGCGACCCGTCCCCTCTGCAGCGAGAGCTGTACCAGCAGCTCCTCGGCCACAGGGTCTTCAGAGCCTGCCTTCAGGGCTCCATGCAAACTCACACACACTTGGCCTGCATCACTGCACTGAAGAAGCTCTGTAACCACCCTGCTCTGCTGCACTCCACTGTCAAGGTGACATTCTGTGTTAGTAGGGAGGGAAGCAAAACAAACTCCCTTCACAAATGAGTCAAGAATTTTCTGTTCTGCTGTTCTGTTTCAGTAGTTTTTAAGAAAAAGCTCAAAACTTATTTTTATGATCTTGATTTAAATTAATTACACATTTTTCTAACGTCAATAGTTTTATTGGATATTTATTTGATATTTCTCATACTTGTTTCATGGTTTTTATACGTCTTTAAACCTGTGTTAAACCTTATTACCTGTGTGATTGATTTTGATTCTCTTGTATAGCAATTTAAACACTAACATAGCAGTCTGCATGTATGTTAGTGTTTAGAGATTTACTCCAGTCTTGACTGCGAGTACTGTGTTGTGTTTTTTTTAGGAAAAAGCAGACGAAGGTTCAAACTCTTTATATGATGGCCTGGTTGAACTCTTCCCAGAATCCTACTCTTCAGGTGGATTCAACACGGCTGACTCTGGAAAACTTCTGGTGCTGTCGGACCTGCTGTCCGCCATCAGACAACTCAACCCTTCAGACAGGTGTGTGGGGGTAGGGGTGGGGGTGGTGGTGAGGGTTTCGGTGGGTGCTTTAATTTGCATTTGTGTATTTTTGCCCATACATACTGACAAAGTATATGTGCCCCTGCAGGGTGGTCGTAGTGTCCAACTATACTAAGACACTTGACTTGCTCCAGGACTTGTGTGTACACGTGGGCTACACCTTCTGCCGCCTTGATGGACACACCCCCACCGGCCAGAGACAGCGGCTGGTTGACGGTTTTAACAGTCCTTACTCTCAGAACTTCCTGTTTCTGCTGAGCTCCAAAGCAGGTGGTCTCGGGCTTAATCTGGTGGGTGCTTCCCACCTCGTGCTGTATGATATTGACTGGAACCCTGCCAATGACATGCAGGTAAGACGCTTACACTGCACACACTTGGGTCTCTTCTGTCTTGTGTACAGGCACATATTTTGGGGGCTTTCTAAGCTTCGTTTAGTTTAGGCTAGTGTGCTTGTGACCTATTTCGAACCTGACCTGATCGTCACTATTTCAAAGATGCTGAGTTGCGCTCTTGACAAATAATGCCCATGATACGATTTTTTTTTGTTCGACAATTTTAAATTTGTACTTCATTTTTGTTGTTTTTGTTTTAGTGGAACACAAATGCAAATAAAGAAAGAAAGGCTTAATAAGAAAACACCAACAGGCTCAGTATCTCGTCCTCAAAGGGAATCATAATGACTATTATTGTCTTATGACATTTATGTAGCCAACACACACAAAACCCCAGTGTAAACTCCGATGAGCAAATGAATCACAGAAAAAAATTAGGAAAGAATTATAAATGTGATCATACTGGTAAACCTCATTTATAAGAAGAAAATAAATAGCAAATGTTTCCTTTCTTTCTATATAATGTCAATATTCATATGCAATAACCATCACCAAAACTGTTCAAGGAATGAGTTACCTGTCAGTACCTGTGACTTCATGCTTTGGGTTTGTGTAGAAAAAGTCACTGTGAAGAAGTTTTTCCAAACTACTGAACTAATACTGAACTGAAACTGAACCCCTGAATCTCTCATATCACACTCGTATACATGCATATCCACCAGATGGTGCTGTGCACATCTGTGTAATTCTCCACTGCAACTTTTCCCTCTCTACTGTGTCCAGGCCATGGCACGAGTGTGGAGAGATGGGCAGAAGAAGACGGTGCACATTTATCGTCTCCTCACTGCAGGTCAGAAAACACACGCACACACACAGTGAGCCAGAATGTTAAGCATATCATGAACCAGACGGATGTGAAGTGTTATGTCTGGGTGTGTGTTACTTCCTCTCAGGCACTATTGAAGAGCGTATATTCCAGAGACAGGTGTCCAAACAGGGGCTTTCTGGGACGGTCGTTGACCTGGGCAAAAGGGCGGAGCACACCAGCTTCTCCACAAGTGAACTGCGAGATCTTTTCAGCCTGACAGACACGCTCTGTCTAACACACGACCTGCTGAACTGCAGCTGCAGCATGGATGGCTCAGTCCAGGGTAGGCACAGAGGCAACGCACTGACACCAGTATTTGACTTCACTGAGACTCATTAAAGGGACAATTCACCCCCAAAATGATCATTTGTATATATTGCTCACCCCTTCTTATCTTGAATTTGTGAGCATTTTTACTCGCATGTCTCCACGGTGAGCGAAGAATCCAAAAATGGTGGACCATTTTTGATGAAATTAAGTAAATGGGTGCCGCGTTTCACAACAGTAAAACTATGTCAAAACAGCCGTTTACAAACTCGCACAACTCGTGCAGCATAATCCAAGTCTCATGTATGTATCTCATGGTATGCTCACTACTTCCCAAACGCATGCATTTTGCAAAAATGTTAGTTTTGATGTTGTTAAACTCGGCCCCCATTTACTTAAATTCATCAAGACTTTTCTCCCTTTTTGGATTCTTCGTTCACCGTGGAGGCATGCGAGAAAAACAAAATTTGCTTCATGAATTGAAGGCAACACGGGGTGAGTAAGTGATTTAAAAAAAATTCTAAGGGGGTTGAGTATTCCTTTGACTCCCTTTTTTCTTCATCCTCAGCTGTTGTAGAGGAAGAGGACCAGGTTTCTGATAGGCCGTGCCAGCTCGGTCGTCAAGGTGACCACGGAGGGGCGCAGCAGAAGCCTTTTAGCATGTCCGAGCTGATGCAGTGGAGACATTTCTCTGGTGACACCCAGACCTTCTCAGATCCTTACCTTGATCATGCACGAAAACACATCACCTTCGCCTTCCAGACCACCATCTCTCACACAGCTCCGTAAACACACGCTCACGCTCTCTCTCTCTCTCTGGGCTTTGTCAGCAGCCTGGCTACCACATATGACTAAACACTCCACAGTGCTGCCAATAACAGCAATAAGTGACAATTGTCAGATTGTGTGTCTTGTCTTAAACGTTTTCTTTATTTATTCAAAGTAATTTACTGTAAAACTTCATCAAATAAATGAAATTCAAAAGGAATATGTGTATGAACAGGCTGAACATTTGTTATTGACTGAATAATTCTTCCTGGGGAAAACGGAGCATTTTGAAATGCATGTATGAATGAGGCAGATTGTGTGCCAGGTATTTTGTATCCACATACTGTAGATAAGCATGCAAGAGAGCTGCTCCTGTGTCCATCTAGAGTAATATTTACTGTGTGGATTTATGTTGTTCTGAGACATGTTTAGTCGACAGCCCCCGGGTGGTATGGAGAGAATGTGGATGCCACAATGCATAGAAAAGGATTTAGTTTATGGACGTGTGCAGTGAGTGTGTGTGTGTGAATCTTCTGATAGAAGAATAAAGGAAAACAAGTCTTTAGCCTGAACTTTTTTACTATAATGTCACAGTTCACCTGAAGTAGCGACAACTTCTTGTACATGTTGGCATTTTTTTATTTATGTGGGCCATAGTCTGATCAGTTCAGTCTGTTATTTTGCATAACACTGGTCTGTTCTTGCTCTTGAACACGAAGCTGCTGCGTGGGAGTTATGTAGTTGCATGTGCGTCTTAACTCCACATATGATTTGTGTTCGGCTCTGTCAGATTGACTGAGCTCCAATACAATGTGTCTTTACATAAACGGGGTAATTGTTATTTATTGGATGCTCGCCACTCTGCGTGATTGTTAAGCAACTTTTGTTGTGTAATAAATGGGTCTCTGGGATGTTCAGCTTTCCCTTTTGTGCATATGACAGTTGTAGCTCTGCGGCCTGTCAGTTTGTGGCAGCGTTATGCAGACACTTGCTGTTTCTCTGTGGCCACAGTGTGAATTTAAAGTGTTGGTGCCAGTCCAGTGGCAGAATACAAAGATGATATATATTTATTACATGTTTCTCTGGAATCCAATGTTGGCCTCTTGAAGCTCATCAGTTTTGGATAGTAAAACTACTCTGAGTCTACAGCCATGATAGCAGCTCCATTAGCTCTTTAGGTATTTCAGTCTGGATTAGCTATAGGACGATATGAAAAAATCATGTCATGATAATTCTGGCCAAAATAGTTGCGAGTCATGATATTATCGCTTTAATCAATACAATATGCTTACAACTCTTAAATGGCACTAAAACATACTGCTATCACTTTAACTTACATTTTGTTAAGAAACAAATATAACATTTTCTTAAAAACGTGCTTGGAAGTTCAGACGAGTATAATGAAGGCGTTCTTTGGGAGCGGCTGGTCGGGAAGGCATCCTGTAGAAGGCTGTTGCTTTTTTTTTTTTTAGTGAACGTCCTTTTTTTAGTGATAATTGTGAAATAAATAAAGGATCAATACATTTAAAAAGAAAATAACATTGTGTGAGTCTGCTCTTTCTTACATGATGATTCCTGTATTTTTTCGTTCCTCTAGCGATGTGATGTGATAGTGAGCTAAACCGCCTGTACGAGTCACTCATGTGAGAGTCTTGTCTGAATTTCCATTATCCCAATAATGGAAATTCAACACAATCAACCTATTTGGGTTTTTTTTTAATTCCGATCTGCGGTAAAATCCCAAATGGTAGTGGTGAAGCGACCGACAGACGGACGTTTCCATCGAGCCATGCCACTAGCATGGATACGAGTGTATTTTTACCACACATTTGTTTGAGCAACTACCCCGGCCTGGCTTTGGCAATAAAAGATATTGTATTCTTTGTCGTCAAAGCGAGATATTGATCCAGAGGCCATGTGCTGTTATGTGCTTGAGGTGGAATTTGTCTGTCTGTGTAAAGCTCTTACTAGCCGCTGCTGGCTGCGTTGCCAATCCCTCTTTTAAGCCATGCGTTCCAGCCAGACGGCTCAAAGACCTGGCGTATGGATTGAATGAATGGCTTTCCAGCGCTGGAGGGGGAGAAAGAGATGCAGTTGTTTTGATGGAGAGACTGAATCACAGATTGGAAGTGTATTCCCTGTGATACCCGGTCCTCTGTGGAAGATCTGAATGTTCTGTAGAAGCCTCTGGTATTAACCCACACTGAGATCACAATTCTCATATTTCAATAACCATCAGCCCTCGAATCTTTGACATTCAAGCTGCATGTTTCAGAGATATTAAGATACTGGTGCATCACTACCGGCCGTAGACGCAGTCTGTGCTTCACAGGCTTTTAGCTGTCCTGCTGTTTTTCTATTTTAAGGCTTCAAGATGTTGATGGCACCAGACTGGATACACTTGAGTTTCAAGAGCATAGTCTACACATTAATTAGGGACAAAGTTAAAATATCAGCAGCAGCACAGTGGCTTTCATGTCAATGTAGTAAAACAGCTCACCGTCCTTTTAAAATCCAAGTTCCGGCTCAGTTTGCTGCACTGTTCTCTCTTCAGATGAGATATTGATTCTCTTACTTATGAAATTGTGAGTCACTCTCTTTGTTTTTAATTTTCTCTTCTGTACTGCTCTCTTTAGAGGTTTAGAGATAAAGGGCATAGCAACCGGAAGATGTTGACCATATTTATTTTAAAGCCTTGTTCCTCCATTTCATTTCAAAAACTGAGCGAGTAATGAATGCTTATCCAAGATAAGATTAGACGTTTCAGTGCCCGGATTGCCTCCCTGTTTATCCAGTTTTTTCCCCCCCGTTTTCCAAGAGCACTCGACACATTTTGATCAAGGCTCGAGTATACAGAGCTACAAGTTGTCTATTTTTCCTCACATTTCAAATTGGATTGGAATACGTTTGATCGACAGATGATAATAGTCCATAGTACTGGATGTGTCCTCCTCCAGCTTGCTCTACAATGAGCAACTACTCTCTTAAAATGGACCCTCAAGGCTTTGATTGTGTGATTACGTCCTTGTTCCACATCCGAACCAAAAGAAGTGAAAGAAATGTGAAACTAGGTCACTGCTGCTAAAGCTGCACTGAAACCTTAAGGCCATAACATGGCGTTCTGCTGCTTACCTGCAACAGCGTTGACTTGGCTTCTGTCAGACACTGCCCCTCAAAAGTATTAGTACATAGTATGCACTTGCGCCATTATCATTGCTAAACTCTGGTGAGCTGGAGTTCACTAACTTGGTTTGATTGTTACATTGCGAATCACTGAGCTCTTTGAAGTTGCCGCAAGCAAATATAAGTAGAGATAGATGATGATCTGATCTTTGACCTCATCGTTGCAGCTTTATATCAAAACCAGATGTTGTACACTCGTGTTCTAATCTCAGAAAGCTCCAAAAGGCTTCGTTTTCACTTTAAAATCACTGAAATTCTCTCTCAAGGGAAACAATCCCGGCCCCCTACCTGATTTTAGTTTCAGATCTTGACATTTTTTTTTTTTACTACTCTTGACTTTACGCTTGTATGAAGTCACAAATATTTTTCTTTCTCTTGTATGGAGGCTGTTCTGCCCGTATCGCAACTCTCTGACTGACTCCATGGCACAGAGTATGTTTCACGTTAAGTGAAAGAAACATAAAAAAGAACAGAGTCACCCCACGCTCACCTCCCATCTACAGCCATCACCATGACCCTGCCAGTCTGCAGCCAGCCTGAGCACAACTCCCCCTCCTCCTGATCCTGGTCCTGCTCCAGCACTTAACAAGGATTTAATGTTGCCCCATCATCTGTCAGGCAGATCAGATCAGCGCTGTAATACACAGCAGCAGGTCTCGCTGATGAGGCCACAACCCGATACAGAAGTCCTGAAAAACAACAGACGAAAAAGCGGCGTAATCCCACAATTACTGTAATAACTCTCTCTTTCTCTCTTTCACATACAAAGTGCTTCGGCAAATGAAAATTTGACATTTACAAGTTGAGAGTGATGTAATGCAGGGTCTCTCTGGAAAACAAGTGTAGGTTGCTCGATGGATCATAAACAAAATACCAACTGGTGGTTTCCAACCCATGAACAATATGCTGGTACATGCTCAGCATTTATTCAGTGACTCATAGGAAGCCATGTTTAGATGCTCTTTGACACTGAAACAGTAGGTATCACGTATCAGTCACAGAATCACAGTAATCTGCCAGATAATACCAGATAGGTATCAGACGATATCAGTCACAGAATTACAGCCAAGTAATCTGCCACATAATGAACCCAGTATGTGTTGGATCGTATGTTATAAAAGTTGTTATCAGTTTTGAGCCACATATCGTCTGACACTCCTTCGTTCACTTGAGTGTTGGTGCTAATGACAGTTGTGGCCAGAATCTCTTGTATTTATTCAACCTTTCTGTTAAAAAGTGTTAAAATGAACTGATAATTATCTGAGCGAGGGATAGTTTTGCAAATGTAAATAGCCTGCCAACTACTGCGTCTTAACAAGTGTCCTTTAGCAGCTGTAGAGTACAAGAGTGAAGTAAATATTGAGAATAATTAAGGCTTTCTTTATTGGCCCAAGTTGTAATATAGCATGTCTGTTAAACATCATTGGACAGGCAGCAGCAGATGTTTGGATCCGTTCTTCACGTTGGCACCTGCACAGAACTCCATTTATAAATAAATTTAAATCTTAAGAGACATCAATTATTGAATAATTCCTATACATATGCATTAAATGTAAAGTAGATGCAAATTCAATTTATCTTGAGTTTGCATTGCTACAACTAAAGACTATTATTATCAGAAAAAATGTAGGTCATTTTTATTAATTATTGGTTTCGTGTCAGAAAACAGTAATTGCAAAAAAAAAAAAATTTAAAAAAATAATTCGCAAAACAGAAAATGATAGCGTCACATTGCTTGCTTGTTCGACAGAGCCTTAACATATTGTCTTCTGTCATATAAGACGAAGAAAAGCACCAGATTTTTACAATTAAGAAGCTCTAAGTTACATTTACATTTATGCTTGAAAGATTGATTGACTAACATTGAATATGAACAGCCTCTTTAAAGAAGACCATACGTCTGAAGTAAATCTGCCTTTGTAATCATATTTTACTTACAAATACAGAGTGAAGAAAATATTACGAATGTTTTACAAAAATGAGGTTTTATAAGACCGCCTGTGCAGACCAGATGTTTTTCCCTCAAAGTTAAAGCTGCTATTTGCTTTTCAGTGCAGAGAAGCGCAGATACAAGATCAAGGACTCCTCTACTCCTTCTTTCTCACTCTTTCTCACATCCTCTCAGCCTTATCCAGTTTCAATACTCTGTGTTGACGATGGTCATGGAGCTTTTATGATCCATACAACTATACCCAGCCTGCAGGCACACGACACCACAGAATGCAGTGCATACGGTTTTGAGTATATTAAGACAAACTGTATAGAATTATAGTTCAAATGAATTCAAACACAAAATGTATCGTAACGTTTCATCTGTACATCAGAAAATGTGAGGGTTTTGTATGAAATTCAACACTTAAATCTGTTTTTTGTGTCTATTTCTCCTCCTACATATAGTTTAAACTTCACATTTTAAGAGTTTGATCAAGAAAACTAGCACTTGGTCAACTAAATGAACTTGGCTTCTTGATAAGTAAAATGATTCATGGCCATAGTTTGTTTAATTCATATGTAAGCAGCAGTTAAGCTTATATAACTCATTTATATTTTATAAACTGATCATAGGTTTTCTATGTAAATTCTGCATCCGCAAAGTAACTAGTAACTATAGCTTTAAAATAAAGGTAGTGAAGTACAAAATACACTATTTCCCCAGGAATTACGATGAAGTAAAGGTATAAAATAGCATAAATTTAAGTATAAAGTACAAGTACAAGTACTCAATTGAAGTACAAGTAGCCTACTTCTTAATTGGCTAACTTTTGCTGAAAAGCAGCCACTGCTCAAGGACAAATATGTTGTAATGCTAAACTACTTTATAGCATTTAGATCAATTGCTATAGCTATTGTAACAGTAGCATAAGTGGAGTAGAGTGATAGTGAGCAATAGTTTTCACTTACGCCACCATACTGGTCATACCAGACCAACTAAGGCTGGAGCAGCAAAACCCCTGAATGTATGCAATCAAGCAAAGGAGCCTTTTGTTTTTTCTGAAGTCAACTTTTCATATCGAAGCAGAACAATGTGTTTAATTCTCTCAAAAGTGACATAGCCCCCCTTTAAGTACAGAGCTTTAATAAATGTACTTAAAGTCACATTCCACCACCAGTCTCCAGCCCAATGTCTGTGAATTATCAATATAAGAGCAAACGTATTAATCTCCAGAAAACATCTATATATTATGTGAAGACATATTTTTTTGTATGATTATTTTTTATTACCCTGTTGCACAACTCCATACCCTATTGGTCAATATATATACTGTATATATATATATATATATATATATATAAACCGAGAAGTAGTCCATCGCCTGCGAATGAGTCAGTAAATACCCACCACATCACAGCAAGCACTCATGCGCCACTTGTGTGACCCCCCCCCCCCCCCTTCCTCCCCCTCCCCCTCCTCCTCCTCCTCTTTATATAAAGCGCAGGGAACCCCCATCGGATCATTACACTCAGATGGAGATTACTAACACAGTCTGCAGCAGACACAGACAGGGAGCTCCGGGATTTACCGTCCGAATGTTTTTGCGTTGCTCTCGTTAAACTTTGTTTTTAATGCGGGATGCAGCTCTTCGCGTCTGAACTCGGGTTTATGTGAGAAAGAGTTTCAGGCTCACTGAGGGTGATCAATCATTTACTGTGGAGTGTATCCGCAGCAGAGCGCACATAAACTTACTTCATTGTATTTCTCATCATTTTGAGACGGAGTTTATGCTCCATCTTTAGTTTTAAGTCAATCTCTACAAAGGGACATTGTTTGTTGTGTATCCGAGGCGGATACGAGGCTTTAAAAGCGACACGTTTTACTTTGTTTTTGGGGGTGTTTTCACTAATAAAAAGTAAAGCACCACCTCGGTGTAATCCCTCCGCTGTCGCTTTATAAAGTTCATCCACCTTTACACCGGCACTATGCTGTCCAGTGTGCGCCGGCACAGCCTCCGCCTGCAGACCGAGCTCCACCGGTGGAGCATCTGTGACCCGGGCAGCCACCTGCTCACGGACAGCCTCCTGGCCCGGGTCCCCGCCTGCATGTCCCGCTCCAAATCCTGCACCAGCTACGCCGGGGAGTCGGACGGGAGCCGCTTGAGCTGGTCGTCCTCAGACTCTGTCATCTCCACCGACTCTGCCGGGGAGCCGGCGGAACCCGGGAGCCCGTACCGGGTGGTGCTGTTAGGGGCCAGCGGGGTCGGCAAAACGGCCTTCGCCAGCATCTTCGGCGGAGCAGCGGACAGCATGGACAGCGAGGACTGCGAGCTGTGTGGAGGTGAGACAAGCATCAAGACTATAATGAAACGTCTTTACTGACAAGCAGCTCAGTTTTATAATACAGTCTAGATGGATACAAACAAAAAGAAAACCAAATCCCTTTAAATAAATGAAAACTTGGACATTATCATAATGACAGACGGGCAGATCAAATGCCATAAAGTGTAAAAGGTCACTCTGATCTCAGTATTGATCACCGTGCACTTGTTAATGTCCAATAATAATATTACAATACTGCAATTACTTTTTGATGATATGATTATGTCCAACACATTTCTTTCTACAACATGACCAAAAGTGTATTACTTTACTAATGTAAAGTTTTCCTTGTGTTTCTTATTTGTATAATTCCAGATGAAGTGTGTGAGAAGGAAATCGAAGTGGACGGAGAGCCTGCAACTATAACTCTGCTTGACACATGGGATGCAGAGGTGAGCTGCCTTGTGTGAATCGGAGGAGGGCACACTGTACATGCAGTGTCTTATATCTCACTGTAACTCTTCTATCTGACCGTTTGTGTTTTCAGACTGACAACGAGCGGGCTCAGGAGCACAGCATGCAGGCAGGTGATGCCTACCTGTTGCTGTACTCTGTCACTGACCGGGCCTCGTTCCTGCGAGCCTCAGAGCTCCGGATAGCACTGCGCTGCTTTCGTCCTGCTCAGCACACCCCGATCATCCTGGTGGGAAACAAGTGTGACCTGGTGCGACGCAGAGAGGTGTCAGTCAGCGGTGAGGAGACACAATCTCTGTTCTGGCTGTTTATGTGCGACGAGCACTGTTCCTTGTGAGCTTCGTTAACTATATGCAAGTACTCATCGTTGACTTTCTGTTTCAGAGGGTCGTGCCTGTGCTGCTGTGTTTGACTGCAAGTTTATCGAAACCTCAGCCGCCATGCAGCACAACGTCTGGGAGGCTTTCCACGGCATAGTGCGACAGCTGCGTCTACGGCGAGACTCCAAGGAGGCAAACAAGCGTCGCAGGCACATAAACTGTAACACACGCCGCGAGAGCCTTCCTAAGAAGGCCAAGCGTTTCCTCGACAAAGTGAGGGCTAAGAACAATCCCAGTGTGGCGTTCTGGCTAAAATCTAAGTCCTGTCACGATCTCTCTGTGCTGTAGGAGCCTGACAGACACTCGTTTTTAACTCTACACCAAATCTTTAGATCAGGTAAACAAATGACAGCCTGGAGAACAGCATATGTTGACGCCTGCTTCTGAAGGGCTAGAGGTCAGATGGTTCAACCCTCAGTCCTCAGTGTGTTCGCACTGAGCCGGCCTTGTGTACATGAGAGGTGTTTGCAACATTTCTGCACCGCGACCCATATGTTGCAGTCTAAACCACTCTGAGTGGAAGAGCTCAGCCTCTCTAAGGGACTGGACAATCAGCAAAGGAAGTGACGTTTCCTGCCGCACAGACACTAGGGGTCTGTGCGGCATAAACGTTGGAGGTTAGAGATCAACAGATGAAAAATGAGGATGGGATGTTTCTGTGTTTTGAACAAATACATTTCTATTATCTTTTTGTCTCCTGCCTTCTCTCTTTCATCATCCTTTTGCTCTTATCCCTGCCAGATTTGTCGTCTGTCAATCCCCCAAGTGCTAAGATTACCAGTTGTAAGCTATTGATGATTAAGTATGAGGATGATCATTTAGCTGTGACTTTGAGTTTATTTATAATGTGTTGTATTTTGCACTCAATAAATAACAGGTTGATGATGTGCTTTGTTACGTGTGTGTTTCAGTGTGGCTTATTGAAATGAAGTGACATCATCCAATTTTGTAAAAAGAAAACTGTCGCTTTTGTCTGTCATCTCAAAACGACTAATGAGTCATTAGCATGGGTGACTCAGCTTTGACACAAAAGAGACACAACTGCGCTGAGAAGAGATGAGTCAGGTGACATTAAAGCTGAACTTTCAGAAACAAAATGAGTTGTGCGTGTGTGTGTGACAGCTGACAGCACAGTGATTCGACTGCTCAGAGATTTGGGTCACAGTGTGACGCCGAACAACACGCTCAGACGTCGCCTGCTCAGATCCCAAACTCAGTTTTGACGGAAAAGCGGTAAAAAATGTTGCCACGGAAACATTCTCCGGAAGTGGGTTTTGTACTTTTATTTCAGGCAGATGGTGTTGGTGCACGTTGGCCAGGATATCTATCACAAGGCAGAGCAGTGTACATGGACCCAAGCTTTACATAACAGTCCCCTCCATCTGAATTAATGGCTTCATCTGATCAACAAAGCAGTCACAGGTTCTGGTTAAATGACGGTGCTGTGAAACGGTGACTCACTCACAGGCTGTTGTTCTACAGTTGCAGATTCACACAAATCTCCGCTTGTTTCCAAGCAGCTTTCTGCAGCTCGCTGCTTTGAGCCCAGGATGATAGCATGTGCAGCGTCAGGATGTTTGGAAGATAATTCCAGCTATATGTTAGGTTGGAGCGTGAAGATAAAGGCACAGATAGATAAATAGCATCTTTGCAATCAGGAGCAAAGCAAGTTTTAAAGTTTTCACACTCGATTTTATTATGTAAAGCTTGTGTTTAAATGGATTTGCTTCTCAGAGATTACAGAACTGCAGCAGATTCACCTGATCTGCTTCAAGTGGCAATAGTGGGGCAAAACATCTAAAACAAGGAGCAAAGTCCTGGAAGTCGCCACCTGATCACTTGGAATTTGGTGCAAACTTCACCACTTTTAAGAAAGCCACCAAATTCCCGTTAACTAAGCAACAAACCTGTACTCTTTGTCTAGTATTTAAAGGTCATTTTTGTAACGTGTTTCATTATATCTCGCTGTATTCAGTTTTCCTTCCTTTTTCCTCACTCTTCGAATCTCGTAGTTTCGGTTGTTGCAAACTATTATCTGCTATAAACACCATGATACTGGCATCAGATAGCTGTTTTCAGTTTGTCTATGTATATTATATCTGTCCCTATCAAATAAACCACAAATAAACAACACTCAAAGTGGAAAACGTCGGCTCTTTCAATATTTCTGTGGCATTAATTTTTTACACTTTTAAGAGGTAGAAAAGTTTTGAGAGGAAACACATCATTGAACAGTTTTATAGCATGTGCCTTGACCCGCTGAATCACACCAGATGACCCCAAAGGTTTGCATTCTTATGATGCAATGGATTGTGTGTGTAATCTGCTGGTCCTATTGTCTACACACACACATCTCCTTATCAGCCACTGCTACTAATGGAAAATCTGACAGGAAACAGTGCAGAGGTGCATAGGTCAAAGTCTGAGGGGAAATTAGAAACTTAAACGCTGAATAGCATATTTCTACAGAAATTCCCCCATTAATATACCCTTTTTGTTCTAATTTCTTTCTCTTTTCGTTCACAATTCACGCACCTGCAGTCTAATGTGAGAATCCTTCAACCGGATTGTTGTTTTGCAACTATAACCCACCAACAGGACTCAATCTTAAAGCATTTGACGATTTATGTCATATCAGTGCCTAATATTAAGTGATAATGCATTTGTCTTTTACAGTACTGTACGTGTCGTTGTTCTGTTCTCCCTTGCCTCCTTCTCTCCCATTGGCTAGCTCCAGATGAGGGCAGGGAGATTAGACAATCATTAGATCCAATAAAACATAGCTGGTTAGCACTTGGTTAACGTTTGACCAGACAGGATGGGGCTGCTGAGATCACTCTGAGGTCTGGGGAGTGACTCGCTCGATCTCTCTGGAAAGGTAAGTCTCCTCACTCTTCTGTCTCCCAGCTTTGGAAATGTTGAGTATTTGGAGTAGATTTTGGGGTGTGAATAGGACACACACTCTACTGCCTCTTTTGTTTTTAACAGGCTGAGTTTGATCTGTCGGGTGCTTTCAGTTTGTTTCGGAAATGCTGTGATCTTCACTTGACTTTGGCAGGGCCTTCGCGTCAGGTGTCGGCATATCTGACAATCGACCTCTCCTTCCTCGCTCGTGGCTTCCTGGTTTGTTGCTAGTGCCCGGCTTTGGAGGAAATATTTCTTGTATTGGACACTAGATTTGGTGTTATAGCAGCCGAAATGTTGACTGACAAAGGTCATCGAGTCATTGCGCTGAAAGGAGAAAGAAAGGGCCTGCAACACCCAAATTATTGTGTCATATGTTCGTCAATCCCTCGTCAGACAAATACAGTTAATAATTTCATTTACAGGAGTATTTTCCTCACTGGAAGTCAAGTTAAAATCAAAGTGGATCTCTGTAAATTGGTAGCAAGCAATGGCTTGTTAGTTCAAATATGCCAGTCAGCAGAGGTAGTGGCCAACATGGAGACAGAGATACTAATTAAAGTGAATTAAAATGAAAGCCAATTTGTGTTCTGTTAATAAGGAGTGCACCGGGGCGGTGACATTAAAAGTGTGCTGTGCTACAAAAAGGTCATTAGCCGCGACTCAATGTCACCTTCACTTTACCCTTCTCTCTCGCCTGCACTTTACAAGTCCACATCTCTCAAACGTGGTCATTTATCTATACATTCCTACTAAGCCCGATCATTTCGTGCATGTTATGTTGGTCTTGTTTGCCACGAGCAAGACTTTTCTCTCATTATCCAAAGCAGTGTCACAGTAACGTTATCTCAAACAGTACTGTTCGTATGTTCTGCTGTCATCGGAACTATGAATTCTTTATAACGTATTTGAGACACTCTGGAGATACTGTCGCTGAGCAGAGTCAAAGTGTATGACACGCTATCATTTAATCTTCCATGTGTAACTGCTGGATGTCAGAGAGACAGTAAATATGTTTGATATCAATCTTTTGACATCAAATAAAACCACACCCTCACATGCAGACACACAATGAAGGCTGTTGTGCTATACTAAACTCTGAGGCGGCTGTAAAGTCATTGAGCTTTAACATTCCACATTGACCTTTGGGTACCGTCATAGTGACACCCAGTGTGAAAAGTGCCGTTGACTTTCAGTTTCTTCCGTGGGTGGTTCACATGGTTGTGTAGGTGGAGCCACACAAGGAGATAGCATGTACATGTGTGGATACCCAAGGACAGAGGACATATTTTCTTTGTCTTTATGAATCAATAACTCATTTTGCTGAACAGGGAAAGTCGTGTACTGAGGCACGCTGGGGTTAATTGTTTCTAGTTGGACTCAGTAACACTTATTTACATAATCTTTCCATTATTCCTACAAGCATGAGATGTGCATTTAACAGCAGAGTTCAGTGAATATTAAAAAAAGACCCTATACATTTTAAATGTGTAATTGAAATCCTCTTCTCATGTCACCTCTCTGCCTCCTCAACCTCCTGCTTTCTCCTTCACCATTTTTCTTAACATCACCTATCCCCCATATCTCCTCCTCCTCCTCCTCATCCCTTTCCTTCCCAGGCTGTGATCATGACACCCAGGATGCATCTGTTGTTGCTCCCACTCCTGTTCAGCATTGTGAGTACACAAGACTGCCAACAGTTGCTCCTATCCTTTATTACATATTCATATTGAATGCACAAATACCCGAACCTGTTAAAAGGATGCTTGGATTTATTCATAACCAACTTGTGGGAGCGTTTTGGTGGAATAGGATGTGCATCAAGCGGACTACAATCCTGTACAAAGAAAATATAAGAAATGTATGCAAGAAAACCTTTGGTAACTTATTTAAAACACTAAAAAGGAAGTGGAAATGTTACTAAACTAGCCGTTAGTCTTCTGCCTATAGACTTTGCTCTGTCCTGCAGCGAAATATAAGAGTCCCCCACTTGTCATGTAATTTTGGTTCAATAAATAACTTGGCTGTAAAAACCTGCCGTCAATGCCTGACTACATTCAGCTACATTACGGCACCAAAGAGAAAAGGGCAAATGTGGGCGTGAGTGTGAGAGGTTCAGTTTGACCTCAGCCTGTACTATTTTCAGTGACCTTTGACCTCTGTTTCTTTGTTCTGATAGGCTGGTGGGAAGGATCTGGAGGAAAAGCAGGGCCCGTTTGAGAACACAGACCTGGATGTGCCAGAGGGGACACCAGTGCCTTATGCCATGTATCAGGTATTACACATATGCCAGCAGTGGTGGAAAGTAACACAAGTACAATTGACTCAAGTACTGCACTTAAGCATAATTTTGAGGTACTTGTACTTATTTCCATCTATGGTACTTTATACTTCACTACATTTCAGGGGGACATATTGTACATTTTACTCCACTACATTAAGCTGTAGTCACTTGTCAGATAAAGAATTTAAATTAAAAAAACAATAAAAAAGAGCTTTTAAAAAACATTTTATCCTGAGAAAAGCACTGACAATAAGTTGATTGTGGTGAATTTCCATTATCGGGATAATAGTGAGTTTAGTGAGAGACTTAAAAAAGCGTTCCAGCTCACTATCATGGTAGAGAAGTGAATAATAGAGCCTGATGGAAAAATACAGAAATGATCATGTAAGAAAGAACAGACTCACACAGTGTTGCTATTTATTTATCCTTTATTTATGCAGGGGGGCAATGATTTATGATTACCTTATTTAAGATTACAGGTTTCTTTTTTCATTAAAAAGGACGTTTACTAAAAAAAAAAAACATGTGTGTCATGTCTGTGATGCAATAAAAAACATTTGTTTCTTCACAAATTATAAGGTAAAGTGATGTATGTTTTAGTGCCATCTTCAGAGTTTTAAGCATATTTTGATGACATATAGCGAATCATTTTGGTCAGAATAATCATGACATGAAATTTAAAACGTGTCCATCGTCTTCTCCCAGAGGAGACATTCTTCAATATTTCACAAGAAGCCATGATTAGATAAATGTCAGAAAAATGTGTCCAATTTTGTGCAGCAAAGCCTTTCCTCTCCCATAAATCATCTCACGACCCCTCAGATTTATCTCGTGACCCTTTGGAAGGGGCCGGCCTCTAGATTGAGAACTGCTGAACTGGTTTCTTTTGTGTCCCTCTATCGATGATCAAATAAAGTGTCTTTTCATTTTTCCTCCCTTCCTCCCCATCTTTCACTCCATAGTTTCAGGTGACCCATCCCGGTGTTAATAACTTCAGGCTGAGTGGAGAAGGTAAGGAAGACATTAAGATTTCAAAGGACGGGTGGCTGTACCTGGACAAGCCTCTGGACTGGTCTCGAGATGACCATTACATAATCATGGTAACGTGGTCCTCTCTCTTCTTATAAACACACAGAAAATTATACTTTCGCATTGCAGGGGCAATAAAACATGTTTTTATACGTACTTGTGTCTTGTGTGTGCGGCCTATCCAGGTGGAGGCGCTGGCAGACGATGAAGTTGTGGATGGCCCAGTTTATTTGACCATAAATGTGTTGGATGTCAACAACAACGCTCCGTACTTCAACCAGAGCGACTACACAGCTGTGGTCAGAGAAAACAACCCAGCAGGTGTGTGTTGGTGAATGTCAGAGACTTTGTGATAACAGTTTAAGTGGGTTTTAAAGAGACATTTCTTCTTGAGAACAGTTGTTGAATGTTCTTCTAATCCACCTTTGCTGCGGCATTTCTTGGTGAGTTAATGCCACCTGCTGATCAGTGGAATTGTGTGAAACCACTGGCAGGAATGTGTATTGTGTCTGCATCCAGCAGGCTCTGCATTTCAAAGCTATACCGTCAGAGAATAGCAAGAAAACTTGGACGGAGTGAAACAGAAAACATGCATCTGGCAGGTTCTTGGATTAGGCTCTTCAACACCGGTCATTACAAACTCAAGCTGTACAGCCAAACTTTGTTTTTTATTTCTAACAGAGGTAATAGAAAAAGTTTCAGAAGATATTAAGTGTGTCAGTGAAATTTGTATAAACTTATTCATAAGATATCTACAATATTTGCATTTGAAGCGATAAAACATACGAAGAAAACACATTTTGGCAGTGGGCTCTCATGTATTGCTTTCAAGTGCTTTATAGGATGCATCAACGGGAAAGACAGATAACTTTGACAAAGAGATCAAGGGGATTTAATGTTCAATGTGATGGTCATCTTAAACAAATTCACAGTCTCTGCAGAGTCATTTTCATACAGAAATGAAAAATGAAAGGAAAACAATGGCGGCTTCCTAAAACACCCAGAAAGTGGTGTGCTTTTGAATGTGTTGGGCTTTAAAATAGTATAACCAGTTTGTAGTTCATAGGCTAAAGCATCTAAAAGCATTAGAAAGCAGGATTCCTGCCATGCATGAGGATTAAGCCGTATTTCTATATGTTCAATGACATCCTGTCATCAAACTTCTAGGTTTCGAAACGCTTCTATCACGCTATCATCTCACTGTAGTAAGACTTCTGTTTTCAGTACATCCGCTTTGTTTCTTGTTCCAGGTATCCCATTTGCACGCGTGTTTGCGTTTGATCGGGATGACCCACAGACTCCAAACGCTCATCTGAGCTACAGCCTGGTCAGCCAGATCCCTAACAAAAATCACGTCCTCCTGTTCCAGATCGACCCAAACACCGGAGAGATCTCCACCACAGAAGCAGGTAATAACACACAAATGAGCACACAGACGTCGGCGCACACAGATCTAGGTGCACCGTCTGTGGGAAAGTCTGTAATCTGTCCATCTCTGCCTGTAATCTGGCAGTATAGTGGCACTGTAAATCCAGATTACACAGCTCATCTTGTGTGCTCAAGATTAACGCTGCTCGGAGGCAGATTGCCTAAATGTGTCGCGCGGTGTTGATCACTGATTACTCTGAGCTTGTGAATGAGACTGTGTTCGAAGATGCTTGTTTACATCTGTGAGCTGTTTGGCATCGTACTGTACATTATTTGATGTATGTTTTGTAGGGGAAAAGATGCTTAACGCCAGAGAAGGTATCCATTATGGCAGAGGAGAAGACCATAGCATTGATGCTCTGAGGACAAAGTTTGAGGACTACTGTCCAGCGTCGACGATCCCCTATGACGATAACCCCTTCTTCACCTGTGTGGAGAGAGCAGGTTTGTATCCAACAGAATAAGAAAATACAACTGCATACGCATACTCAGTGGTGGAACAAGTACTCCGATCTTTCACTTAAGTAAAAGTAACAATGTCACAGTGTAGAAATACTTTGTTGAAAAGTAAAAGTCCAGCATTCAAAATGTTACTTGTAAATTAGAGATCTACTGAAAGGTTTTTGTGATGTTCAACCCTGCAAACTTTTTCTTTTTGTTTCCTGTACCATTGCTTTAACTGCAACTTTCATCTTCCTCTGTGGTGTTAGAATTAAGGAGGAGGAATATTGACCCCCTGGAGGACCCAGACTACACCCTGTCTGTGCGCGTGCAGGACATGGAAGGAGCGTCGGTGAACGCGCTGAGTGGAAACACCGTCGTGCACATTGCTGTGCAGCAAAACCTGTGGGTCAATCCTGGACCTTTAACTGTGACAGAGCACTTAAAGCAAACGTACCCTCTGGTCATCACAAAGGTGGGGTGGGATGCCAACTCTGCACAAATCTTACAAATACAGACACGTTACAGTATAAAAACTCACTTTACCTACTCTATGTCCCGTAACTGTAACAATGTAACCGTCCCACTGTGGCCTCTTTCCTCCCTTGTCTGATTCAGGTCCAGTCTAATGATCCCAACGCCGTCTACAAATTAGCGCAGAAAGAGCGAGAGCTGAAATTCCCCTTCCAGATCACAGAAGATGGAGAAATACATCTGACAGAGGAGCTGGACAGAGAAGACAAGGACATGGTACACACTACATGCTTAGTTTTCTCAATAAATCTATTTCATCCCATAGAAAGATAATAACTTACACTTCAGGGGATGATTCTTGAATTCGTGTTTCAGTACATCCTGGTGGTTTTCGCAGTGGATAGCGATGACAAACAGGTGGATGCACCCATGGAGATTCAAGTCTTGGTGAAGGATGTGAATGACAACGCACCAGTGTGTGTAAATCAGGAGAGTGAGTTTGAGGTGCAGGAGGGCGAGCCTGAAGGTAAGATGTGTGTGTGATTATTACAGAACTTGTTACATGTACTTGAAGCCAAAGTATTTCTTAAACTTCTATTCTCTTGTTTTGCATTTGATCTCACCGTTTCTTCTTCTGTTTTCTGTGTTTCTGGCTCCACATTTATCCAACAAGATTCACTCTTAAGCCTGCTCTAAAGATGGATATTAGGAGTGTGTGAAGTGTGAAGAATAAAACACATTTATCAATTGATCCTTCACTTAAGTAAAATAAGTTAAAGTCATGCATTCAAATGTTTATTTTAGGTAAAAGTACAAAAACATTAGAATAAAAATGTACTTAAAGTACCAAGTGTATTTGCTTTGCAGAGCGGCCCGTTTAAGAATCATATCACGTAACATGTCATGTTATATTATCGTTTTATTACTATGCATGCATTAATGTGTAAGAATTGCTTTAATGGTGCAGCTGGTCAAGGTGGTGCTAATTGCAACTACTTAATATACTGCAGGGTAGCTTGTCAATAATGACACATCATCATTTATTAATTATTATTTGATTATATGTGTATTAATAATTTAAATCTGCAAAGTAACAAGTAACTAAAGCGGTCGGATAAGATTAGTGACGGTAGAAGTACAATATTTGCCCTTTGAAATGTTGTTGAGTAGAATATTACCAAGCATAAAATGGAAATACTCAAACTTGTACTTAAGTACAGTAAATGTACTTAAGTACAGTAAATGTACTTAAGCAAGTGACTCACTTCTTGTTAAAGTTAAGTGTAAGAGAAACCTTCAGGAGCAGCTCTCCAGGGATCACATGATCAAACACATGGATACTTAAAGAAGGAAATTGGCAGAAATTGAAGGCAAAAAAGCAAACTCAACTTTACCAGCAAAGAAATGATGTTGCTGTTATACATCAGAGAACTTCTATGACACAGAGAATTAAGTACCACAGTGACAAGTGCAGTCAATGAAGATGCATGGAAAAGTATTGCAAACAAAATCAATAGCAGCTTTATTCTTGTTGTTTAATAAATACACCAAAAAAAAAAAAATCTTATTGTGAATTATACGTATATATTGCTATTATTGATATTCTGCACAATGTCTCTGTAACGTGGCTCTTGTGTGTGCTCACCTCTGAATATCTACAGTGGCTTTTACTCTCACTGTAACAGGCCCGCTTAAGTCCGAGAACATTTTTATTCTTAAAGTCGGGTTCTTGTGGTTCCAGGCAGCCTGATTGGAGATCTGTTGGCCCATGATGACGATGAAGTCGGGACGCTGAACTCTCAGCTGACATACACCATCTTGTCCCAAACTCCACCCACCACACCCGACGCCTTCTCCATTGACGCTGCTTCTGGAAGAATCCAGGCATTGCGCCCGCTGCAGCGAAAAAACCATCATGTGTATAACCTGAACGTCAGAGTCAACGACCCAGGTAACACACACACTGTATGATGTTACACACCTGGAAATACTGCTCAGTTTCCCATTGTATGTATTTTGGATTGGGAAAACTTTTGATCTAGAAAAACTGGTCAAATGCTCATGCTTTATGGGTGTGATATTTTTATTTTATTTTGAAAATTTTTTTTTTTATCTTTTTAATCCAATTGTTTATCATTTTTTGGCAAATTCTATATATATAAAACAAAATGGCCCATTAGTAAACCAAATGTTACCTTATTTCTAATAGATATTGACGTCTATTACAATTCTCTAGTCAAGCTAAAAAGCAGCAAAAACCCAAACAATATTTGAAACATATAAAATGATGGACTAATGTTACTTAATTAATAATCTGTTTCCCTTGATTTCTTTATTTCTTTTATTTTGTTTTTATTGAATATGAAAAGGTCCTTGCACAATCCCTAACCAAATGTTTTTTTAATTACATTTTTTCTATATCATAACTGAATTCCCCGGCACTGTATTTCCTCTTCTTTTTTCGTTGAACTTGTTTATATGTTATTGCTGTTGTATGTATTTGACTCATCTATAAAGTTGAAAACTTTTTTTTGTTTTTAACTCAAAGTACTTTTTTCTCAGTTTTCAGCACAGAATGCAAGGTCGTCGTCAAGGTCATTGACATCAACAACGAGATGCCTCAGTTTGAGAAGAGCGACGTAAGTATGTGAACCGCTTCCTGTCTCTTATTCCTCACGATGTTTGGCTGATTTCCTTCACGTTTCTGTGTTGTCGGGCAGTACGGCAGTCACACTCTGGCAGAGGACATTCCTGTGGGACACACAGTGCTGACCATCAGAGCCACAGACGCTGATGACCCTGACAGCGGCAGCTCTCTCATCGAGTTCCACATCACTGCTGGCAACGATGATGACGTTTTTGCTGTGGAGACCGACAGCAAAGGCGTGGGCTATGTAGTCGTAGCTAAGGTACGGTATCTCCATTCACAAACACACACAGATGATTTCATACAACTCATTGACTTTGATCTCTAACTGTTTGCTGAAACCTCCCATGGCGTATGCTCTGTGTTTATGTTATATGCTCTTATATTCGGTTGCAAATGATAATTATTTTCATCATTTATTGATTTCTTTTTATTAAAAATTCATGGTTTAGTCCGTACAATCTCAGAAAATGGTGAACATTTAACTTCAGTCCAAGTTAGTCGTCCTTAAAAAGGTCTGTAAGATTTATAATGATATAAAACAGAAAAGCTGCAAATCCTCACATTTGAGAAGCAAATGTTGTTTTTTCTTTATAAGTGACTTAAACAATTGTTTATCAAAATAGTTGGCAATATCAAACAAACATTAGAAAAACACAAATGTATTATTTAATTTTTCCAAGAAAATCGACCTGATAGCTGCTGTTCACAAGAGTGTAAGCTATTCCATATCTGCTGCATCTGACTTCTTACTACTTGTGTTATGGAAAAAGAATTAAATATCCAGTAATTGTCTAGGTAGTGCTGCCTACCGTGTCTTTAAAAGTAAATTCCCTTGGATAAGCAGAGAGGAGAGTATTTATTGGCAACACACAGCACCAAGATAAGATGTATGTGACAGAGTCAGGTCTGTGTTGTGACCTCCAACATTTTCTTTGCCTCCTTTATTCCTGCGTTTTCTAACCAGCCTGCTTGTCTCCTAACAGCCTCTGGACTTTGAGTCTTCTCCCACCTACAAGCTCCAGATTGATGCTCGTAACCCAGAGCCGCTGATGAAGGGTCTGGAGTACGGCAGCGAATCCACAGCCTTCGTCTCCGTGTCTCTCACTGATATAGACGAGGTTCCAGAGTTCGGTATGGACATCCTGTATGTGACTGTGCCTGAAAACACCACCACGGGATCAGTGCTGCTCACTGTGGAGGCAATGGATCCAGAGGGCAAAGAGATCAGGTAAACACACGCAGAAATAACGCAGGCCATACCAAGCAGCAACCACCAAATCCCATGAAAAGACCAAAACCAACAATGAATTGAACCTTCTAACATGTACCGTCCGTGTGGCCAAAGCCTTAAACTATTGAACCTTTTTTGTCAAACAAGATGGTATTCCATTTTTAAAGGTTGAGGTCTTCAGCGGAGCGCCACAGACAAGGTAAGGAAGTTGGATTGGTGCTGTTGGTTTTGGTCTTTAAAGAGATGTGTTGAAAACAGTAGAAATATAGAATAACACCAGCCTTGTGCTTTAAGGTGCAGTTCCTCTAAAGACATTAGATTCTAGCTCCCAGAAACTTTTACAGAATTTAAGCAACTGAGAGAATTCCCAACTCTTGAAATGCAGAACTATTAAATATCTTCCACAACACATTTTGAGCTAAGCGGCAAATTAAAACATTTTCTTTTTTTAAAAACAGCTTCGGGCTGTATACCCAAATACAGACTTCAAAACAATCCTCTTAGAAACCTGAGGGATACAACACTTACGCTGTGTCCATGTTCTCCTGCAGTTTACAAGCTTTCACAAGATGTACTGTATGATAGAAGACTGAACACCCCCACACACCCACACACACACACACACACACACACATGCGTAGCGTTCATAGCTTAGGAATTGTTCCACTAGATCATCACAGGCTTTGTTTTTAACATTACTGCTACTGTTAGGACTATCACATGTACACAAACCAGGCTATTGATTTGTTTTAACCACTATTTCCCCCCCAGGCCCCCAGTTCAGAGCCTGGTGTATCGTGGATGATTTCTTATATCTGCTGGCTTTGTGTGTGTGTGTGTCTTTGTGTGCGATTGCTGTTGTGTGTTGTGCAGTTTTAAGTTGGACGGGGACACTCAGGGATGGCTGGAGATCAATGCTGCCACAGGAGAGATCAAGACCAAAGACAAGCTGGACAGAGAAACTCTGGAGACTTTTGAAGTCACTGTCACTGCATTTGAAAAGGGTGAGACATTCGACTCATACCACACCTTATTAGAATGTAATGTTTTCTTTTAGCTTAAATCACACAAAGCAACGTAAGTATAGAAATGGAGTTTTAATAACTTTTTAAGAGTATTAAAAGATGTCGTTTATATTTGTATTCATGATCTTTGACCTTTAAAACCTGACCTTTGTTTGTTGTTTGTCATTAAACAAAGTAGTGTTGAATCAGGAAACTTTTCTCATACTTTCTGTTTTCCCTCTGAAGAGAACCCGGAAAAGTCTTCTGAGCGTGTCGTGTCTGTGAGGCTGCTGGATGTGAACGACAACATCCCCAGACTGACGGAGATGCAGGCCTTCATCTGTGTGAAGAAACCCGAACCTGTCATCATCAAGGCCGAAGACGCAGACAGCGCCCCCTTCGCTCAGCCCTTCACCTTCGCTTTCTCCCACGGCAAGAAATCTCTCAACTGGGATCTGAAAACTATCGACGGTACGCTAACACACTGTACTACTGAAGTGATGTATGAGAAGATAGCGTTTGACTGCAAAGTTGTACATTCAGACAATTACATTGTTTCTTGTTTCCTTTTGTATGTCGTGCAGGTACAACAGCTAAACTGACCCTGAAGAAAAAGCCCACTGAAGATAAAACCTTCACAATCCCCATTAACATTAAAGACAATGCAGGCATGGGAGTCACACAGTCGTTTGAGGGTGAGTTCATTCTTTAAGTTAAGCTTAAAGGGTAAGTCTTGAGACCAATAACAGACAGAAATCAACAGTGAATTGTTGTCTGTGTAGCCAAAGTCTGATATAGCTTATTCCTCTGTGCCATAGAGCTCCATTCTTGTCCACAGAAACCATTAAAAACACACCAGTGAGCGACACTGTTACAATGCGGGACATATTCCTTCAGTACCATGAACACAGTCGATCCCACATTCACCACCTTGCGCGTAAAATGTGTATAAAATAATCTGCGGCCGAAAATAGTCCCCAATAAATGTAGTATTTTCTCCGGTTTGATTTGCTAAAAGCTACAGTGCCCGGCTGTTTTAGGAAATGACTGAGCCTTTTAAAAACCTTTTTAAAGATTTATATCTTCAGAGGACAGATATGCTTGGGGCTTAGTTACACAGGCAGGGAAGGGAAATCAGTAAGAGTTTCGAGACGCACTGTAGTTACCTGCTGACCCACACAGTGAAGGCAAAGAGCAATAAAACAGTAGACAATGAAAGTAAAACGCTGGACAAAAACATTCAAATATAAGGGCTGAAATACAAACCAATGTTTTTAAAAGTGAATCCACAGAATTTGAAGGGCTGAGATAAACGATTTGTTGTTGATGATGAACGAACACATTGCTGGTTTGTGTTTTTGTGTGCGGAGATTAACATCAGTGACACTTTACTGCACATCATGTCCCTTATAAAGGTTGAATGACACATGTGTTGCTCTCTACTCTCTTTACCAGTGAGAGTATGTAACTGCACAGATCTGGGCTACTGCTACATGGCACCAGTTGACCGTGCCTTCAGTTATGGGATGGGACCCACCATTGGCATCCTGGCTGGAACTCTGGGATTCTGCAGTAAGTCTAAAAAAACTCTCATATATAAAAGTGTGTTATCTCACACGGGAATCGAGTCTGGTCATACTGCACAGTCTGATGTCACTATCTAGTCTTGTGTTGGTGATTGACTTTTTGTTGTTGTCTTGTTGCAGTTATTGTCTTCGTCTTAGTGGTCAAACGCATAAATAAAGGGAACAAGAAGACAACCCTGAGTGAAGAAGAAGAAGAGAGGAAGGCCATGAATTAGAGACTACACACAAACACGGTTACACACACACATACACGCACACACATATTTGTACTTTTATACTTGTGAGGACCTTTACCGTCACATTTAACCTGAACCTCATTCTACCCTTAACCAAGACCTCTGAGCTGAGTCTGGTTCAAGGAGCGTTTCACTTGCAAAAAATAAATTGATAAAACAAAAGGAATTCATAAATATGTCGTCACCATCACAGCGGCAGAAGTGAAGACTAAAAGTAAAATGTATTCTCACGAAGATAGATGTACACACACACACATCCACACATTAACATAAGATTATTTTATTTTATTTACAAGACAGAGTTGATTAATTAGTGCTGTGCACACTTAATTACTGTCAGTTTGCCCCATGCTAATCATGCATTTATAAAGCTTGTTAATGTATTTTATTTGAAGTTCCCTCCCAGACTCAGGTTGTTTCATTAGCAGTTTAATCATCTCACATAATTCAATTAGTTTCTGGCACGGATGCTTTTGTGTTTGTAATTCTCTTCTGCTTGAATGTCTTGTTACAGTCGGAAATATCTTTAACATTAAGAAACATCATAAACCCAAAACGTCACTGTGTGCAATGAACAATAGCTAATGTGTTTTGTAATGAGCAGTCACTGCTCTGTTTCCAAATAAACAAATAAACTGGGAATCACTTTGGTTTTTACATCCTCATTGTGTGTGTGTGTGCCTGTGTGGGCGCGTATGCAGTACATGTGTGTACGGGAGCAGACGCGCGGTGCAGCAGGAAACATGAGCATCCACATCTCAGCTCGATACAAAAAACTTCCTCTCCGATCTCTCTGTTCAGATTTCTGACTAACATTTTCTCTGTTATGAATCAGTACTGTTGCATCCGTCTTTTTCTTCCCCCCTCTCTGCCAGTCTGTCGCTGAGCCGTCGAGGCCACGGTGCCGCAGAGAGTGATGCTCTGAGTCATCGCTTGTGACAGTGGGAGAAGGGCCGCAGTGCTGAAAGGAATAATTGGCATGATTGTGGGCTTTTATGCAGCACAAACAGGCCGCAGCACATACAAAATCTCACCCAATTTTTTTTTTTTGTTGATTTATACTTCAATGTTATATAAAGAGTCTGAATCTGCAAAGTAACTTAAGTCAAATAAATGTAGTGGAGTAAAAAGTAAAATATTTCCCTCTGAGGTATAGAAAAATATCTCAAAATCGTTCTTTAGTACAGTACTGGAGTAAATGTACGTGGTTACTTTTCACCACTGCACATGTGCTGCCATGACCGTGCATCCTTCCTGACCATGTGCCCTGTTTATGAGTACCTGTGTGTGTGTGTGTGTGTGTGTGTGTGTATGTGTGTGTGTGTGTGTTTGAGGTGAGTCATTGAACGTCCTGCTGCAGCTTCCAAACGACAAACAAAGAACAGTGAGTGGACTGAGCTACGGCCTCATAATGAAAAACTCAACATAGAGCCTCTCCAGTGTTTATGTCTGCACTCTCTCCTCGCCTGTATCCCGGCAACACTTTCCACAACAGCACACACACACACACACACACACACACACACACATACACGCACATGAAAAGTTGAACAGT
Source organism: Bovichtus variegatus (assembly GCA_943593645.1). Taxonomy (NCBI): domain Eukaryota; kingdom Metazoa; phylum Chordata; class Actinopteri; order Perciformes; family Bovichtidae; genus Bovichtus; species Bovichtus variegatus. The sequence goes on from CALSCE010009506.1 coordinate 6,327,735, forward strand.
TGAGGGACAGCAGAGAAGGATATCAAACCTGACCATCACCACGCAGTCGCATACGATTGTTTTTGTCCCAAATGTTTTTGTCCCCCGACGTCCTTGGGACCCCTTTTAACCTAATATAGAAATACTATGTCGACGTTTCACCATCACAATCAATAATTATCTGTTGTTTGATGCATATTTAAAAGTCAAAAAGGTGTCAGAAAATCATTGATCGTAATCTTATTTTAAAGGTATGTTTGTCCTTCTTTCTCAGCATTTAAGTGGCAATAATACAAAAAAACACTGTGGCCACAGTAACTGAACATCCAAAATACATTAGTACATACTGTACATAACGTGACAATATACTCAAAGAGATTATTTGCTCAGTTACAGAAATACGTTGCGAAAGTACAAATGTGAAAATATCACAGCATCTATATACATAAGTAAACGCTCAGTCAGTTACAGTTGACGGTGATGCAACAAATAAACGTCTGGAGGGAAAGAAAGAAAAATAAATGTTTAATTTTGAAGAAAAGAAATCCTGAAAATAAATACCCCACTTTATTTTCCAATTGTTATTATTGCAGTCTATTGTTTGGTTTATTACAATATTTGAAAGCATTTCACCACTTTATTGATCTTTTTAAAAAAATCATCCATTTTACATTTAAATCTTTATGATATTATCTTTAAGGTATTATCTTAACCGCCCTTTTCCTTGACTTTGCATTAAACCTTAAGGCAGTTTCTGTACTTTGAAAAGATTGTCTCTGTTTTAAAAACTGACTAAATGTGTCACTTATTAAATGACAGTTTTCTAATTCTGTGTATGTAAAAACAAATGTGTCATTTTCCACAGTGAATGTTCATTACTATTGGAGTTGTTACTGCCTCTCGTGGTGATAACTTTAACTGAATTATATGTTGTAATATTGTTTAGCAGAGAGTCCGTTTATTTGGGATAATAATTATTACACATCGTGCGTCTCAATCCCACGGAAAAGTGCAAGCATGTAAACAAATTCCGTAAACGAATGTCTCTTAGTCTGCTTTTACGATAAAACCTCTGTCATTCAGCAGAGACGAGACAAATAACCGACCAAAATGTTATGTTTATTTCCAGTGAACTAACTGGATGTCACCTACAAATCAAATACACCAGTTGTTCAGGATGCTTACAGGATGTCAACGTGGTGACCATCAAAGGGTAAAGTTTCCTCTGTGTGACCATCTGTGACTCAAAGCTTCCACAATACGATGTAGAGTCTGCAATATTCAGGGCTTAATCACATAATGTGTTGGTATCTGGAACCATGTGAGTGTATTTCTGACCATAGTTACATACATCCGGCAGAATCAGTCAGTTTGCATTTATTCTCTTTTAAAACAGGTTTACAATGTTAATGTAATAGTTTGAACTTTGTGTTGGACAAATGTAAGTTCATTTATGTTTTCAAAATAAGTTACACTTTGTTCTGGCTGATACTGCAGCAGCCTCTAGTGGTGGTCAACTGTCTGGTGAAAATAACGTCACGGGTCAAACAACTGTGCCAGTGGTGGAGGAAGTACTCAGATCCTTTATTTAAGTAAAAGCACCAATAGCAAAAAGTAGCAAAAGTGCTCAATGCAGAAAAGTGGGCCGTGTTAGTGTTATACTATTATACATCATATCATTAGATTGTTAATACTGACGCATCAATGTGTAAGCAGTGTTATACAGTTGTAGTTGGTTGAGGTGGAGCTCATTTTTTTATATTTTATTCAGGACTATAATGATTATTTCATTATGGATTAACCTGCTGATTGTTTCCTTGGTGAATCCCTTACTTGTTTGGTTTGTAAAACGTCAGAAACTAGTGAGAAACATCCATCACATTTTCCCAGAGCCAAAAATTTATTTAGTTTACTGTAATTTAAGATTAAAAAAATTCCTCTTAATTGAGAAGCTGAAACTGTAAGATGTTTGATATTTTTGCCATTGATTCATTTTTTTTCTCATTGACAAATCTACTAATCATTTAATTTGCATATACTGTTAGATAATTTACATCATATTTTAAAAGCTGTTTATATGTTTTGTATAAAATCGTTATTTGAAAAGTAATTATTACCTAAAGCTGTGGCGTGAACAGAACAGTTTCTCTTTGAAATGTAGTGAACTGGAAGGAAAAAATAGGAGAAAATAGAAATAGTCAAGTAAAGTATCAAAAATGTTTTTATTTTTTTATTTTAATTTCTTACAGTAATTGAATGTCATGAAAAAAAAGTGATAGTAAAGAATGTCAAAAAAAACGTCACAAAATATGTTATGATAAACTTGAATTTTATTTAATTAATTAAATAAATAAATAATAAATAATTGTATTATTTCAATGTATTTATTCAGGCATAGTATACTGTATATTATGTCTTAAAAAGTAATTAAAAGTAATTAAGTAATAATTAAAAAAACAGTACAGTATGTCATAAAAAAAGTAATAGCAAAGTCATAAAAAAGTAAAAAATCAAATTCATAAAAAGGTTATAGTATAGTATGTCATATAAAAAGTCTCTCTAGCTGGTATTCCACTTCTTAAGGAATATGAAATACTCCACATTAGAAAAGACAAAGTTCTATTGAGAACAGCAAAGAACAAATCAAAGAACTATTTTCCTGATGATTACAAGACATTAAAATGTCATAGAAATGTCATAAAAAGTAATAGTCTATGTATTGGTAGTTTAAAACCTTATTCACTTCTGATTATGTTATATCAGGCCCTAAGAGCTCTTCCTGACTCCCGTGGAATTTAGCCTTCAACTTCCCAGCTGGTGCTATCAGAAGCAAAGTAGAGAAGTTTAGACCTCAACTATTAATTCCCAGCAGACAGAGGCAAAAGACACTCTAAACATGAGGTATTACATCTGCAGACAAAACAAGGTGTGTTTAAGGACACCAGCCAAGGGTGACAATGTACGAGTATCTTTATCTGAACTTCATTCTGTAGCTCTCGCTCTTCTTAGTGGGCGAGGTGGGAGATTTGCATTTGCAAATGCAAACTTTATAATTGCAATAAAACTCTTAAAAGAACGGTGCTCTCTGTGAATTCATGTTTTATATTCTATTAAGAAGAAAATGTCCACCACAGTCTAGTATGTCAAGCTAAAGTAATAACAAAGTCATAGTATAGTACGCCATAGGAAATGTCTCTCTAGCTGGTATTCCACTTCTTTAGGAATATGAAATACTTCACATTAGAAAAGACAAGGTTCAAACCATTTAAATGTCACAAAAAGGTCATAAAAGAGTGATAATATAGTATTTCTAATATAGTATAGACATATTGAAGTACAATCACAAAAAAGTAAAGCATAGTACGTCACAAAAAGGTTATAGAATAGTAAGTCACACATTTGATAATATAGTTTCACAAAAGTTATAATATGTCACAAAAAAAGTAATAGTATGTCACTAGAAAGTTTTTAAAAATCCTAGTATAGTATGTCAGAAAAAGTCAGAAAGTCATAGCATGTGAGAAAAGGTAATAGCTTAGTATGTCCTAAAAGACAAAAAAAAAAGTATTAGTATAGTATTATATAAAAAAGTTATAGTATGGTTTGTCTGCTCTGTGCCACATGTAAAAATGAACCGACTGATGTAAACTGAGTAGTGACGACTAACTCACCGTCCGAGGTCGCTGTGACTGGCACACTTGCAACCTGAGACCATGCCTGAGACACACGGCCCTAACGTGTTTGTAGGTCAGCGAGACGTCCTGCTGCGTTCAGGGTGTAGCAGTGAGTTCACCGTCGGCCAGCATGTGTCAACCAAAACACACAACAACAGTCCCAGGTGGTGCGTATTCAGTATTTTATTAAAGCATTCCATATACAAAACATAATCCACATAAGTTACATTTCATACATACAACTGGAGATAAAGATGTGTAACACACATGTACTGTAAAAGCTGAATAAATAACCTCTACTATTCAAACTGCTTCTTTTAAATGTACTTTCTGCTCATTCATGTGGGCTTAAATACACTTGAACACACAACTTCCACCCCATCATTAGTGTTTAACTGGAGCGTATCAGGAGGGTGCTTCTGCTTTCAACATGAATCATGAATAATAGTCACAAACTGTAACAACCTGTAACCCAAACCCCTAATGCTAAAGCTAAAAAAAAAGGGCAAGATGAACTTTGACAAGCGTTAACCCCACAAAAGCATGAAAAATAACTACTTTTTTTACTCAGTGCAGGTCATGTCTTCCTTCCAGTTCCCCAACCTTTTTGGTTTGTGACCCTTCAAAACAAAGAAATGTCTATTTGATTATTCAAATAGTTTCATTTGAGTGATTTCAGGAGGTATCCAGTATCTATTTAAATAGATACAATTTTGTGTAACAGAATAATTCTTCTCTCTTTTACCTATAATCATGGTGGGACCCATTAGGGGTGCCACACAGGATGGTAACCACTAAACTATGAGTCCTACACTGTTCACCCAATAATGGATGTAAACATTTTGAAGCTCAAAGTCAGCACTGAAGGTGGAGTCTACGATCGTAATTCAATACACTGTTTGTCAAATTCAGCGAAGATCTCGTCGCGGTCCGCAAGCTTTGCGGTGTTCATACACGGCCCTGGCTCTGTAAATGTGAAACAAACACAACACTATTCCAGCCAATCGGCAACAGGGGGGCGTGGACGTATAAAGAGAAAGGCAGTGGGAGCGAGAGGGACGGTAAATCCGGCACATGCCAACGTTGTGAAGGAGCACTGACAGGAGGGGAGGCATTTCTTTGTTTGGGTGTCGACAGACTCCACCTTTAAAACTTGACAGTCACCGTTTTACTTGAAATCCATTGTGCTGGAGTAAACATCATCATCCAAATACTCAGACTGAAGTTTAAATGCAGAACACGTGCATGTCTGGAGAGTACTGAGAATTTCTCATACAATGAGCAAAGGATCAAAAACAAAGAGATACAACAGTCTTGTCGAAAAAAGATGCAGGAGCAGCCTAGAAAGTGAGAAAAATTGTGCCTGGGTTGCAAGAAAAAAAAAAAGAGAAAAAAAAGAGAGAGAGTGTTGAAACGTTTGGCACAAAAATCAGTTTGTAACAGCGTCTTATCAGCCACGCACAGAAGTGTGTATGAAACGGTTGCCAGGCGATATTGGCAGCACAAATAGCACGTCATATAAGAGACTTCCATCCAACGAAGATCTTCGTGAGGAACCGGATCTTCTCGAGCACTGCATACAAACATACAAATTATTTACTTAAATAGAGTTAAAACAATTCTTCCCGACTGCTGGACAAATATTTTCTTAATATGGCCTGTTTGTCCACATAATGTGCTAATGTGTAGAAGTACACAGTCAGACAAGTGTGTACTCCTCAGTAAAACCCCGGTGAACGGCTTTTGTACGGCTCAGGACTGCCCTTCTTGTCTCTGTGCTCCGATCACATGAGGGTTGAACTGAGAGATGATAATGGTGATGTCATCGCGGTACATGCGAGCCAGCTCCTCGGGCAGCGACAGCATTTTCGACAGTCTCTCGTGGTCAACCGTGCCAAATTCGTTGTTTCCCACAGCGTGACGTATCAGGTAGGTCGCCGAGTTCTGATCCTCGAAAGCCGAAGACACGCGAGCCTTTCTCTCGTCGAGCAACTCCTGCATCTGTCCCAGGGTGACCCTGTAGCCTCCGACTTTGAGGGGCTGACGCTGGTGCACCCCTGTTAAATACTCCCCAACAATACGAACCACTTCCTGTCTGTGGAGGGTCTCCCAGAGGCCGTCAGAGCCAATCACCTGCAGAGACGGAGAGCGAAGAGTTGGAATCAGAAAACACACGATTGTAACGTCAGATCTGATAAGCGGAGTTTGTCACATACTGACATAAGTTGTCATCCCTTGACAGTACAGTTAATGAGATTTATTATAAGAAACACTAAATATCCAAAGTGAGGAAACACTGCCACTGGAAACACATTTTGAAGAATTCTTTCTTCAGAAACACAGCCTTTATCTGCAAATAGTTCTTATTTCAAACCAACCAGGGAAGTCAAAAAGTCAGTCACACAACATGAAATAATGAGCCTAGAAGATAGATAATTCCTCTAAAGAAAGACACAGCCCACTCTCTTCCTTACTGAATTGGATGCGACTGATGAAATCTGCAGACGATGCTTTTTATTAGCCAGTGAACTTATTGTATTCCATCTAAAAGTGAGAGGCCAGATCCATAATGTGTCTCACATTGTGTCGAGGGTAGAAATCTCCTGGCCTGGTTCGAGACCTCTGAATTGCCGGCCGCATCTCGATTAACTCAGCGATTCAAATAAGTCTTGTGTTACTCATTTATGGCTTTGGGAAACAGTCGTCCACTCAGCGTAAACTTAATGAGATCCACAAAGTTCTAGAGGTTGTCAAAAGTTGACTTACAGAAATAGCTACTTTTAATACAGTAAATATTTTTTTCATTTGTGGAAAAAGTTTAAACGAAATGATAATTCAGTCTGATTATCACAGTAGAAATATGCAGAGGATTTGTCTTCTCTCACCAGGAAGCGATCTTGTGGCCGCAGTTTGTGGTACGTGATCTCCGGCTCGGCGGTCAGGTAGGGGGGGGTGTGGTAGTTCGGAGGGATGAACTTGGTGTGCTCGTTTTCATGGAGCTGATCGGGTCCGGACTCCAACACACACTTCTGCAGTTCAATGCTCCACTTGAACTTCACATCCCCAAATGCACGCAAGGGCATGAGCAGGCCGAGCAACCGGTCCTGATAAAGAAGACGACAGACGGAGGGGAAGACATTTCAATAAATGGTGCAACAGCAACCACATAAAGCAAATTAGTAAGAGCATTACCTGTCTTATAACGGTCTTCCTCTCTGATGGAGGGTGTTCACCTCGTATCCGAGCCACCTCATCCTCATTCTGGGCGCTGTGGTCATTTGAGAGTGTGTGAGCACTGAATGAACCGTCCTCCTCCTGCACCCCCAACACTGCCCGAGCGTCTCCTGAATTGGCTATAAACCTTTAGGAACAGAAAGACAAAATATCGGGCTTAGTTGACATAAGTTATGCAACACCTGTGACGCATTGCCAGGAACGTGTGTGCAATGATTTTTTCCTCCTTACAGGTCTGATCCATCGATGTGAGCCACGCAGGCCGTGGCTCCAGAAAAGGCTACTCTCAGGACCCAGTAGTGCAGGAAAGCATTCGGGTCGCCAACCTGCATGGCAGAGTAAAAACGGTTTAAAGTACATAGAGAGGAAATGACACCTGTGCTCCTCTGTAATACATAAAAAGTTTTAATCTGGATGCTCCCATTTTTTCATTAGAGTATAATCACCCGAATCTAAGAATCCTTGTTTTTTTTCTTAGCTTAGAATGAGCCCTTCATATCTACATAGGGAGCGGGTTTTCAGTAGGTGGCAATCTGCAACCGCAATGCTAGATGCTGCCAAATCCTACACACTTTCCCTTTAATGCGTGATACAGCACTAAGGTCCTGCACTCAGAATAAATGTAATGACTTACAATTTGACTCAGACATGAATATCAATGACTGGGAGTCGGTAACAGCATTGACGCTGGCAAAATATTTTAAAAGTATTTAAAGTGTGTGAATTTGTGCCCGATCATCTAATGCAGGCTTACAGCACATGTAGACAAACTACATGCCATGAAATCTTGTGCAACATGTTTGGAGCATAATATCACAACTTAGGCCTAAAAAAAAAAAAAACTATTTCACTATGAACATTTGCGAGGTAAAACCCAGAAGGAAACACTAGATATGCAAACATGTAAAAAGGCCTATTACAGGCTTTACTCCTTCACGGGTCTTTGGGTGAACATCCGAGTTTGTCATAAACACAAGATGCTTTTAGAAGAACCAAAAGCACTGTTTCAATATAAAACAGCAGACAGGTCCTACCTGAGCCTCCAGGGAAATGTCATTGTCCAGCCTCTTGAAGGCATTCAGCAACGCCTCGCGGGTGTCTGGAACTTCGCCTGGGCTGAAAACAGAGAGAGAGCAATGTGTGTGAAACAGACAGAGGTCGAGATCCGATACAGACAACAGCACTATTGGCAAAACAACAGAGGTGTGGGCGTGTTGCTATAAGGTACAAACAAAGATAAAATAAGAAACCAGGATGTCCAGTTTGAAATGTTTGGAAAAGCCACCAAACCCGAGAGCAAATGATATCTTTTTGAAACTGAAGTTAATGAAGAAGCCTGCATTTTTCACATAGTGTTGTTGTTGTTGTTCTAGACTTTGTTTCGTATCCTCCGATTCTCACCTGGTGAGATCTATTAACTCCTGCCAGTATGTTCGGAGGCTGTTGAAGTAGAGAGTCTGAGCCTCCCTGCTGAAGTAGTCGTTGGGGTGTTTGTGCCACTGCAGGATAGGACTGAGGGCCCTGCCGGCCTCCACCGCTGCATCGAGCTCACACAGTGTGTTGTGGGGCAGCAGAGACACTGCTATATAGTAAAACAACCTCTCACTCAGCGCCTGGCAGAGAGGAGAGTTGGAAAAATAATGTCAATGCAACAGGTTATAGCAGGGTGTATAGAAATGAGTAAGGAAACTACAAATAAAGTTATCTTGATGTGAATGGATTTGAAATGTGCTAGATTTAACATTTAAATTTCAGAAGTGTAAATTGGTATGTCCAATTACTAGCTTTACTAACCAAATACATAGTAGAAACTCATCAAATCTGTTCAAACTTTATGTCTTGGTGCTTCAGGCCCATCTAAGTGTGCCCCGTATTTAAAAATGTATTGTTGGCAGACTAAATCAATATATTTGACCCAACAAAACAGTCACTTGACAATGAAAGAAACATACATTCTCTATTAGATGTGTTAATTTGAAAGAACCTGCTTCCATGTATTGTGAGTGGAGAGTGGGTATGATCACTGGATCACTGGATAGGAGATATATAATGACATTTTAAGTTTTAAACAACGGCTCTAAAGAACAGTAAGTTCAACATTAGATTATCATGATAAGTAACATATAAAAAAAAGGAGTCAGCTTTACCTGTGCACAGGCACAGCCGGCATGGCCATCAAACACGCCCAGCAGCATTCCTCTGGTCTGCAGGCACGTAGCTGCACTTCGACGGTCTTCTATAGGAGCGTTGGCTGGCAGCTGATTACTCTCAAAACCCATCACTGATGACACATTCTTCCCATCAAACTCTGGCACCTGGAACCACAATATATAAAAATGGTAAGATGAAAACGTATATATAGAGATGGCCAGACGTGCTTTTAAGTTTGCATGGATGACCCCACACACCTTGAAGCTGTACTCGTTGGCTTTCAGAATAGAGTTGACCTGCGGCGGTGTGAGGATGTAGCTGCGGAGCGCTGAGGTTGTCTGGTAGCTTCTCGAGTGCTGGAGGCTCTGCGATACATGAGAGGGCCGTCTTGAGGCGGACCGGTGAGTGATGGGTCCTAACTGGGACTGGTGTTGTTGGCATGGTAACAGACTGGAGGCTAAGACCTTGGCACGGGGCAAACCTCTGAGCAGCTGAGATGTCACAGGCATGGCTTAAGGTGCACTGCAGGAACATACACAAACAGCATACTGCTAAAAACATATTGAAGAGGCAACAGCAGGATGTACCTTTAACAAGAGGCCTTCCTCTAGTGAACAGTGGTCTCGCTATGCACCACTAAGCAAATGTTGTGAAATCAAAAAGAAATGATGTGGTTAGATTAGAAGTTGGGAGAGGTTGTACCAGGACATTACATTAATACCTCCAAAATGCAGGTGGGGATTTGGTGTCTGAAAAGCCTAACACCAGCAAGCCACCACACTTTTGAATATTGGAAAATAAATATTTGAAAATATTTTTACAGTCCAAACTTTGGTATTTGCCCTTTAAATCCCTGTTGGCCACGTTCACATATTACGGAGGCAATTCACATTAAATTAGATTGATGGTTTAAACAGGTTGTTGATTAACTCGCTGCTGTACAAAAGAACTCTGCTGGAACTTTAATGTCTAGAAACCTCCATCCCATTTTCTCTGCTCCCTGGACGGATATTGAGCCTAACTTTAGACAAAACTTACTGTCATATCCATGTGGTGAAATACAGCCTGGAAATGTACGAGTAAATATTTACTGGCAGCAATGGAAAAAGTATTTGAACAATTTGGCATGTCAGGTCAGTCTTGAAGTGAACTTTCAGACACCAGATACAACATTTCTGCTGCATTGTGTATATATTTACAGTACAGACCAACAATATAATACATGCACTCAATTACTAGGTTATTAAGTACATTACAGTCTAATACAACAGTCCTGAAATAAATAAATACCTCCATGAAGGTTGTAATGTTCAGTTTTAGTTGAAACAGTTTTAGAAGTACAATGTTATGATCATTGCGGTTAAATTGCATTGCGTTATTTCCTATTATTTTGTCCACCCCTTTTATATAAATGAGGATAGGCTAAATAGAAAACTGCTGTCTGTATAATGCAATATAGTCGAACAGCACCACAAACGACCTTCTCCAAAATGACCTCATAGTTGAATAAACACCTCTCTTGTACATTATAACCTTCAATCAGGTTGGATTTATTGCACGACTGTTGTATTAGTATGCCTTTGTTTTAGCTAGGTCTACCTAATACTGGCAACTGAGTCTATTCCTAAAAGGAAACTAAAATGCATCCAACAACATGACTCTGATTAATCTCTTCATCTTGCATGCACACCCTACTAACATCCTGCTATCCTAGGATAGAATATCAAACCTAGGGCAAATTATTGTAACTTTGTTGACGTGCCATAACCTCACACAAAGAGATTATAGACTCTTGGGATGATTTCTAATATTGCATTTTCAGAACTGTTCACTGAACAGAACTGTTTTTGTTTTCTTTGTCCTCATGTTTCCACGAAAATTAGTATCTACTGGCTTGAGTTGCAACCAACTCTGCCCTCTTGTCCAACTTTAGGTCAGCAGGGCTAAAAATAGCTATGGCAAGAATCTTAGCCCTGACATTTGGATCTTGAGAAATGTTCTGTGTGGTCACGATGACCAACTGAACCCTAACTGCGTATATAATCTGTTGCATAATTAAAGTACTTAAGTATTTGAAGTATCTGCAGCTGCTCGGAGCTTCTTTTGAGTCTGTTTCTGGAGAAAGATGCAGCAGCACAGCTGATCACAGCTCAGGTGACTTAAACGTTGTAGTGAACATGTCCTCTACGGGCTGTCCCAGCCGGAACCCGCTATGTTTCAGTAAAGTGAGCAGCCAAACATCATCCCAAACTCAAACTGTGAGTCACACAGACCACAGAGGGCCCGTCCCAGCTTGAGCTCTGCAAGAAAGTGGACATCACTAGCCTTCCCCAGCTAGTAGCAAAGCAAGTCCACAAAACCGTGAGCTAGCCTCAGAGCAGTTAGCTGCACTGAAGCGGTCTCGGAGCTGAATTAAGCCACTAAACTGTGCCACGATAATGACATTAACAGATCATCTTAACGCAAGCGCTCAACCAGGGAGAGCAACCAAATGCATGCTAATGCTAGCTAATGGTGTCTGGGTTACACCCACCAACTATCGTCAAACTGGATAATGTCTGCTCACATAAGATATAAGGGACCAGCTAAAGGTCCTCCACACGTAAGTGTCGATAGTAGAGAGTGCGGAGCAGGATTCAGACTCACCTTAACCGATGGATGTGAAAAAGTTAGTGAAGTTCATGACTTGACACCGACCTCTCCGGTCTGTATCTTTCTGGAGCGCTGGAAACTGACCGCTGATTGGCTGAGCTCTGACAGCCGCGATTACGTCATGTAGGAAAAGAGCCTTTTAAAATGAGGGCTTTTAGCAATAAGTACAATTATGTTTTACCAATAAGTATATCATATTTACACAACATATATTCAACACATTCCTCAAAATTATTAGATATTTAAGACAAATGTAATTTTTGCAATGATGAACCAGCATCTTTAACGCATTTATTTTACCATTTGTTTGTAGGCCTATACATTCAGTTACTTTTTGTACTTGAATTAAAGATGTTGTTTATAACAAATCATAACAACAAAGTTGAGTGTGAAAATATCATTATACAGTTTAACATGATAAATATAAAATTGAATTTATTGTAAAATTACATTTAAATACATACACTTAAACGTAAATGTTACACCGGTAAGTCTCTCAAACTTATAAACAATTTAAAAAAAGTTTAAACTGTCAAACTGTACGGTAAATTATTTAATGAATAGCATGTTTTTCTTTTTTTTTGTCATTATTATTTTATATTATTGAAGTTTGTTTGTTTTTTTATTCATATTTTTTTTAGTTAAATTAATATTCTTGTTTCTTCCTAACATTATGATGAGTACATGTCTGTTATGTTTGTATATTTGAATGGTTTCTTTTGATTGAGATTGGGGCATAAAAAGCCTTTTAAAATCTGAGGTGAGCTTCAGCTTTTATTATCCCCCAAGCAGATATTTGAAGAGATAAAGGTTAATATGAATGTGACAATACTACTGTGAAAATCTCTCTCTGAAATCTGAAACATTGAAATGCATATAATTTATTCTTATTAAAATCTTATTATTCAATCTGTTTTTATCATATACATTTTTTTGTCCTATTTCCCATTAAAAGGGCAGGATGGCTTTGACAACAGCTACAAAATTGTAATCCATCACAAAGGAACCATTTACTTTTCTAGAAGCACTGTATCAAATTCTGAAAAGAGACAAAAGCCTCAAGACATGTTCCTAAATAATAACTAAGCTGTGCAAACATACACAAACATGAATAGTAAAAACAGAGAAAAACGATGGCTTCCTTAGTTCCTAACTGAAAAGTCTAAGCCTGTCTTTCTGTTTCAAAGTGACTCCACTCAAACTCTCCTCTTTAGGGTATGTGAATTTTATATCACAATATCGATCCTGGTATAAGAAAAGCAAGCATTGTCCGACTAATCCATAAAATAGAAAATATACAGTGCTTTGCACCATCAAATACCCAGAAATGTTAAAGAGAAAGGTATAATGGTATAGTAGAAAAGCCTCCGACGGTTGACACAGTCTCACAGTATATGTTATCCAAACATTAACATAATACATCTGGAGAAGCAATTGTGTTTTATTAAAATAATCTCAAAACAAGACTTCATATCAAAACATTTTAATCAATAAAATCATCAAAATCTTTACAAAAATTATGATATTTACATTATCAAACAGCAGTGAAAATACTGTATATGTAAAGAAAAGTACAAAAAAGAGCTGCACAAGCTGTGAACAGTAAACATCGTTGAGAGGAATGCCACTAAACAACACTGACACTACCAATTACTTAGCAGGGAATTTTAGATCAGAAATCTCTCATCCACCAGAGTCTTGCTGACGAGGTTCTTCCGCCCGAGAGTGTTACGGATCAAACGAAATATCTGTAACGAATGAGATGGCGTTCAATACGTGTTCATTTTAGCACAGTGAAGGCAACATAATGTATACAGCTCAAATACAGACCATTTGTTGTACGCATGTAAGCACGGCTGCAAGCACAAAGCTCTGAGATCCGAGATCAACGACACAGAAGAACAAAGTGTCAAAGATGAGCAGCGTGGTCTCGTTTCCATAAAACAGCACATCACTGAAGGAGTGGGCCTCATCTGCAGTGAGAAAAGCAAACAGACATTATATACACATACATACATAAACAATCAGAAATGTACAGCATGTCTGGGCCAAGAGGTCATTACCATTGTAAAAGATGCTTTTCTCACTCGGTTCAAGGAATTCCATCCCTATGACCCTCTCAAACATCAACTTGTCTTTCACGACATAGTCCATGTCAGGGTGGGCCTGAGGTAAATAACCCAACGTTAGAGACAGAACAAGCTTGTCTATACAAAACATTTCAGCTCAAAACAACTTGTATACTTTACAATCTAACAAAGAAATGAATTTACAATAAAACTCTGCTGGGTTCAATGTGCTTGTGTGAGTTTATTGTTGTGCATTTGTACTAACATGGTCTATAACGGATCCCAGAAAGTGGTTCATGGTCTGGTAGCCTCTGGCCCTCTGCTCAAACTGGGTAGCCGAGCTTGCGTCCATGAGCCGCGACGGCCCGTTCCTCTACAGCACAAGAGACAAACAACCATTAAAATTGTAAACTGGAAAGTCAAATTTCTCCTTGTTTGATAGCTCAATTACAACGCAAAACTGAGAAAGCACACACCCTGCCGATCTGGTCCCGTATCCTGTCATACTGCGACCGCAGGCGGTTGGTGAGAGACACCTGAAAGGTCTGGATCTCTGTGTTGGGCAGTAAACCTCTCTGACCACACAGGGACTCCTTGAAACAGGAAAAGACAGAGAAAGAAAGGATGGATATAATGTGAAATTAACAATGTCATAAATATGCTACAACCACTAACACAGCATGTAATTTGGTGGTGTACATACAGATTCTCTATTCAGATTGTTGTTCATTTCCTCCATGTTTGTATCTGCATGTCCATGTACTGAACGCCCATGAATGTAGTAGCCAAAACAGCGGTGAGATAACAGCAGCACCGAAATCTAGATAGAAACACGGACAAAGTAGACTTGCGTAAATAAAAAAATCCAGACAAATAGTTTAAAATGTAATATAAACACTGCTACTTACATTACTGATGGAGCAGAGATCTACAAACTGACGGATTTTGTCCTCCACAAAATGCTCATGAAACACAGTGAAGAAGATCACCTGTAGGGATAAATGATTATCTTTTAAAAGGAGCTCTCCACACTTGTACTGTATACAATATTCCCTAATTTCTTAAGGAAGACAGGAAGAGGTGAGAAATCAAAGGGAAGTGAGGGAAGGAGGCGATAAGAATGAGTGGTGGCAGTTTTACCTGCAGAAATCCGATGCAGAGCCACAGCGTGGCTGCCAGACCGTAGCGCAGCATCAGGCTGTATGAAGGGGTGTATGCCTGTGAGGAGCGCTGTAAAGTGGGCCAGGGGTCCCTTAGGGCCAGGTTGGAGAAACCCAGCACCTGAACATAACAAGTGGGACATGTCAGCGATGAGGAAAAGGGACATAACAACAGCTGCAAAAAAGAACAGAGTGTATGTGTTGGTGTAAGACATACTTCAAGAAAAAAGAGCACGGCCATGATCTGAAAAGTTGGGCTGATCTTGCGGATGGTCTGGATCTCGTTCCATTCATTGGCCACAAAGTAGGTCCTCCAGATGCTGACAGGAGAGGGGTCACGTTTCGGCTCACCAGCAGCTGAAACACCAGCGTATATGTTGAATGGAATAAAAAAAAACATGGGTAATTACTTCTTATCGAGAGAAAAATATAAGACTGTGTTTGTACCTTGCACAGTCCTGCTGGCTTTGCTTCGTGGCCTCTCCCAGTCAATAAAGAAAACATCAATTGACACCTGAACGATCAGCTTGTGGAGAAACTGGACAGCCTAGATATAAATAGACAAAACAATACTTTCTAAAATTCCTAATGGAAGCACACCATTTATCTTTCAAAAACAATACTGCTCATTTTTACATCTGTTCAGTCGGTTTTCTAACCTTGAGAGCGAAGGCACAACCAATGTAGGTCACAAACTGCTCCTCCTGAGCAGGTAGTGGTAACAGCACTGACACAAACTGTTGGGCCTAAACACACACACACACACACATGCACAAATTAATTACAGGAAGCAGCCAGTAACAGACACACCTAAATCTATGCATTGAAAAGAATGTTCAGGCAAAGAAGGTAAAGGAGGAAAAAGACTTGCCTTTAACGTCTAAAGAGTGCACAGAGGGGAAAATACAGTTTCAAGTCCATGCAAAGACAAGAGAAACACCATTTGTGTTGGGAAAATAAATAAAGTTTAAAGGGACTCAAAAAGGAAAAAGCTAGATGAATGAGATACTGGTATAAACAATAAAAGACCACTCAAGCATGAAAATCTTCAATTCTATAAAAGAAAGTCTCAAAAGGAGTTAAGACTAACCTTGTAAAAGATGAGCCAGTAAAGTCCAGTCCCCACAGTGACGGCGAAGAAAACATTGGCCAGATCTCCGGCATAAAACATCAAGAACTTCAGCATAGTCTGAGGCAGAAGGGGACCAACATTACTCCCGAGCTTTACACTAACGTATGGATTGATGTGGCTAAAACTATGACATGTTAAAGATGCAGTACCTCCACATCAATGACCGGTGAGGCGATCCTCCTCTTCCAGCTGACTGTCTTTAGCAGAGAGTAGAGGGCTGCCACACCAGCCATCACACCTAGAGCAGTCTGTCAACACACACAAATATCAGAGCCATCCCTGTGTGCTGTGACATAAACACTGAAAAGCATCAGTCATACACCAGAGACCGTATAATTCATACTTCTACTCACATCCATACACCAGAGACCGTATAATTCATACTTCTACTCACATCCGTCTTAATGCGAGCCTCATTCTGTTCCATCTCATACTCCACAGCAAACGTTGTCTAGAAACACATTAAATAATTCAACATATTAAACAACCAAAAGCTTGCTTTTGAGATGTAGGAGCAAACATACAGAGAAATACAGTCGTAACCTTTGAGTGACCTATTTCTAAAGCATATTACCACAGTGTGCTAGGCAGGTATGCAAGGCTGACCTGGAGCATACTGTATCAGCAAGGATAGAACTCTATGTATCAGAGTGCAGCTACAGAATGTCTAATTAGAGAAGATCAGTCAGGGTGGCCACATCATATTTGGTATAAATAACTGCCTGTGAGAAGAAGAAGTTGCTCTCTCAGCCTGAAACTCTGAGGGTTGTTTGTGGCCTCTTGCAAGTGTGATTAAAAGAATTAAAAGACACTCTCTAGTTTGTGAGGCTTTATTACAGCAATTTCCACCATATAACCACCATATAAATGAAGAGACAGCTATACGTTTGTGTGTGAGTGTGTGTGCCTACTCACAGTCACAGTTTGTGTATTGATATCCGTGATGGGAACGTCTCTGTAGGTCACGGTCATCAGAGGGGGAAATACCTGTCCTTCCTGGGTCCGTGGAACCAGCTGAAACCTACCAAACACACGTTTGATCAAAAACATCACCACTTCCCAAGGCAGTAACAAAAAGAAGCTTTCACTTTCTTTGAAAAGATTTTTTTTTTTTTTTTTTTTTTTTTTTTTTTAAAATGGTATGCACATTGGCAGCTCACCTTATTTTGACACTGCTTGCTACACGGATGACTTTTGGCAGTGAACTTGTGCTCTTCTCTCTTCCACTCAGCGTGTCGACAACAAACATACGTCGAGACAGGTACCAGTTCTTCATGTTCTCTGTACAAAGGCAAAATGTATTAAAGCAATGCATTCACACACACAAACACACTTTAAACTAAATAAAATCCCACCTTGGTTGATGAAGCGCCCATTGTATTGCTGGTTATACACAAGTGTAGGCAGGGGGAGAAGTTTTCTGTTCTCTCCTCCACCAAGATCCATAAACACATCGTAGAACAACGGCTCGGGATGGGTAACCAACAGCTCTGCCACTGAGAGATCACACTACACACACACACACACACACACACACACACATCTTATAATACAACTGGGCATTGCAAGAGAGTTTGTGCACCGTCTCTGAGCTGTATAAAAAGAAACACTCACACTTTCTTGGTAAGCGGTTCCGAAGCTGAAGGCTGCCGCCTGTTTGGTGGTTGTTTCGGGACAAAGCTGAAAGAGCAGAAGAGAAGAAGAGAGGTGGAATGGAGTATTTACCAGCCTCCTATATTTCTATACTTTGTATGAACCACGTGAAAAATTCAATAAATGAATTCAATATTAATGTAGGAGAAAAAAAATACACTCCCCAACTGTATTTGCTGAAGCTGTCATGATTGATAGAATGGGAGAATCGTATAATCAATATAGGTGGGGGGGGACTCAACAACAGTAACACAGTATTAACCAAATACAGCTATAAGTAATATGCTCGATACAAATGGAAAATTATGTCGTATAACTTTATGCTGTAACTATAATAATAATAATAATAATAATAATAATAATAATAATAGAGAGAGACTATTCACTTCTGAAGAACTGTGGTCATAGATGAATAATCTTTTATAAACTTGTATAATTAATCTGTCCTGAGAAAAACAAACAATAATTAATCTGTGCTGAGAAAAACAAACTATAATTAATCTGTTCTGAGAAAAACAAACGTTCTAAAAAAAAAAAAAAAAGAAAAAAGGCGAGGGAGTTAAGTGCCCATTCAGGTGGCCACGTCAATACAACAATCTGACTGGGTCACAACGACCTGATAAGCGATAGAGGGTGGAAGAAGGATGTTTGGGCAATAATTATAGAATTAAGAACTAATCTGTTCAAAGCCATCCTTAGATGCCGGACATGAAGAAGTAAAACATAAAAACAAGTTCCAAACACCGCCGTCCTGACTGCTTTATAAAGTGTGACTGTTCTCCAAATGCAGGAGTTCTTCTGCTATGTGCAGTGCAACGGCCAGTTCGCTGTAAAGATTGTAATTGTGATAGATAGGTCCGGGACAACTCGCTTTGCTTGACTACATTTGTTTGTGGGAAAATAAACCTGCATGGAATGAACACTAAGAAATCTCTTGTGCTTTGTGAATCATCGTCTGATCAACTGTTCTGTATTAAGGTTAGCGTGGGATCTCTCCCGGTCACTCAATTGAGTTTGATTTATTTCAGTTTCATAAATTGGACCTTTAGTTTTCAAAAACCAACACAGTAGCAACGGATAAATGTGTGTCGTTAACGTGTCATCAATGACCTATCTGGGAAATTTAAGCAGTTCTAAACATATTTTAAAATAAGGTACAATGCTTTTGTGTATTCAGACTAAATATCACACCTTATCATCAGTCATTTGACATCTTACCTGGAGATTAGCTCCTCCTATTTTTTCCCATTTGAGGAACTCTCCTCTGACATTATAGACAGCAGCAAGCAGCTTAATGTCCGTGTTCTGTCAGACAAACAGAATGTGTCAAATTAAAAGAACTGTTTTGGTAACATTTCAGGTTTATTGCTGAATTTATATGATCATGAAACAATGATTTCATTGTGACAACTGGAGGATGATTAAAGCTTATCACTGACCTTGTTTCTTCCTCTGAAACTGAACCGAATGGGAACAGGATCAGTCTGAAGCACTCGGCTGGCCAGTCCTGGTTCGTCCCCGTAGTAAAGCCACGGCAGATTAACTCTCCTAGAGACAGAGTAACCGAAGTGTTTAATGTGCAACAAAATGACAGTATAGTGTTAAAAAGCAAAGATAGCACAATATATACATATATGCCATGATAGTGTTGATTACCAGTAGGAAATGTCTTGAGTTGAGCTTAAAGCAGCCCGAGATCTGAAGATGGTGTTAAAGAGGCCGCAGGCGTCGGTGGAGACGCTGCTGACGGAGTGCATGTTCATCACGCACATGTTCCCGAGAGCTTGACATGCCGTCAGGTTGGAGAAGACCTGTAACCACACAAACGTGTTCATGCACAACAGCCTAAACACACACAAAATGTTTAAGAAGAATCCTCTCCTCATAATATTGTACTGTCATTATGAGCTACAGTCTCACTGCACGGTACATTTTAAAAGCTGTTTTAACAAGTAATACAATACTTACATTACACATGCATATTAATTAGATGCATTTTGGCATTAATTACGGTTAATAATTCGATGTTGAATGTTTACGATTTGTCATGAATGCCAACAGCTATCACAATTACAACTATAACAAAAAAATCTACAGCACATCATTCTATCCCAAATATCCTCTTGCGTATGAATGAGCACAGACCTGGCTTCCTATGATGTTAGATAAAGAAAACGATTATTTTTCAGAGACAACTAAATAAAGAGATGGAAATTACAAGGCAGGCTGCTGATGACGAGTACAGGTTTTTGACGAACCAAGCCGACTGGACGCTGAACTTCTGCAAGGGGAACAGGGCAGAAAACACAAATCAGAATACATCAAAAATAAACCAAAAATGAAGTGAGCAAGTGAGAGAGGAAAAGGAAGACTCACCAACTGAGCATAGTTGACTATGGGATTCACATTGGTGGCGAGGCTGCCTGGAGGGAAACATAATCCTCCTGCCTGGAAAATCCCATACCAAACATTGATGATGCATGTCTTCTACGAGTGTGTTACTAAAAGATGTGTGTGTATGTGTCCGGAGGAGGGTGTGAGGGTAAATGGTCAGCAGAACTCACCAGGACATTAGGAGGGTTACACACACATGAGGTGTTAATGAAGGAAGCCTGACATCTCTCACACCTGAAAGACAATTTTGGAGACTGTTCCAACCCTCACATACTGTACAAAGAAAATCTGGAATCATCCTTTCTTCACACTCTGACAGCACCACACTCGTGGTGCTAAGAGAGAGTGAGCAGATATACACCATTTGTCAGAACAAACCAAATAGGAAAAAATGTCATGGAAGGAATACAATCCGTCATTGTAATGATGGGGGTCATGTGCTAGTGCTTATGAGAGGCACAGAGGGATGAAGACAGGGAATATACAACAACGTTTGACCTTCAATTCATTTCACTTCCTCATATGACTGTGGGATTGCTGTGCATGGTTCCTAATCTATTAGATAACACACAGACTTGAATCAATATCACCCTAAAAGGGGATTTAAAAAAGATCTTTAACATAATTACTATTGGTTTGGTTTTTGAATATTTACAGTAGCATTAGTGGAAGTCACTTGTATAAGCATAATCGCCAATATTCAAAAATGTTTAAATCTATAATACTCCATTCAAATTTTGAGTTTTCGCGTATGCAAATCAAATAACCCGTTGAGAGAGAACTCCAGCAATTTAGCATTGAGTTTCATCAAGTTGGAGGAGGAATGTTCAAAATTGGAGCAGTGGTGTCTAAGATATCCTGAGTTTTACTAAGCTCTCAAACCACTGGATCATATAAGTTCCATAATGCAACTTGATAGCGTCTATTGTCCCATTGGCCCTTCCTGCCTGGTAATTGCCTTTCAAACTCTACATGTATGTTTGTGTTGGGCTCTCACATTAGACTATTGACTTATTGTTAGTGAATTTACTTTAATGAATAAATGTTTCTACAGGACAGTCCAGTAAATGGATTTGCACGGACTATCTCAGATGCCTTGGTCAACTTCTTGAGTGTCAATCTGTATGAAACAGCTGGATACATCATGGTTTCCCTTGTATGGTATTGGTACATACCTGTCTCCACTGCTGTTTGGTACAGACAAACCAGGAGAGTTTCCATTACATGTTTTACAACTGGCCTCTTCCAAAAGGTTTCCATTGACATCTCTCTCCACTGAAAAAAAAACAACAGCCAATATTCAGCCATTTATACATAAAATATGTAATACTCTATACTAATGCCTGATAGTGTTCAATTTGCAGCAAGCACATCCAACATTAAAAACTGTCAGAAGCATTCTTGCAATTCATAAATTGTTCAGGTGACTCACCCAGGACATTGCCTGGTGGGCACTGGCACTTCCCCTCATCACTGAGACTGCCAGGACAGCGAATACATCCAAACCCATCTGTAATTACCGCCTGTAATGAGAGACAACTTGTCAAGAAAGCTGATTACAAATGATATAAGAAATTGTGTAATCATGTGTAAAATTGTACAATTATCTACAGTATAAAGTGAGAAGAACAGCAAATTAAGAAATTCCAGGTGAATTGCACGTACGGGTTTGTCAGTGGGACATTGCTGACAAGAGACGGACGCCTTGTCAGTGGTGAGAGTTTGGTACCCAGTTTTGCAAATACAGCTCAGACCTGCAAAAAAAAAAAAAAAAAGAGGGTAACCAGTGAAAAGTTAGTCGGAACAGACGATGTTGTACAGTGTTGAGTTCTGAGGTATATGTTAATGTTGTATACATTTCTGTTATAAAGTGAATTCACACAAGCAGAGTCGTATTACAGTTTTTCTCATGTCTCATGCCTTCATGAGACAAAAGACCCCCAAATAAAGTTACAATCAACTTTTATAGATAAATTCTCTTATACGATAAAATAATAAATAATATATTTACATATATAGACATTATATATTTAATCATAGATAAATGGATAAAATGTCTAACACGCCTCCCAGCAGTGAAAATTGTTTTAACAGAGATCCTTCTGTTGAAACAATACAAGCACTCATAATAAAGTACACAGGGCTGCCTTATCTTCCTTTACACAGAGACAGAGCTGTATAATGCATCTGTGTGAGAGCGAAAATATATGACCTTCTCACAGTAAAGGGAGAGGATACTTTGACTTAATAACGATAATACATAGGCGGTGGACCCCAGCGAATGTGGCCCGTCTGCCGGAGCGGTTGTGCGAGGATCCTGGTGCAGTGGCTCTGAATGCAGTGCTTGGAGTACCAGAAGGGATCCGGAAAGCAGCAAATCCATGGCTATGTATCACCGTCGTCCCCAGAAGGTTTAAGTGGGAAATAGGTAAACTGGGCTACATCATAAAAACCCCGCAAGGTGACGGGACAGATAAGTTAGAATTTGACCCCACAAGGAGAAGAAAATATAAGCCAGGCATCATGTTTCAAATATTATGACTTTGACTATTGATAAAAGTGTTTTCATGTGATCTAAAAATGTCAAAGTTGAACTGTATACTTGTCCAAAGTATGTCTGTACCAGATTTCAAGACTTTAGACCAATCAGAAGAAGTGTTGCGGCATTTTTCATTATCATAATAAATATCGTTTTCGGGAACAAATGGGTTAATCCAAAAATCACGCTGTGCATTCGGTTTTAGATGGATATTCCCTTTAACGGTCATGTGGCTAGGTAGCTAAAATAAGACATTCAAATCTTAACGTTAGCTAACTAACGTTTAGCTAACTAACGTTAAGTTCTGAACTGATTTGAATATCTTATCTTAGCTACCTAGCCATTCACACCTAGCTTACTGTTACCCAGCCTGTTGAGGTTTCCTTGCGTCGTGGGTGGCAGACAAAGTCACAGTTAAAGTTAATTTGTTTTAAAGTAAGACTAATCACACTTTTTGTTGGCATTTGTCGTCAGTACATCAGTTGTGTGATGTTAACCGACCTGTTGTGCTCCGTAGCTGATTTGAACCGCAGCTCACACACAAGAGACTCGAGATATCGAAAAATTCTTCCGCACTACAATCTGAAGGAGCCTTAAATGGGATAACAAACTGCTGGCAATCACGTAGATCTATGTATATTAACAGAAATAATGTTATTATTGGCCCTTTGCATCTGCTAACAACAGCCGGTAGCGTCCCCGTCGCCATGGTAAACAACGGTCTTCCTTTATTACCCACAATCCTATTCATCATGCGTGATGACGTCGCGAGCAAATTCATGTGTGCGTCAGAAAAAAACAACATATTTTGTTAAATGTCTGGCAACTTAATTGTTATTTTAACTGTAAATGTTAAAATGATTAAAACTTTAAAGCATTATTTGTGAGTTTCTATTTAAATAATCACATTAATTTACAATGGCCTTTATCACTACAGTGGTTGAATGTAATTAAGTAGTGTACATTTACTCAAGTAGGCCTAGTGTACTTAAGGACAATTTTGAGGTACTTGTACTTTATTTGAATATTTCCATGCTACTTTATACTTTTACTCCCCTTCATCTCAATATTGCAGGCCTACTTTTACTCAACTACATTTATCTAACAACTATTGTAACTAGTTACTTTGCAGGTTTGGATTATTATTACAACATATAAATCAACTAATAAATAATGATGTATTATTAGGGATTAAGCTACCTAGCAGTATATAAAGTAATTGAAATTAGCGCCACCTTTACCATCTGCAACATTAGAAATGCTTTCACATTAATGCATCAATAATTATAATCCATTAATATAATAGAGGCCTATATACTATTATTCTGAAATGGGACATTCTGCACAACACACTTTTGTACTTAAGTACGATTTTAAATGTATAATTTGTATATGTAACAGAGTATTTTTACACTGTAGTACTGCTACTTTTACTTTAGTAAAAGATCTGAATACTTCTTCTGCCACTGTTTCACTGTAACTATTCATTGGTAGCAGATGCCTTATCAATTGTATAAAAGGCTAATCAGACTGTACTGTAGGCTATGTGTTTTAAACTGGAAAGCCTTTTCAAGACACAATGAGAACTTATTTAAAATTTGATTGGCAATCAGCATTGAAAGAGGCGCCATGCTTGAGTCATTGTTAAAGAAGAAGAAACCCTCCCCCACACAGCTTACTGTGAAGAAACCTCAGCCATCTCCAGATGCAAATCTGCAGCCTTTGAATGCATGTCCTCTCGATCCCAACACAGCAAATCTGCCACAGCCTCTTTATCCCAATACAATACAAATCTACAACCTTCAAATGCCCACTCACTTGATTCCAATACTGCCTTTCTTCTTGGGATTTACATTTTCCTCCTAGGACATGTTAAGAATGAGAACAACAAATACATCACATTAGCACACTTTTTAGCCTTTAGGCAATATCTTTGTAAGTCAAAGTTCATTTCACATTTCTGACTTTGTCAAAATTTGACAGAATGACAAGGAGGTAGGGAAGAAAGATAGTGTGACAGATAAAATGCACCACTTGTTGTTTAAACGCTAAGGGCAAAGCAGCAAAATAATATAATTACAATACAGACTGTGTTAGTTAAAACAGATATATGTATAAACTTCGTAAGTAAATAAACTTTCTTTGCAGAAGACACTTTTTTTATTTTTTTTTAAATTGGGTTGACTACAGAAAGATTTGTAATGAAACAACGGTTACTCTTTTGGGTACATACAATGGGTGAGTCATACAGACTTTTGGCAGGAAATGACAGCCTTGCAGCTGTATTTTAATCACTTCCTTTTGATAGACTGTAGTAGTATGTTTCCATCGTCCTCAAGGAAGAGATAGCTACGCAAGTAAAGAGATCAATTAAGTAAGATTTTAAAAATATTTAAGTGTAACCATCTTAAAGGAATAGGGGGGTGGGTGAGAAAGTGACTATTGAGACCTCACAAAGTTGGATCAGTGTCTGTAGATCATTGACTGTTGTTACTGGGGAGGGGACAAACAAAAATAAAATGTTTTGTTTGATCAGAAGGTTTCATTATTTTTGGACCAAATACCACATATTTGTAGAGGGGAATTTAATTTTTTTTGTTTAAAACCAAAACTGGAAAGATATTTGTGATACGGTTTGATGTTTTCTTTTTTGATGTTAAAGTTATCGCAGTTTAATCAATGTGCAAGCAGCTAAATATGGAGCCCACAATTACTGTAGGCTAAGGTGTGTATCTAAAGCCAAAATAGCATGTGTGTGTTTGGAGTACCTCAGTCCTCCCTGAGTCCTGTAACATACGAGTAAAGCATTTTCTTTTTATCAGTTTTTATTGTGCTTTTAACAATTGAGACTTAATTGAGAAGTACAACACAGCTCTCCAAATGAGGCCATAAAATGTATAACAATTAGAATCATATGTTTAAAAAAAAACAAAACAATGTGCTATATAATGCAAATGCACAGTACACAGAATAGTGTATTGTCTAACCAACAGTCTTGGGTGGGATTTACAAAAAAAAATAAAACATCAAAAAGCAAAAAAATATATAATTTCACAAACAGATGATTTTGTGTGTAGGCTATTAATGCAGTGCTGGTTACGGCAGGGACTATAACTTCATGTTGTGTAACCTCTATTTCCGCCAGAAGCAACAGTTACTTTATGGGGAAGCATCGTCCTGACTGCAGATATCACTCCGCTGCAGTAGGTGGTGATATAGCGCCACAAACACGTTTCAGAGCCAATGAACGTAAAGAAGCGCATTCCTGAGCTGAGGGGGGCAGAGGCGTGGATGTATAAATAGGCGACCTAATGTCTCAGCATGTAGTCACGGCTCGCTTGAGACAGGGCAACAGCAACTCTCTCAAAAAACACATTGTAATTATCCGTTGTACCCAGCTTTGGTGAGTATTCGTGCGCGTTTCACGGAGACAGAAAACTTCTTTTTTCTTTTTCCCGGTCTCTCTCTTTCATTCAGTGCTCCCGAATGACGCACGTGTTGTATTTGTTGCTGATTATCTCGCGGTAGTACCTCAACGTACAACAGGTCGCTGTTCCATTTTATGTGTTTTTCACCATTGTTGTCTTATTTTTTTCCAGACACCACCTGGCCTGGTGTGGAAAAAATGATCATAGTCTTGCGCTTGCAAGGCCTTGATGTGAAGGCAGGCACTGAAGATATACGGGCTTTCTTTAAACGCCTTCACATACCTGATGGTGGAGTGTACATCGTGGGAGGAAGTCTCAGAGAGGCTTTCATTGCATTCACAGTTGAAAGAGATGCTCAGCTGGCCATGCGGTACACTGGAAGGTTCCTCAAAGGGTCTAAAGTTACTCTACATATAAGCAGCATGGCAGAGCTGGAGAAAAAACTAAAGTTATTGTTAAGGAAGAAGAAGAAGAAGAAACCCTCCCCCACACCGCTTACTGTGAGGAAACCTCAGCCTCCCCCAGATGCAAATGTGCTGCCTTTGAATGCTAGTCCCCTTGATACACAATCAACAACAATTGACAATTTGCCACAGCCTCTAAATCCAAATACTTCAAATCCACAACCTTCAAATGCACTCTCCCTTGACTTCAATACTCTCCTTCAATGTCTCCATTCATTCTGTCACAGTGAAAACAATGCGGCAGTGCCCCGGGTTGATGAAGCGAGATCACTAAAGCAAACGCTGGACTCGGGGCCAGGCTACGTCAGGCTCTTTGGTCTGCCAGCCTCGGCTAAAAAGCAGGACATCTGCCAGTTTTTCAAAGGATTGACCGTACAGGAAGTCATAGTGGATGTTGAGTTGGGACGTAGCCACGCCTGCCTTGTGAAGTTTGCAAACACCCAGGACGCGCATGATGCTCTTCTCTTCAACCAACAGTCACTGGGCCCCATCTGTGTTGAGGTACGTGCAGCAACTAAAAAGATGTGGACCAGTGCACTGCAGGAATGTGAAACTGCTGTTGGTGTTGGAGACGGAGTGAAAACCAAGCAAAGCCCTCTCAGGGAAACTGCAAACCACGAACAGAAAAACACTTATGCGCTGCAGCTCAAGAGGCAATCTAACATGCCATGTAAATTACCAAAAAGGCCACAGCCCGGCTGTTACTCAATAACTACCTCATCACCAACTATAGAGTATACGGTCATGGTCAATAATCTACCTAAAGGGATGACCAAGACCGAAATAAAAGAATTGTTTGGATGTCCAAATATTGCACACAAAAATGTATTGCATCTTCTTGACAAAGAAGGCAACAGAACAGACACAGTGTTTCTTACTTTTACCTGCACTGAGGATTATGTCTATGCAATGAATCTCACTGGCTGCCATGTGGGCTCTGGTGCCATTGAGGTCTCATCAATCACTATAAGGACTATGAGGGACATGATTGCCAAAACCCATCCCAGAAGTCGTGAGCATTGTCCAAAGTTGGACACAAGGAAGAAACCAAATCGGAAGAGGAAATCAGATCCAGTTGAGTCACCAGAAGAAGCAGCTCTCATGAACCCGGACCCAGCAGCCCAGACATGCCTTTTCGTCAGAAACCTGCCTGCAGATATACAGGAAAGTCATATACAGATACTGTTCTCTAAATACAAAGTGGGGAAAGATAATATTATCTTACTGCGTGACATCAATGGCGTTTGTATTGGTGAGGCCGTGGTTCAGTTTAAATCACAAAAACTCGCTAAACTGGCTCAAAGGCTCCATGGTCAGGACTTCCTGGAGACAAAAGTGCTTCTCACTTGCATAAATGTGAAACAGATGGAGGACATCTTGGCAGGAAATGTTTGAGGAAATGAAACATTAATTTGCTCAATTCTTTTCCCATCAAGTTTGTCTTTCAACTGTAGTTCTGCTTGATTGCAAAAGGCAACAACATAGTTGTTGAGTTGTTTTCCACTTAATATGTTCAATAATATCATACCCTCTGACCAGTTTAAAATAATTGTTTGTATACTGTTTTTATGGCCCATTTATTAACATTTCTGTCCTGTGAAATTATTGTATATGGCTATATCTGCAACAGGATCCACCTCAAAATTGCTCAGGGCATTTATGCTGCCGAAATCTATAATGGGAAGGAATCAACCTCAACTAGATAGGAGGAAATGCAGAACGGGTTTGAAGTTTGATCCTGGGATGTTTTCAGTTATTTGATGCGTTCACTGAAAATAGTCCATTTGAATTACATTCAGAACCTACTGAAGCATCCCCATTATCGTCTGTGTGGCAAAGGCGCTGAAGAATGTTTTTAATTTTTTACCTTTTTTGCCTTTTTTTTTTATATTAGATAGGACTGAAAATTAAGGGGGAGAGGAGGAGAAGACATGTTAAGGGCCACGAGCAGGATTCGAAGCCCAGCTACCTGAACGCCCCAAATGTGTTCTTAAAATGGTAATCAGAATAAATGGATTTCAAAAAACACGTAATTTTCTCAATTACTTTTAATAGAACAGGGCCTTGGAAAATTAACACTGGCCATTCACTTATGTTCAGTTAAAGCTGCTGAAAACATGCACAATTCATTTTGTGTAACTTTTCAAGTTATAAATGTTCCCATGTTCTGAAACAGATAAAACCCATTAAAAAAAGAAGACTACTAAGTAGCAACAGAAGCAACTATGCCTAAAAGCATACACACACACAAAAAAAGTTTCCAACTCCTGCAGTCATAACGGATGCGCACATAGGACAGAGGGCTAAGAAGATCCAGGGATCACATCTTGTGATGGTCATTTGTAATACTTGGGTGGACCCGCAGAGTACCTGGATGGACCTGCAGAGAGACAACATGCCAGAAACACATTAAAACGGGTTGAATATGAACAGCTGCTGCACTCACATTGTGAGAGCAACAGGAATTAGTTTCTTCCAGTCAACAAATACCATTACATGACCGTCTACATTTGAGTCATGGATGCTTACAATGGAAAGGCTCAGGAGACTTGGTGCTTACATACCTGAGAGACTACTTGAGAATCGGTCGCTACTGCTCAGCAATTTGGGGGTTGTAGAGGAGAAGCTGGGGGAGCTCATTGAGAAACTGTTCAGACTAGAACCCTGAGGAGGAAATGAAGCCAGGAAACTCAAGAAGAGACGATGTGCATGATGCCAAATACACTTCTACTTGTGTCATTCAACTGAGATAATACAATGACTAAGATATCTGGACACAAATCTGGTTTTATTAGACTTCAGATTTAATGAGTTTTCTTACATTAGTTTTTTTTATATTCAAGATATGAGAACCGGATCGTTTTATAGTAAAAACAAGCTCCATACCGCGGAAACACTCCTCAGTCTGTAGTCCATCAGCACATCAGTTAGTTTCTGTGTCACCTTCAGCACCAGCTGTGCGTCACTCTCATTCTCTATCCGGAAAGTATCCTAAAAATACATTTTGAGAAGTTACTGCATGTTTAAATATATATTTATACATGAGCTATTTAACAAAATAACATTGACACTTGTTAAATTGAGGAGAAACCTATTGTGAGAAATGAGCGACGTACCAGGTAAGTGAGTAGTGTATTAGGAAGGCTGCTACTTTCTGGAGCTGCTCCCATCAAGCCTGGCCTCTCCAGTGACTTGTCCATTGGTCTGCTCATTAAGCTACTCCCCATTTGGTGGCCTTGGTACTCATCAGGATACATTCTGCCCGGGTCCTCCAGTAGTCCACTCCTTCCATAGCTACCTTTTCCACCACCTGATCCAAAAGTGTCTCCAATTCCAGCTGGGCGATGACCCATTCCATCTGGGTAAGGTCTTCGATCCATACCAGAGCCGAGGGAATCTTGCCTGGTCGAGTAATCAAAGCCTCCGAAGCCCGGCTCCCCATAGTCTCCCGCTGGATAGTCAGAGAGAGGACCTCGCTGAGGAGGAAACTCCCCTGGAAACCTCGAGTCAGAGAACCTGGGACCTGAGAGACCTGTGACATATAAATACACACACAGTAAGTCAATAGAAAAACGGCACACATGCAAAGTATTACACAGCTAAATTAACTGTGGTCTATAAAATGTCATAAAACAGTGAAAAATGTTCGTCCCAGTTTCTCAAAGTCCAAGATGACGTCTACCACTGCGTCTCAATTTGCATACCTTGACACTTGCTATTTTGAGTGCAAAAGTGCATTCAAGCTGAGAAGTGTGGCAACATACAGGGCTCTATAAGTACCCGGAGGGTGCAGTCACATCGTTCAGAAAGTTGAACGTGTGTAGAACAATGGACACTTCTCACCTCAACGGACGCCATCTTGCTGATTGCTTTTCGGTTGATTGATTAACCGATTAGTCGACTTGAATGATAAAAATGACTCACCAAAGGGTGGCGGCCCTTTAAGTCCCATCCCTGGTGCTAGTGGAGGCATAACTTTAGGAGCAGCAGAACCTGTGAGAGACGAAAGGACATGAGAGACATTCACTCTCAGGCCGACCAACAGGAAATCATTTTTACTAAACTAATTCATAGCAGAGTAACTTACGGAGTCCTTTGAAAGCAAGAACTTCATAAGGCTCCTTCAGAATCACCTAAAAGCCACAACAGGAACAGATAAATGTCAAATCCACAATCATGATAAATAAAATAAGTAAACCCCCAACTGAAATATAAACAGGGGACATTTTTAAGACTTGAATATATGTGTTTTTTTATTTAGAAATTGTTACCAAGACACTGCTTTTAAAAAATGTGGGCTTGTTTGCTGCAATGCCATGCAAACCTACAATCACTCACTCCTGGTATATGGCTTTATAATGTTAACCTCACAATTGCTGAAATAGAATATATATTTAATTAATCAATACTGTGAAAACTTTAGTTATTTTGGTGCTTAATAAGCCTTCAAATTAATGGATGTAGGACTAAAACTGGACCTTCTAGAATCGTATTTCATCTTCTCACCAGTACTTGTAACAATATCCCCAAGCCAACGCATTCCATTAACACAGACAATTATTTCAAATGATAATTATAAAGCAGGCCAATATCACCATCTATTTTGACTCATGAGGATAAAAATGCAATTGTTGCGTTGATATGGGTCCGACACTCGCCTTGAGTTGTCCCCTCCCCTCTGTCTTCTCCACCTCAGCTGTAACTTCTTTAATGGCCTTCCTTACAGCAGGGTCTCTGATGGCCTCTTCTTGTTCATGGGTAACCTTGTCAGGGTGGACCTTTTTCTGTGTATATGACAGAGAAATATAATAATATTACATACAACTTAGCAATATCATGCATTTGAGGCAGATTAAGAAATCAGCAATACTCACCAAGTACCTGAAGCTGTGTTTCCAGCCTTTCACGTGGGCAAGCATATCATGCTGCAAACGGGAGACAGCACAGAGTTTGCACTGGTAGTGTGGTGGGACTGATTTACTGGGGCTGCGGTACTCCCACACATACTGAAGACCTGTAGGTATGAGAGGATAATTGGTTAGGCATTTCAATATAGAAAAGGGAAGGAGGTAAAGTAGATGTATGGAAGGGAAAAAGGCCCGATGCTTACCAATGACACACTCTGTGAGCCCCTTCAGCTGTTTGCTGAGAGATGGCAGGGTCTGAATAGACGCCCCTTTGGAGAATACTGGGAAACACAACAGTGGTCAACACAAAGCAAAAGCTTTATATTGATACCCAACTGATGAACATGTGAGACAACAAGAATCATGTCCAAAAGAATAGTTCAGTGAGCCACTTGTATACATTTCTGAAGTTCACTGAAGTTAAGAAAGTGTGTTGTGTTCTTACACGGCCTGCACTGTCTGATGACCAATGAATTTTATTCTCTCATTTTGAACTGAACAACAATTAGAAACCCAAACTCCTCATGTGTGCTTTTGAAGCCTGGGGGAGGAACAGGAACCGCAGTTCTTGGCTAACCCCCCATTTAGGCTTGAATTGGGCTGCAGGACACCAGCCCCTATGATGCATTGCCTCTCACTGTGCCATCCACAGAAGAATCACTTCTCTGTCGCACTAATGAAGCAGTCCAAGTGTGACGCACAATAAAATCCTGCACAATTTAAAATATGCTTGTAAACAGGTATGGTTTACTTGGATTAGGAAATCAAGTAATATCACTCAAGCCAGTGTAGAACAGGCAACAGAATAAAAAATGAATACTGCATTCAGCAGTGTTAAAAAGTATATTTTATGGTGGGAAAAAACCCCATCACAGCACAAAAAGTGCATTAAAACTTCATCAGCAACCATCGCAGATGCATGGTCGTATCACTGTATGTGCCGCTGCTTTAGGTGTCCCCAGGGACTAGTTGAGCTTATGGTGCTGGTCTTTAATGTAGCAACATTTTAGGAGAATGGGTTGACATATCTAAAATTGTTCAGTATATTTCTTTAAACCATATAAATGTTGAAACATTTCTAAAATTGTAAAATTCTGCCAAGATACTGGAAAATATTTTGCAAGATTATTACTGCATTGTCAAAAACTAATTTCCACAGACCAAAACCATGTATGGCACCACAACAGCCCCCACCTCTGAGAGTGTCAGTCTCAAAGAGTGGTGAACATGCCACCACCCATGACATGAAGCAGGGAAATCAAGATCTCAAGCTTCAACTCTCAGCACTGGCAGTGGCACTGTGTATAAAAGACTTACCTATATCAGCAGAATGCTGCGGCTGCTTTCTCTGTCAAAGGAGGGAATAAACCCACATGAAGGAGAGAGACACATACAGGCATTAGTGACAGGATGAGACTTAGCAGAGGACTGAAATTTCTCGTCCATGTCCGCCACACTTTATATGCCATAGAGCCATTATTTTCCTTAGTCTCCATGACCTCTGCATCAAGCAGCAACAGTCAAAGAGACAAGGTTTTAAATGGTGTCTAAATCATGTATTACTGATCAGTCTAAATTCTCATTAAATGAGAATGTAGAACGGCAACATTTAAATGAATGGTTTAATAGCAAAGAAAGAGAAAGACTTGATACTCTGAGTGAAGGCTAAAAGTTCAATATGCAAACATATCTACATAGGCCACATTAAATAAGGTCAAGACCTCAGTAACTTCCCCAGGAGAATGAAATAGAGATGTCGCACCAAGTCTTTGCTCTTCTTCCACTGTGTATCGTTCCTCCACAGTGTATTGTGGCCTTACACCAAGTGTGGTGTGTCCAAGTTTGACAGATGAAAACAGCAAGCACAAATAGCGCCTAAACATTCACCCCCTTTTCAAGAAGAGCAAAGAGGCGAGTGATGTTAGTTTGAAACGGTATAAAAACATAGAGGTAGTCCCTGCAATACTTTGTAGCCTGGATTTAGGTTTCTCTCATGATACCACCATGGCAGTACTAAACCAGAGACAAGATGAATTTCATAAGGGAAATTCAAGATGCTGCATTAGGCTAATAAAAGTAAAATATCTATAAAAAAGAGGAAGCAAATTCACAAGTCTAACAATTGGATTTCTTGCAGTGAATTTTATTAGTGTGTAGTGATAGTGTAGTTTTGCAACTGATTTATATATTTTGTAAAAATGCAAGTAACTCCCTCCTGAATCCCTCCAGGAGCCCTGCAAAGCTTTAGGTCTTTTTGGTTCTGAACGGGACAGCACTCAGAAGTAAAAACCGAGCAGCCTGCCATTAGACAATTGGTTCAGAGAACCCAAGTCACATCACACGTTAAGCTCAATGTCGAATCTGAGAAGTGAAAACTGAAAGCAGTTCTGAAGAAATGTTTGCATTGTGAAGCTGACGAACCAGTCTTTGCTTGAAATTCCTTTAAACCACAACAGGGATAAGAGGCCACAGATGTGAGGCCCAGACCACTGAGTGGAGTCTCCCTAAGCCTGAGAGCGCAGAGGCTGGCACCAAGTCCACCTGCAAGGACTGCTGCCGCCTGGCTCTCCAAGCACCACAACAGCCAGTGTACATTAGCATTAATAACATATATGTGAGGTAATACGAGTGTAGTTTTATTAACTGTGGTGTTTTGAGCAGAGTACAGTCTTACCCTGCCATTTCTCTTTTGATTCGACTGCGGCCCATTTCTAGGTGGATGCTGGTTGACTGACGCATGGGCTGACTCCATTTCTTAGTTTCTCTACTGTGGGACAAAGAAGGAGACCGTATCAAAACACATTCATATGCCAAGTAATTGCCGTTCAACATTGAGACACACTCTCATGAGTGGTTATTGAGTTATGATCTATGTTATCAGAAATTCGTTTTACTTGCGTTGCTTGGTTTCCTGTCAGGCCTAGCAGAGCCTTACTTTATCGGCTTTTTGTTAATACGTTGCTGTGAACAATATCTAAGCACGCCCAAACGACGAATATCATATGTGTCTCCACTAGTTAAACGGTAATATAAACTTACCAGAGATACTTTAATGCAAACTGCGAGTTCCTCGAAACACAAGGTCGGCAGACAGACTTGCTGTGATGTTAAAAACAAACAAAGCAGAAAGCCGTTTCGGGGAATACGATGCAGTACTTTTGCCAGTTTAAAAAAGACCATATGGGATAATTTTACCCCCCTGCGCTTTACAACAAAATCGAATAGACCCTCATAATAAATCAGACTCAAAATAAGTCTCATCCTATCGTGTGATGTCAGGCGTAAGTCACTTCTAGTTATTATTATTTATTT
Source organism: Bovichtus variegatus (assembly GCA_943593645.1). NCBI lineage: Eukaryota > Metazoa > Chordata > Actinopteri > Perciformes > Bovichtidae > Bovichtus > Bovichtus variegatus. The sequence goes on from CALSCE010009506.1 coordinate 6,362,483, forward strand.
TATCAATTCATTATTATAATATTTCTAAGGCACTTGTGAGGACAACTATATAGTGCGTTCGTTTTGTAAGCCAGGGTTTACCGTTACACCTTGCTGGAGCAAATTTCAATACAACGTTTATGTTTCTCAGCCCACTTGGGGACAACGTTTGTATTTCATTCATTTTAATTATAAGTAAGTGCAGACAATATTGATTGGATATCATTAAAAAAAACCGTCTACAATCCCAGTCATAGAGGTTTTAAATTGTAAACCCCGCAGCCATAGTGCTCTGAACATCTAACGGGTACGTTTAATGTATACACAGAGTCAGAGGACCCAAGACACCAACACGAGATTGAAGACAGCACATTTTATTTTTTATATGTATTGATAATTCTTAGCAGGGGGCAACGCTTTAACCCTAGACACCGAGTGAGTGTTTGACGCTGTGTAAACCTTTCACAGTAGTAGTCAAGTCTTTCCCCCCGTGGTAAGTAAAACAAACTGTCCTGCATGATGCTGAACCATGGTACGCGATAGTTAGCTACAAGCTAGCTAACGTTAATTCAGGTGCAGCCTACTTTTATTTAAACGCTCCCACACTCTGGCTATTTGGAGCAAATACATTGCGGTTTGAACAGCTTGTGCTAATAAATGTATGTTTTAATAAATCAGCCGTCCAGTCCGAAGGTTGTGCTAATTTCAACTCCTTTATATACTGTTCAGTACCATCCACAAGGAACACTTAATCCTTCGGTTTATCACAAACATTACAAATCAACACATCAGGAGACACATGGTTTATACTTGACAGGAATGGGTATGAACAAATGTGGAAGAACATAAAAACACTCAAGTAAAGTACACCCACCTTACATTTGTACATAATTACAGTACTTGAGTAAATGCACATCATTACATTCCACCACTGTTCTTATTGAAATCAGTGCGCTCATTCAGTCACCTGCATGTTTTGGTTACACAGACAGTAGTATAGACTGCAGAGATGAAGTCCAAGAAGAAGAAGAGACAGGATGACTTCCAGAAGGTCAAGTTAAAGGTGGGAAAGACAAAGCCCAAAGCTGATAATGCCACCAACACCAGTTTCCGCTCAAAGGGAATCAATCTAAGTGAACAGCTGAAGAGAGACAGCGGCCCCACTACACACAGACAGCTTGGTATCAACGTAAGATCTTCACTTGTGTTTCACATGTCATCAAACGCATGCTTTCACTACCAATTCATTTTTGGAATACTATAAATTGTATGCTTTCTCTTCCTTCACCCGCCAGGACCTCCTTTCTCAGCTCCACCATTACAGTGCCAATATTAAACATAGTGCCTTATTGGGTTTGAGAGAGTTGTTGTCCCGGAATCCTTCTCTGTTAGAGCAGCATCTCTCTCGCTTGGTTTCTGAAGTGGCAGCTGTTTTCACAGACAAGGATGGCAACGTACGCGTGGCAGCTACACGTGTTCTCAAGTGAGTGAAGCAACAGTGATACAGGAATATAACTACACAGTAACAAATAACATGGCTTAACTGTCTTAAATTGCGCTCCGCATCTAGGTTCATTGCACAGTCTGTGCCTGCAGAACGAGTGGCTCCATTTTCGCCCGTCCTCAGTGCCCACCTGTCTTGTGCCATGACCCACATCGAAACATCCATCCAGGAGGACGCCATGAAGGTCCTTGATGTGTTGCTGGAACACTACCCTGCTCTGCTAGCAGCACGGCCTGCAGTACTCCTCACTAACTTCCTAGAGTTGATCTCTCACAGACAAAGCACTGGAGGAGCCAAAAAGGCCCAGGATCCTAAGGGGCGGACCTGGACCCTGTCAATCAACCCTAGCAGGGCTGTGACTAGTCAGCAGTGGCGGCTCTCTGTGCTCCTTAGGTAAGTGCACACAGATTCTGAAGAATTGGTTCAATTATAACTCTAGCTGCTAAGCTTTTGTTTTGTGTCACTTGTATTTCAGGCTTGGACGCTTTCTGCAGGCAGTAGTTGAGGAAAGACCAGTGGAGGAAAGCGATATTTTTATCCCAACTGAAGGAGTATTTGGCTCCAGTGGAGGGAGCAGGCTTACGGCTCTGAATCTCAACTGGGAAGAGCTCACCTACAGCAAGGTCGGGGTGAAGGTGTATGAGCATTCTGGGGCCAAACCAACTCCAAAGTCCACCTTTAGACTCAGGTACAATACTACAAACTCTTGTACCCATCAAGGAATAGGAATCAGAGACATGATTTATATGAACATATCACATAACAAATAACTAACTTTGTTTCAGTTGAATTTAAACAATATATTCCATGTTGAACTAGGGCTGTACCTAATAGTTTTAAGCTTCCAAGCTTCATTCATAGCATTGACATTCGGATTCTGAATCACCATTCGAATGCTGCACAGCTTTTTCTTTTTTCTTTCATTCTGTTTAAACCTGGTATTTGTGTACAATTGCAGATAAAGATTAGGCCACACTAATATTATAAGTATTATACTATTTGTAGAATTACGTTCCTGTGGTGGCTGTGTAGGATTGTTTCCGACTCCTGTAATCTAAAGATTTCCCTCCTGCTTGCAGCACACAAAGGGAGGCACGCACCTGTATTAGTCGGGCATTCTAGCAGCAATCTAACAGCACAATAAATTCCAATTATATATCCACAATAACATATATTTATTTCCTTTTTCTTTTTTTTAAGGGTGACTGACGTTTCAAAGCTTCATTCAAAACCTCAAAAGAAGCTTTGAATGTAAAGAATGACCCTCTCTACAGCCCTATGTTAAACATATGCTTTATTCTATCCTCTCGATGTGTAGACCGAAGGTGGACCCTGGACCCGCAGTGGGTGAGGGTCTGGACTCAGCTGAGGCTGTTCAGAGCTTTGCAGCCACACTGGTGCCTCTTCTGCTGGAAGTGTGGGTGGAAGCCAGTACCAGTGACTGTCCCTGGAACACCACTGAAGGCGCTCACCTGCTCACCCCTGATGCCATGTCAGTAATGTTTCAGGTGTTGTCTATTCTGCAGCTGCTGAGAAAACTGGCACCACAGCAGGAGCACCAGGATGCATTGGTGAGGAAAAGACAAATATAATACAGTGGTTTTCTTGTCCAAGAAAAGGTTTACTTAGAAAATGCCTTGTGTTTTCGTAGGATGCATGGTTCTATAAAGAATACCTGGGAGATTTTAAGCAGCACTTCATGAAAAACTTTCCCTATGATGCTCGGGACACACCCAAACATAGAAAGAAGGTTGATCTCAAAAGGTAAAGAATATCAGCGTTAATGTTGAGCAATGTTATAAATCATCACAGTACAAACTACATAATATCTGTAATCAAACCTGCTGTTATGAAGATTGTACACTAGCTCTTACTACTGTAATCCCACTGCCCTGCCTTCAGGAGTAAGCAGACAGCAGTCATCCCAGGATTGACAGTAGAGCCTCTGGCCCTAAACATCACACTTTGCCAAGTCATGGTGTCCCTCAGCCAGAGGCAAGAGACGGATGGAGACTGGCTGACACCGCTGAGGACGTTTGTCCGAGACACTCTGGGCAGCGGAGTGAAACTGAGCTACAAGCAGCTCCACATGCAGCTGGGTACTGTGTGGAAGATGGTGCTCACACAGAGGAGCAAAAGTAAGCATGTGCGGTGGGAAAGTGTGTCTAATTTTAATCAACACAAAAGCATGAATTCAATGAGAAGAGATCAGTGTTGTTAATAACACAATGTGGGACAGAGAACACATCCCCAAATTGAAGGGATAAAAGTGTTTTTTTGAAGTGCTTTATTACAAGATTATGGGTTGGTTTCCAGATACTAGTATGTGAACTTTTAATGTCAATTCAACATTGATGTCTGTATGTATGTTTGTATTTGTGCAGCAGTGACGGATGACCTGCTGGCAGCAGTGTATGTCTACTATAAGCAGAGGAACCTGACTCTACAGACACGGTCTCTGCTGCTGTCTTTCTACAGCAAGCTCTACCTGCAAGAGCAAGGACATACACACATAGCGAGGTAACATCAAGTCATTGTTTCAGCATGTTCAACATGTGGGATCTTCAATCTGGAGATTTACAACACTTGTACACACTTGTACTTTGCAGTTAGACTAGACCAGTAACTGTAAAGTGTAGGGAGCAGTTCAGGTTAATGAGGATCATGTGCACATGAGATTAGGGCGGCATAATGTGAGGAAAATATGCGATACGTTGTTGAATGTTGCAATAAAGATATTACCTGCAACAAATAAACATATTTTGAAGTGTAATCAGTTCTGCCTTTCTGGAGCTTTCAGTATACTACTAAAATACAGTAAATTGCTTGTTGAATAAAAAAAAAAAAGTATTATAAACATTGTTTTATTAAACATTGAACTGAACACAAAACGCACCGATTCAAAAGAACGTTACATTTTAAAGTGCAGTTGTCTACTAATCTCTTTCAACTAACTCAATAAATCCCTCGCAATGTGTTTATCGTGCAAATTGACATTATGGTGACAGAAAAAAAACTATCTATTGTGCAGCCCTACATGAAATGACTTGTTCGAGCTAATTCATCCAGGACTGTGTCCTCACTGAAAACGTATAATTCTTATTTGTGCTTGTAGATAAAGTGGACGGCAAAGACATTTTTCCGCTCCAGTGTTGAAGCACAGTGTTCTAATATCATTTTTTATGCCTATGCAAATGTAACGAAAATACATTTACATTACTCATTGCTGTTTTTTTTATATTCCTTTCCAACTCTGGCTGCATTTGGTTCACATGTACCTCTGTATGTTATCCCTCCCTCTGCCGCTCTGAAGGAGTAAGGTGCTGTGCCGCTGGTTGGCATCTCTTCCTGTGCAGTTGTCCCAGCTGGGCCACCGTAACCCTGCTCTCTCTGCACGACTTATCCTGTCCATCCAGGCTGCCGCGTCTCGAAGACACAAGGATCTGCTAAAGAGTCTGCAGACAAACGCCTGCAAGCTCTACGGTAAGCACACTCGAGGAAACTTGTTGCACCTCTGGATGGCCCATCAGATGTTTTCCATCCACTGTCAAATGCCTGTGGCACTGATCAGAGTGTGGTCAGAGGTTGAAAGTTTGTCATAGTAGTAGAACAGAAATTAGTCTTGCTCTTAATCTGGTTTGTTAAATACAATTCCTGCTCAGTTCTAGCTTCTGATTTAGGATTAATTAAAGGGAGATGCAGTAAAAGCAAGCTCTCTTATTTTCACTACTGTATTCATACTTGTGAAAAATACATAATACTTTTCACATGCATTTTTAATACAATACAGAATGCAACATTAATGGTCAGATTACCAAAGAGAAAATTGTTAATAAATTGCACCATAGTTTCCCTAGGAGGCGGTGTTACTCCATGTTTTTTCCGTCCAAGATAACTTTTGTAAAACCGAACTACAACCAGAGGCGGTAATAAGCCTGTACATATCCCCTGCTCTGTGGATGTTCGGATAGTAAGGCTAGTGTGTGACAGAGGGCCCTGAAGAGGAGGGGGGTGTGGTAGAAACTGCCGCAGCAATTCACCATCACAAGACTCCTTTTATCTGAGGGCTTCTGACATCAGCATGTGCGTCAGAGACAGACAGAACACCACGCACACACACATTATCTGAGCCGTCACTGTAGTGGCTATGCCTGTCTGTCCATCTCTTTTTTTTTTCTTTTTTTTTTTTTTTTTTTTTTTTTTTTTTTTGAAAATGTCTTTTTTTCCATTTTTTTTTTTTTTTTTTTTTTTTTTTTTTTTTTTTTACTAGTCTGAAAACATGGTTTTCCTGGTATCTTTTTCTTTATAGAGCTTAATTATATATTCCTAGAGTTTGCAGCGCACTTCTGTCTCTACGTAATAACACGCAAAGTGTGTGTTTTGTGTGTATGTGTGAAGATCCGCAGGAAGGAGTTGTGGTGCTGTTACCAGCAGAGTCCCAGCAACGAATGGTGCAGCTGCTCTACTTTCTACCCAAGATGTCCCAGTCTCTTCTAGCCAATCTGAGCTGCTGCTGCACCACTGGACGAATCTCTGCCGGCCTTGCTGCCTCTCTCATTCGTATCGTACACCTTAGGTGAGCTTGAGAATCCCCATACACCTGCAGAGGCCACATGAACTCAATTTATTGACACGTGTGTGTCTGAAGACAATCCTATTTAGGAAAGAGATTTTTGACAGTGAAGGAATGCCCTCACTTTTGGAGGAACAGCTAAACTTAGGAAATAGTGTTGGAAACTCAAAGCGCTATAGCCTGCCACCATCAGATGGCAGTATTGCGCTTTCACAGTTGAATTCTTGTAATTTTTACTTGGGATGCATGTGTAACGGGTATCATACAAAGAGCTCTTTGGGAGGCTGGAATGCAGAGTCGTCATATAGTATTGAGGGGAGACAGTTCCGTCAGCATGTGTCTCCCGGGCTTCATAAAACATACTTGTTATTCACTCACATTTCCTACTGTTACGGATCTACCCTCCCCTCAGGACAAGGAATATTTTTTTCATAACTGTTTCTGTGCACCCTTATCCTCAATATGCTGTGCTCACAGAACAGGGCATCTTGAATAATCCTAAGAAATGTGATAAGGAACATATAAGAAGGAAGCTGTTATTAGGAAATGACAGTAAGTGGTGTGTCCAAAAAGTGTAACATTTTGAAAAGTTGCATGACTTGTAAGCTGTAAAAACGTTTGATACTCTTTGTGCGGATTTTGAGTCGATAATTGTTTAACGTGTTCTTCAGGTCATCCCTGAGTGGCTGGTCGGTTGGTAGCCAGGAAGCGGCTCTGCAGGACGTCGACTACATCAGCTTCTTGTTCTCCACCCTGACGGGCTTCTCTTCCAACAAGCTCGCCTCCCTGCAGGAGGCCGACGACGAGAGCGTTCTGCCTCCCTCTCCCCTCTCCCCTCTCAGCCTCTACCACACCCCGCTGGAGCAGTTCACACACCACTGGGATGTTGTTGAGGTGCGTTCACTGCACATCCTTTCCTATAATGACCCTAAACTTCACATACATTCTAAGTCTTACCAAAGAGTCGACACTTGGACGTAACATTAAAGATGAGTCTAGAAGGGACTAGGTGGTGAAGGAATTGGAAGAAAATACATTGTTTTGAAAATTAAAAAGTGTTGATATTCTGGACACAGCTGTGGTCTTTCAGTCCCCCCTGGTCCCTCTGTCTCTCATATAGAGCTCAGAGGGTGGAAGCTTTATCATGGCACTACGGCTGAGAGGGGAACCTTTATCGCGTTGCGCAGGTTGGAGATGCGTGGTTATCGGGCATAGCGGATATGCACAAATGCTAATGAGAGCCCATGGCATGATGGGAGTGTGACATTTCTGCAAAGAAATTACAGTTAACGTAACTGTGCCCTGGGGCAAGTGTGTGTGAGTGTGTGAGCAAGTGGGGGGCTTATAATCACTAATTCAGCTCCTCAATTAAGCCCTCAGATCCTGCCTCTCTCATCTCCCTGTCTGAGTCAATCACAGGCAAGTGGCGGGAAAGAAGAGGGAGGGGACACGTGGTGGCGAGGGGGGGCAGCATTAAGGGACGGACTGTGTCAACTCTGGTTCGACTAATGAGACGGGATTGTTTTTAATGACGGCGAGAATGCCAACAGGTGCACCGTTCTGACACACACCGGCTCACAATTCACTCCTGCACTTCAGCACGCACACACAACTCAATTTGATAAAAGCTAATAAGAAATTTGATTTTGACTTGAAGTTAATAAGGAAAAGCCGAGCCTTACTTTTCACTTTTAAGAAAAGTTTGTGGCAGCTTTCACCTCCATCCCAGCTTGAATGAAATTTAGATGCTGTTTAGTGACTCTTTTCTTTGGAAGTGAAGGCCTCAGGTCATCCAGACAGGGATGTAGAAATCCTTTTGTGTGCTTTCTTGTGCTCTAATGCTCTATTTACAGCAGTAATGTGGTTTGTCTGATCTTGAGCTTTTTGAGACAGGTTTTTCCTTAATTTTAATTTCTCTGTAATATCATTACTGCTTTTTCATTTCGCCATCCTCCCATTGTTTTTCTATATAAAACATTGTTAAAGAAGATTGTTCAGTTACCTGACATTACATAGATGGATAGATAAATTGTAAATAAAAAAATATATACGTCACAGCTTCAGTAGCCCTAATAAAATGAGGTGGCACAGTGTAGTTCTCTCTCTATGATTTTTTTAGAAACACAACTTTGCAGTCCACTACAGATTTCTACCAAAGATCTGATTAGAAAACCTTTTCAATCTTCCAAATGAAAGCACACAGCATTGTGATTACATTGCTGAAATGTAAAAGTGTATCACACTTGAAAGCAATATAAAGGAATTTGTTTGATTTTACATCATTTTTTGTTTCATTCATAGGAAGTCTGCCACTGTCTGGAAACTCTGGGTTCAAAGTCTCAGTGCTTTGACATCTTACAAAATGGCATTTGCAAATACCTGGTAAGAAACTGTTTTCATTAAGCAGGAAATGATGTTGAGGATTCATAGTGGTTTTATTCCTTCAACTGCTGTTCTTTATGCTTTACCGCTATATTTACATACATGGTACTGAATAAAGTGTGTGTGTGTGTGTGTGTGTGTGTGTGTGTGTGTGTGTGTGTGTG
>CALSCE010009506.1:6371094-6383898 GCA_943593645.1 Bovichtus variegatus
TGTGTGTGTGTGTGTGTGTGTGTGTGTGTGTGTGTGTGTGTGTGTGTCACAGACCAAGTTAGAGGTGGTGCCTGACAGTATGGCGGCCGGGCTGCTCCGAGCTGTATCCAGATTACTGGACCTGTCTGTTCTTCCCATCGAGCCCGTGCTGCGCTTCTTGTCTCAGTGCTGCCTAAGCCTGCTGGCTCTGCTCATCACCCTGGAGCAGGAGTTACCTGCCGAAACCAACCACAAAAGGTGTGTTGAATGACTGCAAGCCTTTACTGATATGTGATTTGAAATCTTGACCTTAATAGTAGCAGTTTGCTATTATCAGGAACTAAAGGTTTACAATAATTGGGACACGTTTGCGTCATGTTTGCAGGGAGGCAATATGGGGCGCTTGTGTATCTGCGTTGAGCAGCGTTCCTCGCCTGCTGCGAATGGTTCTGCAGTTAATGCGTGTTGGAGATCTGAGTGAGGAGGAGCTGCCACAGCTCGGACAGATCCTGTCGATGCTGCTGCAGCACACACCGATCCACAACCAGCTGCTGGCCAATGCTGCTCTGCTGCAAGAGATCATACAACAGCTCACGGTAAACACAGTTCACACTCACAAGTTCAAAGGGATGAATTTTTAAGGCTTTTATACAAGTTGATGGAGAGATAAAATATTTTAACTTCTAATGGAGGCCGTTCACCTGATTTCTCTCTGTATGTGTTTCAGAGGTATTCCCGGGGTGCGACCAGGGAGCAGTGGTTGACAGACTTGCTCTATTGTTATAGTGTCACCGTGGCTCACGGCTCTTCCGCTCGCCGTGGAAACCTGGCCCTTCGAGACATGTACTGACCCGATGCAGACCCCACCAGACCGGCATCTGGTGTGTTGCTCAGTTCACCCTCTCAAACATCTTACAGTGACTTTGACAAACAAAACACTCAAAGAGCACAAAAGCGATGAGTACATACAACAACACTTTTGGACAGGAATACAGTGAAGTGACGTGTTTTTTATTTTATTGTGAGCAACAATGAATACTCCACATCCAAGCTACAGTTTGTTTTTTTCTGTGTGCTAAGCTGCTCTTTATTGCTTCATTCTTAGCCTGGTAATTGTTTGTCCTCCTTTTGCCTCTTTGGAGTATTGGTGCCGAATGTTATCCTGTACTTACTGGGGCACCTGGCAACTTTTGTTTATAAAAAAAAAAAAAAAAAAAAAAAAGCAAAACTAAAAAGGGAGAAAAAAAGATAGGGTAAATAAAGATACATCTTAAGCGTGCAGCCTTGTGTCAATTTTTATTTTATTTCTTATAATACAATACAAAAATAACAAACATTCAGTTACATTTAAAATTACACAAGCTGGATTATTTTTGTGCAAATGCATATTAAAGTAAATAAAAACTGCATAGTTAAGAAATACAACTTTCTCTTGAGAGGGAAAGCACTTAAAAGTGTGTGTGTGTGTGTGTGTGTGTGTGTGTGTGTGTGTGTGTGTGTGTGTGTGTGTGTGTGTGTGTGTGTGTGTGTGTGTGTGTGTGTGTGTGTGTGTGTGTGTGTGTGTGTGTGTGTGTGTGTGTGTGGCTGCAGGTGGGCTATCTGTATGACCGGCTGTTGATAGACTGTCTCATTCTCCACAACAGGAGAAAAGGTTATCTCAGTGTGTGTGCGAGAGCGATGGAGAACGAGGGAGATGGCGTGTGTATGTGTTCTTCCACAATAGATGAAAGGTTATCTTTTACACACACCATTTCTGTAGACTTAACCCCACCCTGTGAGGTCATGGCTCTGATGTCATATGGCTTAATTTTAGAAAGCTTGGCACATTGAGCGGACAATGTGTAAAGTAATTCTATAGAGTGAAGGCCGCCAGCCAGCTGAGAGTCTCTCTCTCTCTCGCTCTCCCTCTCCTCCTCCTCTCTCTCGCTTTTTCTTTCTTTCTTTCTTTCTTTCTTTCTTTCTTTCTTTCTTTCTTTCTCAATGTTTTCCTCGGCCTCTGGTCCCCTGTCCAGCACTATGTGGCCTCAGGTGGTAAGAGTACTGCTTGGCTTGATTCACGGCGTCAGTCAAGTGCACACAGTCGATGCCGCTCACTGTAAAATAAGAACATAAAATTACCTTGTATAGTCGTTAACTTCATTAAAACTGAGTGTTTATATATGTGCGTTCACGTACACTGGCTTTGGGTACGTAAAGGCATGTCCAGGAGAGACTGAGAGCCCTGAAGTGAAAGCCCTCTTCTGGCCTTTGAGTTGCCTAAAGGACGGTAAAGAAATATGGAAATAATGTTTGGATTAGGGATGTCATATCGGAGGAAATGTTCATCTCCGACCGATGATGTCCCGTTATCATTTTGCACCCGTAGCTTGGATGATGCTGCAGTTACATCCTGTGAACAGTTTCTGCAGCTGTTGTACACTCCTGTAACCTGTTGATCCAGTTGCACCATGCATACTTAATGTGTGAGGTGTAGACTTTATGATGTTATGAAGCATATTTGCTTATAACAAAGGCTCTATAGCTCAGTGGTTAGAGCACTGGTCTTGTAAACCAGGGGTCGTGAGTTCGAACCTCACTAGGGCCTTCACACTGTGGTTTTTGATCACAAACAAACCTTCTAATGTATTAAAGAAGCTACCTTTCACCAACTTTGAGCCCAGAGATTCCACAAGAGATAGTTCATGTGGAATTAGTCCCAGCGATACATTATAATGAATGTCAGGCACCCGGCTAGCACACCTAGTAGAGTGGACACCCCCAAAATGTATAATAGTCTAAACATATCTGGAATTGTAGGAGGGGAGGCATTTAATCTGGGTCTGCGAGATTGGTATTGTTTGTTTCTGCCGTCGGCCTCCCCTGATGAGTGTGGACCCCCTGGGTTGTCAAGTTGTCTACAGTGTACTCGTATTGTTTATTTGGTGGTAAATGCAGGACTTCCATTGGACTGGGTCTACTGCCATAGAGTTATATTCTCGCTAATGAGAAGGCAGGAATGTTAGCTAAAGTGCACTGAATATTCAAATTCAATAAAACTCAATAACGGTGTATAATCTAGTCAAGTTTGCAGATATCGTTTGACGCAGTAAGAGTAATATTGTTTCCCTTCAGAGGTATTAAAAAAGGTCTTAAAAGTTATTAAATGTGCAGATACCATGTGTAATTGTCTAGTGTTGGAGGAGCACAGTGGAAACTACTTATTTAGTTTAATTGTGTTTTTAACATACAATGTTTGCAGTGCAGAAGTATAGTTTTCTTTTTTTAATCAACAAATCTGTCAAGCACACAGTAAGACAGTAATTCTTTGACAGATGTAGTATTGTTATCGGGGATGCAAAAATACATTCTCTTTCCATCTTTGTTGCTACAGAAAGACGGACACATATTAGGATTACATTTGAGATAGAATAATTAACAGGCAATTTCGAAAATGGTTTACCATGATTAACGGAGCAGTGTGACCCAGTCCAGAGTTGTGTGTCAAATGCCTGTCTTCTTCTCAGTTAAAAAAAAAAAAAATGAGTGTGACAAAGAGTCTCATGAATGTGTGTGTGTATGTGTGTGTGTGTGTGTTCAGCTGATAGCTCTACGCAGTCGTCTGACATTCCCCCTGACAGCTCTGAACTTTTCACAGTGCCAGGACTGTCAGAGAGCGAGAAGGGGAGAAAGAGGGAAAGAGAGAGAGGGAGGTGAGAAAGGGGGGTTGGGGAACCACGTCAGGGGGGTGTATCTGTCTGTCTGTCCGTGAGCGGTGACGGCGTTCACGCTTGTATGTTTTGGCGCAGCAAGGTTTCTGCCTGTTCTCCCATCATCACCTGGTGATGTGTGATGAAGGTCAGGCCTGTCTGTGGGGCGAAACCCTACCTGAGGCTCCTTACAGGACACCAGGCTGATACTGTCCTGGTATGTGGATTGGAGCATCACCCAGACATTTACACAGGTTCCTGTTTGTCACTTACAGCATGTTCGACACTGGTATGAAAACCATCCTGGTTTCCAGCTTCTGTTTCCAATTATAAATGTAATTTTAGAGCCATGGTTTCGAACATGTGGGTTAGAAAACTGCTGCTGTTGCACTGCCCCCTATAGGTTGCAACTTAATGGAATTCTGCACATCTGCTCACAAGCTAAACAATACAGGCTTTGACATCACTGACATACAGCATGCATGAAAGTTTCAGCCTATAGAGATCAGTACAGCAAATTATTTACAGTTGGTTTATGATTTAAGGATAAGGCTGGCAACATTATTTTTGTTATCATCAACAAATCCCATGAATAGACCACAGTGCATTAGTGCAATGATTTCCAGCGTTCTTATCTATCCTGTCTGTGGCACTCGGGTCCAAGACCATTTTGTTCCTGCTGAGGATGTAAATCTTAACAAATGGGTCACTAATATATAGTATATATATAAATATAATATATATATATTCTAAAGTTTCATAAAGAAAAAAGGGCATGTCCAGGACCAGCTGAAACTGAGAGCCCTGAAGTGAATGCCCTGGTCTGGACGGTAAAGAAATATATCACTGTTTGGATTTGCAGTAATTTCATGTGAATAGTTTTGCCATTCAATCAGCTGGTGCTGCATAACAAAGCTCAGGCCACTCCTGTAACCTGTTGATGTAGTTGAGTACCACACCCATTGTTGTTGAGGGTGTAGACAATTTGCTGATCTAATATTTGTTATTTAAAAGAGGCCCTATAGCTCAGTGGTTAGAGCACTGGTCTTGTAAACCAGGGGTCGCGAGTTCAATTCTCGCTGGGGCCTTGAAATTGTTGTTTTTCGATCATTAGTGGTCACAAACAAAACATCCAAATTATCAAAATAAAATTCCAATGTATTAAGGGTATTACTTAGGACCTACTAATGACAACACAGGGTTTCTACAAGAAGTTCAACAGATTAATAAATTGATAACGTCATAGATCTTAAAAAACAGTTTCTTGGTAACTTGTAGCTTAAGTTAAGTTATGAGTACTCCAGTAGTTTCCGACATCTGTGGCTCTCAGCTTGATAACCATTTATTCCCACTGAGGACATAATTCTTTGCAAATGGGTCACAAATAGAAACATAAAAAAAAAAGAAGGACTTGTTACTAAAAAAGGAGTAAATGGTGCATTTGTTGGGGACTACTTTCAGCACTAGAAAGTATTTAATGCAAGTCAGCAGGATTCAAAATAAACTACAGTGCTTATGTTCATTGCAATGAAGGAACAGTTCACCCAGTGCGGCTCATTATTGTATTTCTTAAAGTTGTTTTTGGACAACATTGAGCACAGAGGAGTATCACCAGTTTGCACCAGTCACTCCACATGTTCACTCCTTCTCCAGTTCACATAAATTGAAGCTCATGTGACTGACAAATTCAGGAACGTGTCTCCTGTTTTGATGCCAGCTCCAGCCGGCTCTAACAGAGACACAGTGACACACTGTGTGTACAACCATGACTTTTCTTTAGGGTCTGTAATTGCTCTATATATTTATATATCACATAATATATGTACATATATATACTGTGACATTGCTTTTTTGGTGCTGAGTGTGTGTGTGAGGCAAAAAACAGTGATCTTACCATAGACACTTTGTAGCACGGAGCTCTTACTTGCTGTCAGTTTGGTGGGTTGAGCTCGGATTTCCATCTTTTTCCTGTTGTGGGCAGGGTTTGAATCACTTGACTCCACCTCCTCACGGGCCTGTACCTCTCTCCGTCTGCGTGTGTGGAACCTGCAGACGCACATTCATGCAAGCGCATACACATGCACGGTGTTCAATAAAAAAAATTCAGACTGAGTTCAAAGGTCTAAAAGCTGGCAAATCCTCACACTAATACTCACTAAGCATAAACAAAGTAAACAGAGTTCATTCAAGGCAGTTAATAGGCAGCACATACAGAATATAATTGTGAAGCTGAATGGAAACAGAGGGCCTCCTGCGGCGGACGGGCAACCTCTAAGAGAAACACAGTGTGTAAAAGGGAGAGAAAAGCAAAGAGAGGCTGCTGGTAGCTATTAGAGCAGCACGGCTGAACTTTTAGCCTCTTGTTAAACCAGTATAAAAACTCTAGATTATAGCCCGTCTGTCCCCTGCCTCCTTGTCTCACCCATCTCCCACGCTCTCCCCCCTACTGTTCAAGTGTTGATGGCATCCAGACCAAAGATGGGGGGGGGGAGGGGTTACAGGAGAGATGAGAAGATGGCATGTATGTGGGAGAGTGCACATGTGGGCACCACATGGCACTGCCAATCTCCCACAGCCAGAAAGGCTTCAGCTACTGAACACCCCTCCAGGTACAAACACAAGCGCACACATGTATACTCACCTCCGCCAAACTCGCTGGATGATGCATGCAGCCTCGCTCCTCCTCCTGTGCTGCTCTTTGTTGTGTTCCCTGTGCGTGCGTGTTGAGATGGGTGCTTGTGTGGCAGACTGAGTCTTTCTCAAGGGGATTTTATGGTCTAAAGATGAACTGCTTCTTAATGAGGGAGTGTGAGTTTGGTCCTTGGTGGCGGCCTTTTCTGAAGTTTGCTCCTTGTGGTTTCTGTGCTTTTGTAGAGCGGTGTGGGCATCAGCCTTGCCAGGGGCAGTCTGCACAATAATATGTGTGTCTCTCTTTCTTAGAGGGACGCATTCTCTGTTAATAATGTCAGTTTGGTCCGTCGCTGAGTTGCTTGTGGAAGAAATGCATGTACTTGAGGAGGATTGTTCCCTGACTTTGGGCATGGAGGGGGGTCTGGGTTTGAGGTTGGGTGGCTGGCTACAGCTGGCAGGAGAGAGAAGTTCCCTCAGCCTGGTGGTCTGGAGAGCACCGGGCACATGACAGTGGCGGCTCGAAGCATTATGAACCTCATGAGGTTGAACCTCAGCTGCTTTACTTCTTCTGGAGCATCTGCTCTTGTGGGCTGGCGGGGTGGTGAGAGAAAAAGAGAACATGAGTTAAACAAGAAAAATGTAAAATGTTTCTGCTTTTTGTGTGTTTACTTGTAAAAAAAAAAAAAAAAAAGCAGATTTGTATTTCAAGAAAATATTCACCTTGGAGTTTTGAGCATTTTTGATATTTTTGTCTTTTCATATAATCAATATCACACCTCATGCAAATGAGTAAGACACTCTGAATTAGGGATGAAAAATAAACTCAATTTCTCAGTCAATGTTTATTTTAGCCTCTAATACTAACACCATATCAGAACTGTCAACCCACTGTGCATCAGTTCCATCAAAGCAACAAACATGTTGTGCACATTCATACCTTTGAGTCTCTCATCTTTGCTCTTAGCACGTTCAGCTTTGGATGATTTCCTTTTTTCCACCACTGAGTCATTAATGGATAAGTCCTCTATAATGTTCACTAAGGAGAGCTTGTCCTGCTCTGCTCTCACCAAAGGAACCCTTCGCTTCTCTGCAGGGGCCACAGAGACTTGCTGCACAGCTTCTCTCCTCCGTTCTTCTTCTCGTTTCCTGAAGACAAAGAAAAATAAAAGGTCTAATCGTGGCTTATAGTTGTGTCTGAAATGCACCACATGAACATGCAAAGTCCAGGCACTAAACACTAATGTGCAGTTTTCTTTTGAATGTATGGATATTTGTTTTAAAAGGGATTTGACAGTGGGTATGTTAACATTGATATATTTATTTTAATGCACATCATTATATATTATGTCCACTCATAATCCAATAAAAATGTTAAGCTGTTTAAACATTGTGTTCACATCAAATTCCCATGACATATATTTAAGCTGCACTATTTCACAATCAAGTTGACCAGTTCACACGGACAGTTTGAAAATCGGATATGAAAGTGAGATTTTAAAAGAAAATCATCTCTTAAAACACGTATTTCTCAATAAAACTGCCAGAAAATAAAGCGAAAAGTTGCTAAAAGTTAAGTGTGCCCTCTTAAAACAAACTTGCCTCCCAGACGCATCGTGTAAGACGGACTAAAGGTGAGACTGGTGAGCAAATGACAAAAGGAGAACAAGCCAGAAGAGAGAGACAGGGGTAAGACGTATGTGTGTGCAGGGATGACAGGGAGAAAGATAGATATGGAGAGAGTGTGACTGTTCCTATATGGGCGAAAAGAAGAAGACAGAGACAGATAATGAAGACGGAAACAGGAGTGAGTCATGAACACGATGCATGTAAATGTAAAAAGCGAAAAAGGCGAGAGAGATGTCTATGAGACTCGTACAAGAATTATGAGCATCATGAAGCAAAGGCTTCAGCACATGTCTGGCACTGTATGTCTATGCACACAAATATGGAAGCGTGTGTGTGTGTGTGCGCGCTCATCTCTCACTTGGCGGCATCCTTGCGCAGCTGCTCGTGTCTCATTAGGAGTTGCTTTCTCTCCCTGAAGGCCTTGCGGACGGTGTAGCCCTTGTAGACAGCCTGGATGGAGGCAGCAGCGATGTCCTGGATGGCTGCTATGGACAGAGCGCCGTGCTCCAGCATGAACTGAGTCACCTCACTGTGCCCCCCCAGCAGAGCGTAGTCCAGAGGGGTGTACCTGCAGCACACAAACACTAGTGTCACTCATGTATTTCCCCACTTTTACTCACCCCTCTCCTCACCTACAGTTCCTCATCTTGACCGGCTCTGTCCTGCTCACCTCTCCTCAGTGTGCTCCATGTGATTAGGAAAGGCATTGTAGCCCAGCAGCAGCTTCACAGCGTCCAGATAGCCATTGTTACATGACCAGTGGAGAGCAGTCCGCCCCTGTGCACCCATAAAAAGAGCACCCAATCAAACTACAGTTGTGTCCAACAGCTCAACATAGCTCACATGTATGAGTAGATTTTTTTACCTCCTTGTCCTGTATGTTTGGATCCGCATTGTTCTCCATGAGAACAGCCATGCAGGTGATGTAGCCGCCGTAAGCAGCACACTGCAGAGGAGTCCGTCCTGCCTGGTCCTGCCCAGGAGAAGTCAGAACATTTAAAAGAGTAGCTCAGGATTTATGAGGTTGATCCTGGTTTTATAGTCGATGCTCGTAAAAGCAATGCAGAGGAAGATTTCATTCCCACATTTATCCTTTGATTCATACTGGACATGCAGCTTCAGCCGTCCAACTGATTTTTGTCACAATTAATGGTGGGATAAAGCTACAATCCTTGTTTAGTGGATAGAAATCCCTCCTTGGTCTGGCCAAAACTAACAGGATGCTACAGCTGTCTATCATAGCAAATGTGAGTGTATATTTATATTAAAAAAAATGTTTTATGTAGTTGTATTCATTGCCATCTAATGTGGGAGTATAAAGGTTGAAAAGTGCAACAGATGGACACTGAGAACATATCATTTCTGACTACTGATTTGAAATGACCTCTCGGGTTTCCTTTTGCTTAACTAGAGATCTTCTTGTGCACTAAACGAAGATTATGGGCGGAAAACTACGAAAACACAAAGATGGACTTGAATGAAACTTCCCTATATACTATATAAATTCAAGTGACGAACCCAATGTACTTTGTTTAGGTTTTTGTGTATGTTTTGAGTGTGCTTTCATACCTGTACATTGGGACTAATCCCGTTCTCCATCAGTATCTGGCAGACCTCAGCGTTCCCTCCCAGAGCTGCCCAATGCAGAGCGGTGTGACCATCCACGTCTACCAGGTCCACACTTGCAGAACCTTCATTCATAACATTTACATTTCAGTTGCGGTGTCACACTTAAAGACGTACGGTGTGCAACACTCAAATAATCTTTCCTACATCATGGACTTTAATGTTACCATAACCATAGAATGGTAAGGTAACGATGAATACTCAGAACACAGTGGTACATCAATTGAGAAAGTGTAGTTCATGGGATGCTTGCACATTTGTACCAATTACACCAACCTTTGATGAGTGTGAGTATGACATCTCTGTGTCCCATCTCGCACGCCCGAAACAGCGGTGCATGTTTCATCACATCCAGAGAGTCGACCATCGCTCCCCTCTCCAACAGCAGCTTTACTGTGCTCACATGGCCTGAGAGGGAGGCCGCATGGAGCGCTGTACGAACACCCACACATGCATATAAAAAAAGAAATAATAATAGATTGAGAGAAGAGGTCCCTGAATATAACTGGACAATAAACACTCTCAGGACAACTGCTCCTCCCTCGTCTGCCTCTTCTTTGTTCATCCATCCCCTTGACTGCAGCTCCTCTCTGGGATGTGGCTAAAGCCTGGTCAATGGCGGGTTAAATAGACAGAGACATTTAATAAGGAGCAATATACTTAAGCCTCTCGGTGGCTCCCCCTACTCCACCTCTCTCCAGTCCCCAGACAGCACAGACGAGAGTCAAGTGCATGGAAGTGATCTGGGCACCAGTCAGCTCCACTGCCCTTCACACCGTCTCATTAAGATGACTCAACCGTTGCATGTTCTGCATGCATAAACAATGACCGCCTGGCTGAGCGGAGGGCTATCGCCATGGAGATTTTACGTCCAAACAGCCCCGGGGGTCAGAGCGTGGCAGTAAGTCATGTGTGTGTGCATGTGTGATCGTCTGTGCGTGTGTCAGAGGACAGTGCTGGCAGTGGTGGGAGTCTATTCAGCGGGCTCACACTAATTTTGCTGACAGTATCACTTCCCTCTTTCCCTCAGTCTCTCTAGCACCTTGGGGGGAATCCCCTGTGACATCATCACCCCTAGCCTAACATAAGCAGCAGGCCACGCTCTGAGAAAACAAACAGAACTAGGATAAAAGTTAGGGATGGACAAAATGGATTTTTTTTTTTTTTTTGCCGATACCGATAAGATAACGATAATTAAAAAATGTTTGTATTTTAAAAAGAAGTTCGTAAATGACTTTATTTTAGCTTTCAAACCATCCAGTAAGCCACCGTTGAGCAGGGTCGACAACACGCAATCCAAAACAATAAGCAACCTCAGATCTAAAGGATAATACATAACAATATACATAATTTATCTACCCGATATACATTGCGCATCCCTAATGAAAAGTGTGCGTGTTTGTGTACAGTATATTGACCAGAGCGTTAATTTAGACATGCCCGGGAAAAGAAGAGCAAGATGTGGAAGAGTGGGACTGTGGGTCGCAGTTTAGAGGAGCATCAGTTGCTCCTCCTGTTTATAAGGTGCTCACCGGTGCCTCCGTACTTGTCGGCCATGTTGATGTCAATGTGAGGGGTGAGTGCCAGCATGGTGCGGATGACGTCATCACTGCCCTTCCCAGCGGCCCACATGAAGGCCGTCCTCCCCTCCAGATCGGGTTCATCCTTCACAGACGGGTGGGACAGAAACACACCCACTGTCTCCTACAGACGCACACAGAGAGACAATTCTTTTTCATGTAGTTTAGTTTATTGGACTTTAGAAGGACGCTGAACACACATGATGAGACAGCTTTATTTCATTGTCAACAATATTGTATTTTGGATAAAGATCCATGATGCTGACTCAGCGGGATTGACAGCTTTGTGTGTTAGGAGTATGTGACTCACAGCATTGTTGCTCTGAGCACCATAGTGCAGAGGTGTTGCTCCTTGGCTGTCCGAGGGAATAGTGCCTGAAGTGTTTCTCTCCAACAGCAGGTGGACAATTCTGGCATGGCCTGAAAAACACGTTTACATTAGTGGGATGTGTGTTACAGATAATGACAAGGATTCACAGTAGCTGGGACGACTGCTCAACTATATACTCCTACAAAAGCACCTTTCATTTTAGTTGACTTTAACATAAGTCAACTGTCAATATTTACACAATTACTAACCCTAACCACTCTGTTTGTCTTTTTTATGGCGACATAAAAACCCAAAGAAACAAGTTTAAGGCTGCGGTCGAATAATTACGTCTTTCTTCTGTAAATTTCCCCGCTGTGGGACGAATAAAGGTTTTCTGATTCTGATTCTGATTTTCCCAACCACTTTTCCTTTCCCTCGATGGAAATATAGAGAATTCAACCAGCTCTTACCATGGCTGCCACACAACACTTCATTTCATTGAGTTAAGCAAAAAAGACTTTTCTACCACAGACTCGGGCTCCACAGCCATGCTAGTGGCTCTGTGAGGCTGCACTTGGGTAGAGTTAGCTTGATGCTAATGTCAACGCGTTTAGTGTTTCCCATCTTTGCTAATTAGTACAAAGTACAGCTGATGGGAAAGTCACTTGGCACAAGAGGAAAAAGTCAGTATGGGGACTATGAATGTCTGTACAAAATGCCATAGCAATTAATTTAATAGTTATTGAGAACATTTCAGTCAATAGAGCTTGTTTATCAAAAGAAATAAGTGCCAGAGGAGGATCCCCCGGACCCCCAACAGATGTCCAGGCTAAGCCCTGAATGTCCAAACTGGCCCCCGGCCTCCTCTCATTTTGCAAAAGTGCCCCCCGAGTTAAGCAAGTACAGCATCCTTGTCCTAGAGACACGCTGCTAGCATGGCTTGAATAAAAATAAAATCATTATCTTATGCAGGTAATAACCAGTCCATTTTGGCTGCAATTCAGTTTTGGGGTGAAAGTGGTCATCATTTCCTTCATGTCCGTGTGTATCTGTCATTCAGGCTGCAGTGGGTCACATACAGGATGTGTGTTCACTCACCGAGCAGAGCTGCCCAGTGCAGCGGTGTTCTGAAGAGGTTATCATAAGCGGTCACATTACAGCCCCCGTAAGACGTCAGCACCTCCACCACTGCCTCGTTACCGTCAGCAACGGCAAAGTGCAGGGGTGTCCGCCCCTCATAGTCCTGCCAGTTCAACAGGGACTCAGTGGGAGCTGCCTCCTTCTCACACACACACACACACACACACACACACACACACACAGACAGACAGACAGACAGACAGACAGACAGACAGACAGACAGACA
>CALSCE010009506.1:6394891-6410796 GCA_943593645.1 Bovichtus variegatus
TATCTATCTATCTATCTATCTATCTATCTATCTATCTATCTATCTATCTATCTATCTATCTATCTATCTATGTATCGATGTATCTGTCTGAGTATCTAAATGTTTTCTAAGTTGTGTGCTACAAAGTATGTTTTTGTTCAATAACTTAAAACCATAGACTGTATATAACAGCTTAAAACGTATTGCTAGATGGTGGAAAAATAGGTCAAACAAAGTATTACAAAAAGTTAGGCATAATGACGCAACCAACCCTGCTGAAGAGAAATCAGTTATTCATAAGCGTCCCAAAGAAGCACAGAGAACAAACGCGTGACAGTGGATGAACTGATTATAACGTTAATGCTATTGCACTTTAATAACATGTCCTTTCCACTCCTCATGTGTCGATATTATATTTACCGTGTGACTTCCTTTCCTCTCAGATGAAACTCTTGGGAAAGTTTTCTTTCAAGCGGTCCCGTTGAATCGCCGCTGTTAGGTTGACAAAACACTACAACTCCCGTTACTGTTGTAAAACAGTAAACCGCCATGTTTGAAGTTTTCCCCATTATCCAGCTCAGCCGTTGGGCGATTTAGAAAAAATACATCACCCACAAAGCCAAACAACTACCAGGAAGTGTCGCGCACGTTTCCGTTGTCACCGTGAGATTGGTTCGACGTCGGTTTCCTGCTGCAGTAAGAAGAGAAGAGCGGCGTCGAGACAAATTGGGAAGACTCAAACACCACCACCAATAACTATACTGTACAATGAAACTGTTAGCAATATCTCCCTCTCTCGATATCCGCTTCGTCACGGTTGTACTGCTGGTAAGAATATGCATCTCAACTGTATATGCACTGCTTTTGAGCTACAACTGTAAGCTAACGTTAGCTAAGTAACGTTATCTAGCCTGCCGCTGGATAGTTAGCTGCTAGCTAATCGATGAGCCTCTCCTGACATGAGACGTGGCTTTTAAAGTGTTCAAGGTGACCAGCGAGCCAGCTCACTCGCTGCTGGATGTGCAGTTATTATTTATCAGGTTCATTGAGGAGGCCTTTTGACTGGGTTTCACCAAACGGCTCCCATAACTAATCAAGTTACCCAGCTGCAATGTCAACTTAGCCGGTAGTGTTAAGTAACGTTAGCTGTAGTGTTGTAACACGCCATAATCCTTCTTATATAATCAAGATGTTACTCGCACAACAACGCTTATATTCCAAACTTAAAGAAATGAGCTTCAGTTGGACTCCTTATAACTTTGTTAAGGGAGGAATGAAGCATCGAGCTAGCATTAGCCGTTACCACATATTGACAGCAGGGAGATAATTGCTAATTACTATCATGGTTACTTTAAACACGTTGTTTATTGAAAGGGTTGGTCTGCTGGGTTTGATCAAGCTTTATATTTGTAATTGTAACGGTATGGATGCACACATTTATTGTCAGACCCTTCGTGTCTCTGAATGGTGTTCGCCGGTTGATGAATTCCTCTGTTGTGGCTCATTCTTATTGGCTGACAACCCGGAACTAAACATAGCGCCGCTGTTGTGAGAGTTTTGGGCCTGACATGAAAACTTAAACTTCCCTCAGAGTTACAGAGCAGTTTCTTCATCGGTCTAACCACAGCAACTGTGGCATTTCTTATCTGTTTGCAGCTGTGTTATCATCTTTGGTTTAAAGTTACAATAAGCGTTTTCACAATGTTGAGACTTTTTTTTTTCACAGTTGTTTTTATTGCATTTTACATAAATTGCAAAAAGAACACCATTCCTACATCAACACTCCCTACCCCATGCTGTCATTCAGTGACGTTAAACTGGCTACTTTATAGAGGAATGTACAACATGGTGTGTATATATATCAAAGTGTACACAATGAAAGATGATGGTCAATACAATCCACTTAGTAATGCAAGGTGAAATGAAAAGCCTTTAGGTCATAACGAGAGGTTAAGAAAATGCAGCCAGGCCCAAAAAGTCAAAGTCATATCCAGGTGTCAAGGGTCGAAAATGGATTATCCAGGGATAAGGGATGTTGAATGGGAGAGTGTCTAATGACTATTACACTTTCACATAGAATCAATAAAGTCGTCTTTCATGGATAGATACTAAAAAGTCACTTCTCCCAGCTTTGTCATATGTGAGGATTTGCTTTTTTTTGATTGCATATAAATATCTTTTAGTTTTGGACTATTGTTTGGATAAAATAATTAATTTCAAGACGTCACCCTGCACATTTTTTTTTTTACTATTTTGACATTTCATAGACTCAATTATTAATAATTTATTTACATACATAATTGACATATTAATCTATAATAGAAAAAGCAATTTGTTAACATCAGTAAACATTTAAAAAAACATTAAACTAAGGGAAGAACAGTCGACAGTTAAACTCTTGACTATTGGTTTGTGTGTGAACAAAAGTTCAGTTACATAAAGGGTTACCCAATAAGGCATGAAGAAGTGTGAACTCTGGCTTTTTCACTGTTCATATTTATATTTGTGTCCGTCACAGTCTCAAGGAGGAGGACTTTCATATATCCTGTTTGAAGAGGATCTTGAGTCAGATGTCAGATCACAGCAGATAAAGAGATCCCTCACGCATACTTTAAAGACAAACTTTTACAGAAGTGTGGACTACAGTGGCGGACGTTAAATTCTGCAGTGTAATGATGATGCAGAAAAATATGGGATTGCACTTTTGGCCTCAATTAAATTATTTGTCAAAAAGTTTTGATAATGCACTCTTGTTAAACATAGGCCCTTTAATAAAAGTGGTCATTCAGGCTACAATTGCCTTTTTTATTGGCATCTCTCCAGAGAAGGGGATGCATGAAAGAAAAATTGATGGCTGGTTTCTTGACACTAAATAATAGAATTAGGCCGACCGTAGTTGTAGCTCATGTGTTATAAAAATAAGTTGTCAGAGAAAATATCTGACAAAATAGGATCTTTGTAAAAAATTGTGCAGTATCTATGTGTAATGGCCACATTATCTGAGTAAAGAGTGACTGAAAGAATAAGATTGCAAAAAGCAGCCACAGTTTGCTCATTCTTTTTGGTGAAATTAGCACTGCTTATTAATTTAAAGATGACAGCTGATGTAGTTTTGCCACCTTTGGAGATATGTTTTCGTAACACACTGTACGAAATGGATGCTGCTCCACTGTGAAATGTTTTGTCATACTTTGTTTAGCGACATATCAAAGTTAAAAATACTGTGTTTAGATACTTAATTAATGGAGAGAGCTCCATATTTCTGAGACTTCCTGACTATTTCATTAAATATTTCCCATTAGTTTGTCAAAACCTTCACTAATTGGATCAATACGAAGGACAAATCACTCAAACATTAAAATATGTGCTATGTGAAGCCCATGTCAACTTGCAAGTAACTTCAGTCCACATTAACAAACAAAAGGTCAACAGGTTACTAGGAAAAATCCGGTTATGCAGGAAATCATGAGAGCAAAATTAGTATGTTGCTCTGCATGAAAGGTGACAGTGTTTATGTTATATTGTATATTTAGCCCAGCACCCAGAACAACGGACTGGATAAAAAGCCTGGGGTTAACCCAAGAATCACTGCAAAGATTACAACTCTTAGCTTTCCTGGGACACGTTGGGGTCCCACAGGAGGAGTTGAAGAAAGATGCTGGTTAAAACTACGTCTTGCCTGCTCTTGCACCCACTCTCCATTGCAAACATAATAACTGCATGCAGCTAGAAATACAAAGTATATAAAAATATATTTTCACTACATTGTAAAGGCTTGAGTTAAGTACTATGGTCTATACTTAAGACTGAGCTGGTGTTGGTGAGTCGATCTCTACATATGCTGATGAGCAGTATGCTGACAGGCTTGTTGTTGGTCAGGCTTTTACTCCTGAATTTCTGGTAATACAGGTTAATGTTTTATTCTTAGTCCACTATCTTCAGAATATTTTATCCCTTCCCTCACATAGTTGTCTTCACCAGCATGTCTGTGCTCTTATGTTTTAATCACCTATTCTATGTATTTTCCTGTGTGCCTGTAGGTGATGGGCCTCTCTACGCCCGGACAAGCAGACATCACAAGTCTGGATTCAGCCAACATTGATGACGTCCTAAGTAAGGCATCATACTTAACTCTTCGAAAGTGAAAGGAATGGTGGTTTGGGAAATACTCTTATTCACATTCTTGCTGAGACTTGGATGCGAAGATCATTACTACTCTCATGTCTATTCATTTAATATGAAGCTACAGCCAACAGCTGGTTGGCCAAGGAAGCAAATAAGCATATTTCCCGAAATTTCAAACTATTCCTTTAAAACTCGTATAGAGACAAAAATTTTTACTCACTTGTCTTTAAGAGATACTTTGTATGTCTCTGTTAGTTAGGATATCACAAAAATTATGTGATTGTTATTATTTTTTTTTGACCAAGGAGAAACTTGGACCATTACGCAATTAGTTGTTTGTTTTGATAGCACCATTAAAAGTGTTTTTACTAATCCAACACGTATGTTTATATTGGCCACACCACTTGCTTTCTTGTCAGATTTGTAACCACTTCTCCCACAAATTTATCCAGAATGGACCAGGTGTGGTTTCTAAAATATTTGGGTAACCTGGAAAAAATTTTTTTTAAATTATATTCCATACTGTTTTCTTAAAACCTCATGGTTGCAGGTCTGACATACTTGATAGTCATCGGACCTTGGCTTACTTTTTCACCAAATAGACATTTAATGACATTTTATCAATGGGTGGTATGATGGTTAAATAAATATATGACCATCTGGCCATCAGTCAGTGACAGAAAACTGAGGGATTTAAGATTGATTAGCATAATATTGTAATTAGTTGAACTAGCAAAATATACATTCATGAGTGTAGTTAGTAATGTTTAGAGGCTTAAATTAATTTAATGTTTGTGTGTTTCCTTGCAGATAATGCTGGGGTGTCATTAGTCAATTTTTACGCAGACTGGTAAGTGTGTTGTTTCTCTCCCAAAGTCATTGCACCTTTGGAGTTTTTCTGACGGTGCAGAAGTTTTCTATGAATGCCACATTGTGCAATAAGTATAATTAGATTGTTGTTATCTGCAGTTGATTTTATTTTAAAAAGATTTTGACATTTGGTTTCTGTTTTAATCTCATTATGTCTAAGTAATGGATGGTTAATGGAACTTTTAAAAAAAAATCATTTGTCAACACTGAAATACTGCAACATTTAGTCCAATGGATCTAAAAATCAATTTAATATAGTTAAACTCCTAAATATGGAAATTGTATTGACCTCACACCACTTCTCCTACCCCCTTTACAGGTGCAGGTTCAGTCAGATGCTCCATCCAATATTTGAGGAGGCATCTAACATAGTGAGGGAGGAGTTCCCTGAAACCACGCAGGTGGTGTTTGCCCGTGTCGACTGTGACCAACATTGTGAGTATTACTAACCTTTTTATTACAATTTAGTGTTTTTTAACATTGTCAAGAAAACTGCCAAGCCACAAATGGATAACAATTCAACTTGATTTCACTTATTCATATGTTTTTCCGTTGTTTAATGTGAAGAAATAGTGAGAAATGCTCATCACGAGTTACTAGAGACATTCCATTGATTGAACAGCCAAAGTATTTCATAACAATGTGAAATATAGACAAGTAAACTAATCTTAGTAATATTGAAACTGGAAAATTATTACATTTTTACTCACTTAATTATTACTGTTGCTGTTGCAAATAATAATAACAACAATAATAATAATAATAATAATAATTATTATTATATGGGGTGGTTGTTGTTTATGGTGATCTAATACCAGAACCTGCTATAACTCTATCATTTTAAATATGTGTGTGTGTGTGTGTGTGTGTGTGTGTGTGTGTGTGTGTGTGTGTGTGTGTGTGTGTGTGTGTGTGTGTGTGTGTGTGTGTGTGTGTGTGTGTGTGTGTGTGCATACATACACACACACTCTTTCTATATTTGATGCACATATGTACACATAGATGCCCAGGACACCAAAGCACAGACACATAAACCGCCAGCCTCAGCCTTTTGAGATAAAGCAAATTAAAGAGAATTATTGATGACCTGCAAACTGTTTGAAGACTAATGACAAAACTGCTGCTTCCTGTGAAGACGGGAGGCTTAGAGACACCCCGCAGGGAGATTGACACCTGCCACATGCACACGCACACACACACACACACACTCATTCAGTTTGTGCAGAGAGAATATTTACTCTTGGCGGGGGGCAGCTTTCATGTGGGAGATCAGAGCTCAGAGCTGACTGAAGGCAGTGTTTTCAGGTTTAACCGCCGTCTCTGTCACTGCTCTGCTCCTCATCCACCCATCCCCATGTGTTTTTACTCGGCTTCTTCCTCTTCATCAATTGATTTGTCCTTCTATACTTAACTTCTCCCTTGCCCCGCTGTGTAGCGGACATCGCCCAGCGGTACCGCATCACCAAGTATCCAACATTGAAGTTGTTCCGCAATGGGATGATGATGAAGAGGGAGTACAGGGGTCAGAGGTCAGTGGTGGCCATCGCTGACTTCATCCGCCAGCAGCAGGTCAACCCTGTGAAAGAGATGCACTCAATGGAGGAGCTTAATACTCTGGATGTGAGTTGAAAACACGCACACGCAAAACATTGCAAATTTCAACATGCATTGTAAAAAAGAAAGGTTCTTTTATAATTTGTTTACTTTCTTATTCAACAGAGAAGCAAGAGAAACATC
This sequence comes from Bovichtus variegatus, assembly GCA_943593645.1. NCBI lineage: Eukaryota > Metazoa > Chordata > Actinopteri > Perciformes > Bovichtidae > Bovichtus > Bovichtus variegatus. The sequence continues at coordinate 6,401,603 of CALSCE010009506.1, forward strand.
ATAGCTTACTTTGAAAGTAATGACTCAGAAAACTACCACACATTCGGAAAAGTTGCCAACATCCTTCGAGATGACTGCACGTTCTTGGCTGCCTTTGGGTAAGACACAACGCCATCTTTATTTTAAGCTTAGTTTTATTTCTTCAATTCCTATTTATCTTAAACTTCTCTTGTGTGCTTTACTCTCACAGAGCCGTATCTGAGGCGGAGCGCTTCAGTGGAGACAATGTAATCTTCAAGCCTGTGGGGGAGGGCATCCCTGACATGGTCTTCCTCGGCTCACTCACCAACTTCGACCTGACCTACGCGTGGGCCCAGGACAAGTGTGTGCCTCTGGTCAGGGAGATCACCTTTGAAAATGGAGAGGTTTGTTTCCTGCTATTTCATATAAAGCTTTGTCAGCTTGATCCATTTCTTTTTTGGTCTGATAATAGTTGTGTAAATCTTGATATGTAGATAAAGATATTTACACAAAAAACACCCTGTAGGATATTCATGGAGTCTGTTGCTAGTCCATCTGCTGAGCCACGGAAAGGCCCTGGCTCCATCTGTCCTTGACACTTTGTCTGTGTATTTGTGTTTTCCAGGAGCTGACTGAAGAAGGCATCCCTTTCCTCATCTTGTTCCACGTTAGAGAAGACACAGAGAGCTTAGAGAAGTTCCAGCATGAAGTGGCTCGCCAGCTCATCAGTGAGAAAGGTGAGCCTGAGTGTTTGTGGATGCACATTTTAGTTACTCATGAGCCAAACAGCTCTTGTGTACATAAGTGGTGTTCATGACGTTGGTGTCACCTTCTCAGGGTCAATAAACTTCCTGCACGCGGACTGCGAGAAGTTCCGCCATCCTCTGCTCCATATCCAGAAAACTCCTGCTGACTGTCCCGTCATAGCTATAGACTCATTCAGACACATGTATGTCTATCCCGACTTTAAAGACCTCAAGTAAGTACCATGTTTCACTTTCTATTTAAAATGTAGTGTACGTGTGCAGCACTATAGTCCTTATAGATGCACAATATATTTAGTTTCTTTTGCAATATCACCATGTGTTTTTTTTTTTTTTTTGTAATGAGGGCCGATAATTGTTTCATGCAAAAAGAAATTGCCAAATATAAATGAAAACTTACCACAAATGCAACTGTAATTAACAAATGAATCATCCTCATGTCAAATCAGTCTGATATATTCAGCGTTCTTTTGGACGTTTTTGAGCAATTATTGCCTGATACGGATACCGTATATGAAATTGTTCATAACGAGATCTCCTTAAATTAAATTAATTTCATTACACACACACACACACACACACACACACACACGTGCGCACACAGGCACATGCACGCACACACACATCATAATCCACTGTGCACTCAACAACAGAGAAATGTCACACCTCCTAAAATCTGTCCTTTATGAATGGGCCAGGACACCGGAGCTAATGTGACATGATTTGGCACGTGCAATAAGTGCTAAACTAATCCAGTCTAATCTAATTTAATCTTATTTATTCTGCCCCCCACCACTCGGCCTCCCCCAGTCCCCAATCAGAGTCTGATCAGATAGACAGAAGCCCTGAGGACTGACCAGCCCTCCACACTCTAATTACATCACATCACCACCGCATGTGGCACACAGCTTGTAATTACATTAGCACAGTGTATGTTGTGTGTGTATATGTGTATATATATATATATATATATATATATATATATATATATGTGTATGTGTGTGTTTGTGCGTGTGTCTTCATGCTGCTCTGACACACAGGGTTAGCTGGGACTGGGGACCTGCTCCGCCTGTGTGATATGACAACAGCTCATGACCTGTTGTTAATAAGCGCACTTCACAGGACAGCGTTGATATGGATTAATGCTGCTTCATGACTCGTCCGCAGGGATTTATTTCCTCTGCTGCTGCCACAAGCTGTTTTGTCTCGTATAGCTCTGTCTTTATTGCTGAACTTTGTGTGTAGGAATGCCTTTGTCAAACAGACAGTCACTGGGCCTCATGCAAGGACCACTCTTACAAACAGACTGGCTTTAAAGAGGCCTGGACGAGCGATTTTAAGAGAATTTGTTGCATTCACCAATTTTCCTTTCTTGTACCCAGAATTTTTGTGGTCCAACCCTGTCGTACGAGATATGAAACAATAGTCTGCCTCTCTTCACAAGGGGAGAAACGCTTAAAAACAAAAACACCTAAGAATCCTAATAATGGATTCATCTGAATGAATTTGGAGTTCATGCGTTACACAAATCTACTAACATAAAGATAAATAACTTAAATGAACTTTTATGCAAACTAATATTCACCATGGCTTGCCATATAACATGTATTGGCATATTTTTGCATAACAACTTACACACTTAAGGAAAGGAAAATTCTGGGGTTAACAGCCGCCTAGGTCTTTATGCAGGTCGCTGTCCAGAGTAACGTCCTTCGTTAACACACCGGACAGTGTAACTCCACCCACTGTGTGATATGCTCACCCCCATTTCCCCGACTGTCACATCCCCTTGACCTTATGGTCCAGCTTCATGTCGGAGCTCCGGCTCAGGAGGCAGAGTAGGTCGTCTGTTAATTGCAGGGTTGATGATTTGATCCCCAGCTCCTTCTGTTGAAGTGTCGTTGAGCAAGATGGGAAGATACTCAAGTCCCTCCTTGTGTGTGTGTGTGTGTGTGTGTGTTAAATTGTAAAGCACTTTGTTGACAAAGCTATAAAATCGTGTATGTAAGTACAACTTATTCACCATGTCAGACCCTTCCCTCCTTTGTTTTTGTTACAGCACTGCTATGAAGAAGTTGTTGCAACTGTTCTATAGAGATTTTCTAACTGTTTCACGTCCCCTAATACAACTGTTAAACTTGGGAACTGTTTGTCTGCTGGTTTCCAACAGCAGGGCATGAAGCGCTGCAGTGTTCGTGTTTTTCTGACTTTGTGTGTTAGGTAACATTTTTGTGAATGAGACTTGCCATAAACAGGCCGGAACAGGTAGCCTTGTAAAGCAGTTTGGGAAGGGAGTGGATTATGCTAAAGATTAAATATCACAAACACGCTCCTACTCATGAATAGGTGGCACCCATCAGGCAGAAATTAATAATTTATGGCAAGTTTGTGAAATTTAAGATTGTTTGTACAAACATTTGTGTGAATAAGCCTCACGCAAAAAAGTAAGCGAGATTTCGGATTAGATTTAAGGATACAAAAATCTTCTTGCATGATGTCCAATGTGTGTTTCTGTGTCGTCGTCCCCAGTATTCCTGGAAAGCTGAGACAGTTTGTGTTGGACCTTCACTCTGGAAAGCTACACCGAGAGTTTCATCACGGTCCTGATCCCACGGACAGCACGCCCGGACAGGTCAGGCAGTGCCGCGGACTACAGTATCACTGAAAGTTGGTTTTCTACGTCATGTGTAACTTGACTGTTTGTTCTGACTTTTACCCTCAGGAGGAGACGGGAGGGGAAGTGGCCAGCAGCCCTCCAGAGAGTTCGTTCCAGAAGCTGGCGCCCAGCGAGACTCGCTACACCATCCTCAGGGACCGTGACGAGCTGTGACCTCAACAGCCTTCCAGTGATCCTGTGACTCAATGCCACGCCCCAGGGTCAGGGAGGGGGTTAGGGTTGGGACAGGCCAGCGGGACAGAACAGCAACACCCAACACCCTTACTGAAGAGAGAGAGAAGAGGAGAATGAAGAGGAAGGAGGAGGTGAAAAAGAAGAACAGGAGGAGAGGAGTTCAGTCCACGACACAACCATGTTGGAATAACCTATATTTTCATAACTCTTTCACGTACAATTTTTATTTTGGATCAAAAGGAAGGGGGTTAAGAAGAAAAGTGTGTGTGGGCAGGGGTTAGGGGCATTAGGACATCAAGAGAAGTGTTTTTACTTTTATTTTTTGGAGCTTGTAAATATGTTTGTGCTACATGGGAGTCTCCTTGTTGGTCTAAATTAAATGCAGAGTTTTTTTTTTTTTTTTTTTTTGATTCCTTTCTTTTACGTCACCCGGCTTTTTGTAGAAGAAAAAACAACCAGAACAGTCCCTCACTCGTACGGTTCTTATCTGTGGGTAGTTCAGTTCAGCCTGTCTGGTAGGAGACGCTTGTTTAGTCTCACTGACCTCATGGCTGCATCTCAATAATATTACCAACTCTAGTCTAATTCATTTGTATAGCACAAGTTATAACAATATGCCTGTTCGAAGTAGCTTTATCTCCATATCTTCTCCATGCACGGAGTTCTGAAGGAATAGAAAACATTTTTAAATGCTTGGTAGACGTAACACAATTTCAAACCATGACTTGAGAAAGAAGATAAAGAGACAGAGCTACTCCAGCCTATTGAGATGCACCCCTTCTCTCCCTGGTACTAAATGATTATAGATTATGATGTCTCTTGCAGTGCTTATAAAAGGTATTGCCCCCTCGGACCTTTTTATGTGTCACTGTTTTACAACACTGAATCACAGTGGATGTAATTAGGATTTTACTTTTGTCAACAATAATCAGAAAAATGTTGTATTGTCAAAGTAAATGAGCCTTTTGGCCATCATACAAAATTCTGTGTTTAGTAAAAGCCTAAAACTGCTGAACACCAAAAACACATTATCCCTACCATGAAGCCTGGTGGTGGCAGCATCATGCTATGTGGAGGCTTCTCTGCTGCAGGCTCCGACGGCTTGTGACGGCAGAAGGTTAAATTGATGCAGCAAAGTACAGAGAAATCCTGTTGAAAATACACAACTTAAAATTTTACATCAAGACGACCCAAACCTAAAGCCAAATCTAAAGGATTTAAAAGAAGAATCTAAAAGAATAAGCGTTTAGATGTGTAAAGCTGTTACAGGCCTATTGAAGTAGACCTAAGGCTGTAACTTTTGCCAAAGGTGCCTCTATTAAGTATTGTCTTAAAGGACATGAATACTTATGCAATCAGGAATTTTGTCAATTTTGTACCCAAGAAATCTGAAAGTCTTATTTTACTGTTCAGTGTCTAAAATGCTGATTACCTCCACTACTGTAAAACGTTAAAAGTCAAAGGGGGCTGGATACCTTTTTAAAGGCACAGTATTTGCCATAACACCTTGGCAGTTGTTTTTCCCTGGAGTCAAATAAGAGGAAAAAAATGTTTTGCAATGATGTACTTTAAAATGGTTATGAATTTATGAAATGGCTGTTGTTTCTGCTGTTACCTGTTGTCAAACGTGTCATCATGCTGGGGGAGAAAACACTGCGTCCTTCCCAGTGTTTTAAAGCGCAGAGAGACGGAGGGGAAAACCCATGTGATGAACGGTGGAAATTTACAGTCTGCCACTTTATACAAGTTCTCTTAAAAACTGGTTTTGTCTCTTTATATGTCTTTGAGGTTTTGGTACAAGTCTTGCGCCCTGAGATCCCCAGAGCGTGATTGAATCCAAAAGCAGAAGCCAGATTAAGAGTGTGGGGACCCATTGCTAAGTTTGTACTGCACGTCCTGCCCTTCCATAGAGGCCAACAGATGCCTGCATAGTGACATATCAGCCCACATACAGGCGTGCAACAGGGGGGAGTGTGATGCCATTTCTAAACCAAGTCATCTCAGAGGGGGAGAAGAGTAAAAAAATGAAAAAGTAAATTAAAAACCATTTTACAGGATATTGTGTTGTCTGGTGCTTTGTATGTCTCTCTGAACTACACTGGTGTCATTTACTGGGATATTTCTCCATTGAATGACATTACTGTTGGAAAAAACCCATTTTATTTGGCAGAAAACCAGCAGCAGTATAATCAATACATGGCAGGTTCTTCCACTCTGACCCTGAAGTGATCAGGACAGTGGCACTTTAGTGCTTTTAGTGCAATTTTGCTCTCACACTTTGCAAAAAAAATAGTCTGTAAATATATACAGTATAATTTACATAAACATTGCAAAGCAGAACCACGTTAATTTACACCAAGTAAATGTAACACCACAGTGACATAAGGCATAAAACATTTTCTGCATACATTGTTACTGTAGTCTCAGGAGTACAGCTGTGCACAGGGATATTATTTTCTGCATAAAGAATATGGAGGCATGATCACTGGTGAAGAAGAATCTGAAAAAGATATTAGCGTGAGGAACAAAGTGTCTCCTTGTTAGTTTTAGCATTTGACACAATGATTGGGTGTGTTGAACTGGCGCCAGACATTTATTTTAGTAAAGAAATTTGGACCCAACCACACACAAAAATAGGTAGCGTAACTAACCGCTTGGTTGTCTTGAGAATAAAAAATCAGCTGTGTATAGAATTTGATTAATGTCCTCAGGCAAACCATTCACAACCGAACATGAAAGTATCGTACTGTAAAACTGTTTTACAGAATTACTTTACAACAGTGCTTGGCAACAGCAAAGCCTGATGACGTCTTATGTAGAGTCTCTTTAAGGCAATGTGACACTGCCGGAGGGTTAGTTTGTGCTTCTGATTGATCACTGAAGCCTTTAGTGATTAGTCAACACCTGAGGTCAGAGGACGAACGAGAACTGTTGGGTCATTTGTCCTTGTTTGTCTCTGGTGGCGGTTCTGGTGTCAGTCGTTTCATCTGTTGAGCCACTCGGTCTTTGCGGTGTTTCTGGACCAGGTTGCCGCCCGCAAACCCCAGGGCGCCGCCTCCCAGAGCAGCAGCCACCCCTGCTGCTTTGAACCCAACCAGCAGGCCGAGCGGACCTCCTAATGCACCGCCCAGCAGCGCCCCGGCAACCGGCAACACCGCCAACTTGTAGCCCACCGCCTAGAGAGACAGGAAGAAGAGATATGCTCTAGTTTAATTTAACATCTACACATACACACACCTTTGAAGGCGTTAGTACTTTGTGGCTTCGAGACAGTCTGCGATAGAGTTGGGACGTGGCTATCCTTTCATGATCACACATCGAGCCGAGGAAGGAGGAAGAAGAAGAAGGAAAAAAAAGACACAAACAAGCCTGCATGTGTAAATGTGAATCAACACTGCCATAGCTGCTTCAAAGAGTTTTCATTATCTCCATTTAGGAGAAATCAGAGAGATGTGGCCTGTGTGTTATTACGGCTGTTATCATCAGAGTGGAAGGTGCTCTTTGCTGATGACAATTAATGACACACGCACGCACACACACACACACACACACGCACACACGCACACACACACACGCAGGGACACACACTTGATTAACACTCACCATTAAATTAATCTAGTTCAAAAGCTAGCATAGCTCGTCCCCACCCCTGTGGCAGTTGAGGGAATTTTAATTTCATTTGAGCCGAGTTAAAAGGACTCTGGGTACAGGTTGTGGAGGATGGAGGAAATGTGTGCGTTGTGTGACTGCGAGTAACACTGTTTGACCTGATGACAGATTACAAGCTTTCAAACGCGTTGAAACATCTGACGCACCTCTCATCTGCTTCATCTCTCCACCCCCCGCCCCCACCCCCACCCCCGTCTAATGTGCAGCCCACTGCATCTACCAGCAACCTTACAGAGAGGTCAACCTTTGTTTGTGTTCCAATTGGGTGAATTTAATTCAAAAATAACCATTTCAAAAGGAATATTTCTATAATTGTGCCATTTATTTTTATAATGTTAGGAATAAAGCTCAAATTGTTAAAGGATCATTGCACTGACTGCAAAAATGATTTTCTCACATTACTCGTATCCAGCTATGCGGTTTTGGTTTTATTGGCCTAGATTTTGATATTTCAGTCTGAGAATGTATCTGAAGACAATGGAGGTGAATGGAATGATTGTTCACACCATTAAATCACAATGAAAGATATGCTAAATTAAATGAAATTAATTTGGCAGGAGGTCTTATCCAAAGATTTTTCCCATGCACACACACTGTCAGGGCCACTGACATGTAGAAATGAGAGCCTCAAACTGCCATCCCCACAAAACAAACAGCTGCCAAAAATATTATAAGAATTGATGATGATTAATTTAATAGTATTATAGTATGTCTTTCCAGAGACAATGTGTTAATCTGAATAATATACAGACTGTTCTGTGGAGAGCTTTGTTCACATTGGAACTACTTTCTGACGAAGAAGTAGCCGATTTAGAAAACTGTTTACTGACTATCCAGAGCGATGCGAACACTTTTTCTGAAATGGGTTGTTGCTTTTGAATTGGTTAAATGTCATATTTCCATGCTTTGAGGACCACAAAAGAAATGTAACTCATCTCATTTGTACTTGAATGGTGGCGAAAATCGGTAACCAGGACAAATCAGTATTTGCATGGCACTTTCTTTGTAATTTGGACGATTACAGCAGACAGCCTTGGCAGGACAGCTATGAAATTGCCGTTTTTCATTTCAAGTTATTTACTGGCCAGTGTTTGCATTTACGGGTTTCTCTCAGCACACAGGGAACTCGACTCAGTTTCAGCAGCATTTCAGTTTGTAATTACAGTGTAATTACTTCTACCCTCTATTATGTTCCTAAAAGTGTGAGCAAAACACAGATCAGAACTGCTTCATCTGACAGACGAGCATTTAATTCCCTTTTCTTTAATCCCAAACAGAATACTAAGGAAAATTAGAAAATGTCCCAATCCAAAAACAGTTTGCACTGGTGTGTGTGTGTTGTAGGTGAACACAAACAGGTGAGTCATTCTCAGTATTACAGAAAAAAAAGTTCAACATTTGGAGTGCGTTCTATGTGTGAAGGGCACCGAGTTGTCCTTCTGAGTTACACTCGGTGTGTAAGAGTGTATTGAATTGATAATGGAAGGCCAAACGCTGCTCCTGAAATACTATTAAACAGTCATTCAAACCTCTCCTTAATGCTACACACACACAAACACGTTGACCCTCTCTTGTCACCCCTCTCATCCTACCTCTCTATCACTCTTCTTCCCCTCCACTCCTCTCTCTATTTCCTTAATTGCAGCTTTCCTCCGTATTCGAACGGATCAATAGGGACAAACGCTGTGGAATGGCTGGGAGGCAAAGTGCCATCGATCTCCCCATCTCCCAAACACTACACACACACACACACACACACTCGCGCGCATCAGATTATCAGGACACACACATACACACCTTCCCCAGGCTCTTGGTCCCCTCCACCACGTTGGCAGCGGCTGCGTTGACGTTGTCCTCTATGCTGTCAATCTTCTCCTGCTGGGACTGATGCACAGGGGTGAGACACACACACACACACACACACACACACACACACACACACACACACA
>CALSCE010009506.1:6426959-6464191 GCA_943593645.1 Bovichtus variegatus
ACACACACACACACACACACACACACACACACACACACACACACACAGCTGGACGTCTGCCACACATTCCACTCACTCCTGACTACACTGTCACCACGGTAATCAACCAATAACCACAGAAACTGTTTGGTAACGGGGTGCTTACAGCAATGCCGGCTCAGAAGAGCGGAGCAAATTTACTCTACACACACACACACACACACACACACACACACACACACAAGCATACAGACATACGCTTGAGCGGGGGTCTGCAAGGCATCTGAGTTCAACACAGGGTCAATGCAAGGCTGCGTCGACAATGAGATGCGAGCGTGGACTGCATCCTTTGCTCTCACGGCGGACGGACAGAGTAAGACAGTGCTGTGTTTGTGTGGCTTTTTCCTCTGTGCCGTGGGAGTTTGGCTGATGGGAAGATGAGCAGTGTGTGTGAGCATGTGTGCGTTTGATAGAGGCCCCATATGAGTCCACCGTTCAGCGTGAGTCACAGTCCCAGCCTGATCCCCCTCCTGCTGGGACTGTGATGCCACCACCCATCCTCTACCCACCCTGCACCTGGACCTACACTGGGAGGAGGAGAGAAAGTTGGGATTCTACATCATCAGTGTGCGTGAGTGTGTGTGAGTAAGTGTGCTTGTGTGTGTGACTGTGTTGGTTTTCTGCCCTAGACGACAGCGCAGACAAAGGGATGAGCTTGTAGCCCAACCCCCGTCCGCCCCATAAATTTAACCAGCCACATGCCTTACAAGAGCATTGCGGTAACCCGGGGAAATTCTGAGGCAAAAATGGGCAAGGGCAGTCATAATGGCACCACAGGTATCTACGAGCGAGACACACACGTGCTCTCTCACACACACACACACACACACAAACCACCAGACACATGAGGTAAATGAAATGTCGATTCCCTTTTTTTTTTTTTTTTTTATTCAGTCAGCTGAATATGTATTTGCTTCCATAACAGCCCTTTTCAGTTCCTCAGCTGACTAACTTTTAGATAGAATTGATCCTGTCAATTCACAGTTCACAATGTTAGCAGAGTTTTAACCCGCGGACACACACAGAGCTCTCTGTGCGTCAGATATCAGACGAGCGGAGCGGAACTCTGTGGGTGTAGCTGCTGTCATAGCTTCAGTCTCCATTCATAATTTGGATCATATGGCGATTACTCAGTTCCACTCCGCCTACTCTGGAGATACACCGACACAGCAGCACATACGTAGCTTTGCCAGCACAATTAGACACTGTAATTTAACGGTAAAGGATATTAACTGTCTGTTGTCCCTACGCCAAAGGAAGTAAAGTTTCTGATAAAGTTGTAGGTGTGTAAATCTTTTGAAGGAAGTTTTAGATGTATGTTTAGATGTAGTATGGATGGAAACTTGGTACAAGTCTGAAGAGTAAAAATGTCTAAGTGTGCTAAAGTTGTCATCCATGTGCTTTTTGTTCTGCATTTCCTCTTTCTTACCTGTGAGCCAATCTCAGGACAAACAGCTCCAGGAAGGCAGAGTCTATGAGCAAGTTCTGATCGTCACGCTGCAGCTCGGAGAACCCGGGCAGCCGGTCAGCCCAGCATCGTGTGGTCTCCATCGAGATTGTGAGCAGTCTGTAGAAGAGATGGATGTGCTCGGCATCAGAGGAGGAAGAGGGAGGGTCGGCAGCACTGAACTGTGGAGAGAGGCCGAGAAAAACGACTGAATAAACTCCTAAACAAGCCATAATTCCTCACTGAACGCATGCATTTCTCTGACTAAAGATTTTGAAAAAAGGGTATTGGGTGTACCTGGCTGTAGTCGAGGTCACGGGGCGTGCAGTGGGAATACGCCCTGAGAAGAGCGGAAAGCAAGCTGAGGGGTGGAGAAGGAGGAGACACTTCCGTCTGCAGGGGGCTCTTTGGTTTGGAAGGCAGGCGGCCTCGGCGCCCCTTCAAGCTATCAGTACGTACCACTGTGAAGAAAGAGAGCACACAACAGGAAATAATGAAGAGGTTGTTCAGTGGAATCTGGTAATATTCAGGCAGCACGCACAAAGAACTTCTATTCCTTTACTGATAGGCTTGTTATCAGTATTTTATAGCGGGATGGTTATGACTGAGGCTTTTTCCACAGGAGCTCTCCAACCTTCCCACGATCCTTACACAGGAGGCCACTAGCCAGCAGATGGCAGTGGAGCAGTTCTACGGGCTGCACACATGTTACTGGGATAGAGAAGTGGCCTGTGTGCATATATGTGAGCAGGGTGTGTGTGAAGGAGGTGAGAAACCTCAAGGAAAGGAGGGCAGAATGAGTGCCACCGCTACACATCAGCAAAACATCCTCGCTGTGCAGCAACAGTCAGCTACATCAGATGTGAGGGCACAAATGAAGAGAAAGTGTGAGGATGTTTGAGCAGGATGTTTTAAAATCATCCGGATTAAGAGTTTAAAAGGTGACGGGCACTAATTGGTATAATGTATTTTCTTCTTTGTTCCTCAACTGGAGAGAGGACAAGTTACTGCTCCGTGGATGTGTGTGATGCTGCCACAGGCCAGGCAATTACCGGCATATTAAACCCTGATTGAAACAAACTTTATCATCATGGAGTGAAGGTCAGATGTGTGTTACACTGTCCTGGTGTGTGTGTGTGTGTGTGTGTGTGCTTGTCTGTTTAGAAAGTGTGTATCAGGTGTGTGGTCACTTCGTTTCTCTCACCTTCCTTCACCATGCCGACGCTCAGACACTTCTGAAAGCGGCAGTACTGGCAGCGGTTGCGTCTCCTCTTGTCCACAGGACAGTTCTTACTGGCCAGACACACATACTTGGCGTTTTTCTGTACGGTGCGCTAGGGAGAGAAGAAACAGGCATTCCGATAATCAGCCTCCAAACACAATCAGCCACCTAATATTTGATTTGTTTAATTCAATTTCTGTTTTTTTCCCCTTTCCCATCAAAGAATGAAAGCAGAAGCTCGCAGGTCAGATTTTAATTACGAGCTGAAAGGCGGCGTTGACATCAGTATAATTAGATAAAATTAATTTTCCAACAAGCCTCGCCTGCAGGAGGGACAATTTTATTAGCGCCGGAGTTGACAATGGGGACCGAGTGTGTGGCGTGCCGAGGCGGGTCCCGCGAGACAGGGGGACAGCGGCCGTAAGAGCTGCGTGATCAGATTGTTTGTGAAGCTCGCGGGTCAGCTCGTGGCACCTCCGGGGCCTCGCGCATCGCGCCTCTCTCAATAGGCCCCGCGGGAGCTGTTTTCTCCTCGGCTGGCTCGCGCGATTATTACTGACCTTATTAAAATGAAATCAGAAACGGGCCACGTGGGGGCCGGGTGTGCTCCCCGCGTGGATGATACACAAAACAGAGATGGTAGCCCAATGAATGCATGCGCGCGCCAACCAATTGGCCAATCGCGAGCGTTTGGGATTGCAGTGGCGTATACAGACAAAGTCAACTGCTCTCAATAAGGGCTCTAATGACTCAATGAAAACTTCCCTGAGCAGAATTTGAGGTATTGTATTTCACAGTTAGACGCGGACTATAGTTTCCTATTCATTATATTTCAGTGGGAAAATGTAGGAGAAGTCTATTTAAAGGAAGCAGTTAGACTGCGTAATTATTATTAATATAGGCTTACACAAACCACAGATATCAGTGATTAAGTAACTCTGTGGTATCTGGTGAGGCCTCCTGGGGCACGGTGCCAGTCTTTAGCGTCTTTGGCTTAAAACTCCTGGGCAAGCCCTTGCCTGGAGGTTCAACTCGAAAATGAAACGATTATATTAAAAAAATGTTTACAATTACACTGTAATTACTGTTATTTGCAGTGTTTACATGTATGTGCTGTCATGCTGTGACTCTAGTAGTCCACTTATGCAAGACAGCACCAGAGCAAACTGTAAATTAAACAAACGTAACGCACACAAAGTATCGCAGCTTCTCCTCTTCTTTAACGCCTCTAAAACACATCAAAACAAATAAATCCAATTAGGAACCCCTCGCGCCCCCGGGAGACCAATAACACACCAATTATTCCATATGCTCCGGCGCGAGTGCGGAACTGGCGCGTAATGGGCGCCAGCGCCGGATGAGAGCCGTTGCCATGGCACCGCGGATCGTTCTGAATGTCTCCCTCTCATCCTTTCAATGGTCAGTGACCCGTGCGCGCGGGGATAAGTTAGTTATTGTCATTAATGTGGTTGAGGGAAAATAGCATCCATTTAGTGGGAGTCCGAACTAAACATAAAGCTGCATCAGAGGCTGGATGACGCACAAAGCCTTAGCATGCCAACATTTATTTACACCTTTACAGCGCTGCACCAAGGCCAAGCTTAAATATATTTTTACAGTCTTTCTTGTACAAATGACCATGCTTGAGTTCTGGCAACTCTTTGTGTGCGCTGATAGTTTTATATTGGATTTTAAGGGTAACCCTGATTCTTTTTTCTTCTTCTGCAATAAGACCTTGTGTTTTTTTCTGCAGCACATTATGGGTTCAGGTGAAAGCGGTGCGGGCTGAGTTGACCCTGGTGGTTGGTTTAGAGGGAAGTTCTTCCCCTCAGTGACCTCAGGGCCTAATTTATGAGATAGCTGGTTCCAATAAAAGCCTGAGTTTGAAAATGATCAATTAAGGTTCTGATAAATTAAACTCTCATGAGCTGGTCTGTCTCCTGTCTCTCTCCACAGCTGTGTGTGTGTGTGTGTGTGTGTGCGTGTGCGTGTGCGTGTGTGTGTGTGCGTGTGTGTGGTGGGGCTCTTGTGACTTTGCTTTCTAATAAGCAGCGTGGGGCACGACTGGCGTCTCAGCAGAGACACTACATATCAGAGCTAATACTCTGTAACTAACTAGTCTCTGAGAGTCAGATCAAATTATCCCAATATGGTTAGCAAATCTGTACATCCTCCTTGTGCTCTGTACATTGTGTACCTATATAGGCCAGCCTATAAGTGTGTGTGTGTGTGTGTGTGTGTGTGTGTGAGAGTGTAGAGTATATGTTGTCCTAGTTTAATTCATGTGTCTTGTAATTTACCCTGACGTCAGCGGCTGAATTTCACTATGACGACGAGATATTGTGTGTGCGCAGAATTTAAAATGTGCTTTTTATCAGAAACCGAAAGGGTGGCAGTACTGTTTGTGTGGGAGAGGACTTAATTTAAGTGAAACAACGCTCAGTTAAACGCGGACAGTCAGAGTTGAGGAATGAGTTGTATGCACTGAAAGCACGTTCACAAGCGCACACATGCTTACAGAAGCTCACATGCTGTGGGTGTTGTGGGGGACTGGATGGAGGCATGCAGAGAAATATTCTTGACATGTAACATGTGCTAATAGCTTTGGCTTAAATTAAAAGCCTTTAGGGACATTGTGCCCCCTTTTCCTCCCTCTGTCTCCTCTATCCCCTCCTCTCCTCGGCTTCTTAATCAGAGGCAATCTTTCTCTGTCTGCTGAGTAAGTGGTAAGTGGTAAGAGTAGTTTGTAATAAAATAATTATGTGTAGGTATCTCTGAGCTGATTTTATTGATTTCTTTATGGGATTTAAGTGATAAAGTTATGCACATGTTACCATATTCCTTTTCAGTTTTCTTTCACCACTAGACTGCCACCTCCCAACCTTTTTATGACTTGCATACTCTGCAAGCGGTGGAAAATAACAATTGTGTGCAATAAGCTGAACCGTGCATTTTGACTGATAAAAGCACAGCTAAAGTAAATTGCAGGTTAGGACACTACGTGCATAAAAACAAGACTCATTCTAATATATATATTTTTTGTTTCCAGCATAATGTGTGCATTATATGAACAGCTCAGATTTAGTTTTTATTTTTGTAAATTCTAATTCTGAATAGATTCACTAAATTAATGGAAACCAGTGAATGGACTACATTATTCTGCCAAAAATAATGAACACAGGAAAAAACGTTTTACGTTTTCTGTTTAAGAGCTAAAATAAATTCACATTGAAAATGTGCCTCAAATTGCACTAATGAAATAACAACAATTTACAGCAAGCCTCTGCTATGGTTTAATGTGGAATAACTATTCAGGGATAATTAAATATAATCAGGAAAATATTTCTAGGGGACAATGAAGCCATCAGGTTAATGGAGGTAATGTGCCTGATAATATGAATATGAAAAAGAGCAGGTGTGTGAAAGGCATGTCTATCTGCTTGGATTCGAGGTGTAACAGACGTGTACATGCTACTGTATAAATATGCGGTTGTGTGCATATGTTGTGTGTGCATGGTTGATTGCATCTGCATGTGTGTGTAAAGGAAACATAGTGAGGTTTGACAGGCTGTGTGGCTGCTGAGCGCTGCAGCAAGCAGACAGCCCGCGGCCTGCTGCCTGCCACCAGACGCTGCTTTCATTAATTACTAAATAAAAACAAATTGTGAAACTAATTGAAAAGAAGGATAATTCATTTCCACCTACCAGAGGCATTATTCAATTACCTCTGTGTTTGCACCCCCTTCTTGCTGTCACTGAATTTCACTCTCTTGTCTCATGCAACCAATAGAAATGCTTAACAAGTGTGCCGGAAAATGTTACAATTAAAAAACTGTGCAAAGAAATAACTTCAGTGTTGCTGAGTTTACTGTTATTTGAATGAGCACACGCATGTGTCAGATTCGTTTGTTGTTCTGTCTATTGTGTTTTATGATTTGCAAGAAGAAAAATGAAATATCTGGCTGACTAAAAACTCTCTTGGTCACTTGGTGATGTTAAACTATGAGCTGTGTGTGTAAGCATGTGTGCGGTTACATGGGATGCGAGACAGCGAGTTGACAAGTGTTGGTTTGAATCATTTGACGGACAAAATCTCAAACTGACTCATATCGTCCTCGGTATTGGTCCATTTCGTGGCCCCTGATTCACTACATACACGCTGAAAGGAAACTTTGATTTGTAGGAGGATTCCTTTTCCACTGGCCTCTTACCTCACTTTGTTAGTGAGTGGTTGAGAGATAGTATGTGTTTTTATCATCCTGTGTTCTCACGTAACACAAGCAATCACACAAACGCACACAGACTATGCATACACACAAGTTGCCCACTTGGTTGCTGGGAGAGACGACCCCTGTGGGTGTGTTGTGCTTTCATGATGACTCTAAAGACGATTTAGTGAGCGCAAGGACGGGGTGCAGAGTGGGAGCAAGGCAAATGCAGGAAACATTCAAGTCAAATACGTCAGTCAGTTTTGCAGCAACTTCACAGATACTAGGTGATATTTTAGGTGGAACGTCAGTTATGAATGTGAGTGTGTGCATCTGGTTGTGTGTTTGTTAGTGGGACTGAACGCACAGAGGACAGGAACAAGAGGAGTGGGTGCTTAGAAATAATGTGAAGAATATAAAGAAGAAACATAAGTAGAATTACTCCATAAACCATAGTTGCCGTTTTAAGCTTTGATGATGCTTTTAAAGTAAAACTGAAAGCTTGAAACGGCAACAAGGCCTCTTCTTTTTGGAGTAACGCTCTGATATGACTTATTTGCTTTGAAGGGGTTTTACCTTGAAGAAGCCCTTGCAGCCCTCACAAGTGCGTACGCCGTAGTGCTGGCAGGCCGCATTGTCCCCACACACCGCACAGGTGCCCTCTCCTTGGGGTCCACGCGGGGGAGGCGATGGCAGGCTGTCTCCTAGTAGTGGGCCACAGTGCCCAAGAGCCAGGGAGCGAAAGGCGAGGCTGCTGCCCCCAGCCCCGCGGTGCAGCTGGTACATTGGCTGCTCCAGGGGTGGACCATGAGGATGGGAGACCGAGGAGGAGGAGGAGGAGGAAGAGGAGGAGGTGCGAACTAGTCCTCCACCCAGACTCTCGTAGCCACCGACGCTGCCGCCACTGTGGGGCGGCGAGTGCTGGTAGAAGTGCGGAAAGCGCGGCGACTTCAGGGGGCCCGTCTCCAGGCTGGAGCCCAGAGAGTGGGGGTGCGACGGAGGGGCCAGGGAGTGGTCCTCCCACAGGAAGGATGTGCCAGGCTGGGGCGGCAGGGACGGGGTGGTTGGGGTGGAGGGGGGAGACTGTTTAAAGTACATGGCAGAGGAGGACATGGCCTCCAGTGGCGGAGCTGTCGGGTAGCTCTCCTCCTCCTTTTTGATGGGCCTGTGTGTAGGCATCTGGTAGAGGCAGGAGGACTTGGGCTCGTAGCTCCCCTCCACAAAGACGTTGAAGCTGGGGAGTGAGGTGGTGGCGGCAGCAGAGATCTCACCACCACCCAGGTCCAGCTTGGTGTAGTCAGGGGTCATGAGGTCAGAGCTGTAGCTGTCGCCCTGGTAACTGAAGGACTGGCCAGAGTAGGCTGAGCCTGGAGGGGCGGGCCCGTACTGAGCCTGCACACAGGGCATGTCTGCCAGAGAGAAAGAGCGCACACGAAGGTTAGAGCTGCGTGGCACATCAGACCACATGTATTCCCAAAAGTTTTCAGTCGAAAAGCGTTTTAATGGTGTTAGTAGAGTACATCTGTATAGCAACGATCATTACTCAGTGAGGAAATTACATATTAGTTAAGCACTGATTTAAACAGAAAGCAGGACTTCAAGAAGAAGGAGACTGCTCACAGAAGCACAGTACAGGAACAACCCTTAAATAAATCTACAGGATGAAGGCAGATTGCTGGCGGCACATGCACACAAGGGTAGTGCTAAACAGGGTCAACAATTAAACAGTGCATGACTAATACATTCTGCACATCTCTATTGGAACAGGCAGTTCTTTTCAGCTCTTGAGGTGTCAGAGAATTCGCAACGTTATAAAAGTTTTCTGAATGTACCTTTCAAAGGAAGATGAACTTTTTTTCCATTTACTGCCATTTACTCAATTTCCTGCTTTAACACTTCTTGCACTTCACTGAATAAGTAGAAACATTTGGAGCACGCACACACACGACCTTCAGACACTGCAGATACTCCTACATTTAGTTCAGTTAGAGAAGCTGCAGCTCATCAGTGCACAATTCGGAGGCAAAGCAGTCAAAGCAAAGATCCAATCCCCTCTACAGACTGAAACGCTGAAGTATCTCTGACCATGGTGTGTGTGTGTGTGTGTGTGTGAGTGTGTGTTCAGGGTTAGTGTACGTGTGCATGTGTGTGTGGGTGTACTCTGGTTAGTCAGATGGCAAAACAGATGAGATAACATTAAATAATAATGGAACCCCATGGTGGTGCTGGATGCTTGCTGCACAACCCACTCCAAATGCACGCGCGCACGCACGCACGCACACACGCACACACACACAGAAATGCAGACACAGACATTTCCTCTAACTGCTACAGACGCCAGTCTTGAGTTTTCCCCCTTGATTTAATTCTGTCACAGCAACAAGCCACCACCTCATCATCTGTGTGTGTGTGTGTGTGTGTGAGGGGGGGGGGACTATATGGTCTTTTTTATCCAAGCCTTTACGTAATACACTCCACCTGCTTAGGCGTGCACGTGAGTGTGTGTGCATGCGTGTGCAGGCTAATCAGTCATGAGTGTCAGCGCGGCCTGGGTTTTGTGGTGTTTGCTCGTCGCTCCTGAGCAGGGAACTGTCAACACAGCGCTGCTCCCATTGACGCCCAGCATGCGCGCGCTCTGTCGTAATCGCCCCTGTTCCCCGCGCGTCATGTTTGTCTAGTCAAATACGGGACATATCGGGACCTGCTGTTGTTAAAGCACTCACAAATACCAGCATCCAAACGGACGCACTCAGGCTCAGTCGGGGAATTACAGAGTATTTCCTGTTGTTTTACTTCTTTTTTTTTTTTTTTTTTTTTTTTTTTTAAATAAAAAAATAAAATTCCATCATAAATCCACCCTCTCACAATCTCCCGGGTAACTTCTACTAACAGGCTAATAATAATAATACATTTTGAAAATAGCCTACAACTTTTAGTTTGCGGTCATATGTGTCTAATAGACTACACTGCACTGTCACTCAAGGCGGAAGCAGACTGAGTGACACATTCATTTAAGCTGCGCCAACACAATTAAATTATACCTGAGGGGCAAGTATGCGTTTTGGCTGTGGGGGCTCGAAAAACAAAAGAATGACTCAAAGCGTTAATTAAAGAAAAAAGAAAAACAATAAGAGGGACACTCATCTATAACTTTATTTATTTATTATTGTATTTATTTATTATTTCTGTCGGTCTGTATGTGTATTTGTTATAACAAAGAGACAAAAGGTCAAAAGAGTACTGACCTATCAGACTTGGGAAAATTATAGTAATCCTATAATTAATTCAAAACGATCTCAGCCTAAAAACCACACATGTCTTTGGTTAAATTAAAGTTTAACTATAAGTATTTTTTTTCTCAGAACTAACTATTGAGTATACCAGACAAACCTACAGTATGTCTCATTGGGAATATTATGCTGCTAGATTTCTTTTCGAGGATATGAGTCAAGCTGTAGGCCTGCGTGTGCTCTACGTCATCAAGTTTTTTCTTCTTCTTCTTCTACTAGTGACCAGCTCCATTACCCACGTGGAAAAACACACATGCAGCATTATGATCGTCATGGGGCCTTTCTGGGCTATATCTAAAAGTACTTCAGCAACTGATTAGAGGTATCAAAGGAAGAAGAGAAAAAACAAATTATATCGCAAGTGGAGGAGAGTGTAGTGGTTAACTTTGTGGCTTTCTGTGTTGTGTCAGTAGGTCAAAGCCTCAGATCAGTATTGGGCATGAGTGTGTAAATGTGTGTATATGTGTGTGCACCTGTCATATACAGTATTTTATCGGCAGCTAAATGCACACATATACTTTTAAACACGATATGTTTTCAGAGATGAAAGACAAAAGAGAGAGGCTGAGAAATGCTGTAAAACAAATATAATCTACTTGACAGCTGACTTCAAACTTATCTCATCTTAAACTGTATGGACTGTGATGTTTATGTGTGTGTCAGCTGAGGAAAGATGCGTTTGATCAGTTGTCTTTTCATGCACACATAGCAGCACACACTCACACACAAGCACACACACATATTTTCATCACTAATGATGTTCAAGATGTCAACATGAACCTGTACAAGCTCATTACTGACATACGCCAATACCATGCACCCATATCCTAAGAAGAACCTGTACAACCACTTTGGTCTACACATATTTCATCACATTTGGTGGTGTGCCTAGCCTTCACTCAGTAACACACACACACACACCCACACCCATGCTCACAAGCGTGCACTCTCTCACACACTCACCAATACAAATAGAACTGTATCTGTCGAACGTCTTTATTTTTATGCCCCTGCAGAAAAACTGGAAACATTCTACACTCCAACAGCAGCATCAGATTGCCTTTAATGCACTTGCATGCAAGCAGGTGTGTGTGTGCAAGCAAGAGGACAGACAACCCAAGCAGAGTCAGACACAGGTGGTGCAGCATAGTGAGGCGAAGGGAAACAGTCTCTAACCTCGAGGTGTGCATTTCAACTGGACAAACTGCAGCTGTTCCAATAACTGAGCGCGCTTGTTCATTGTCAGAATGCCATAGATCTAACAAATAAAAACATGAAGTTGCAGACATAAATACAAAAACACAGGATTTGTTTTGTCTTTAGTGAATTGTGTGATAAATTGTTTGAATTACGTGGCCTCACACAATGAGTGAGGGGATTTTCATACATATGCACACATGCACAAAAACACAGACACAATTACACCACCATACTATGTTAAATAGTTAAATATCTATATTCAAGCCTATTATTTGAAGGGTTTCTCATCTTTTTAATTTATCCATGACAGAAATTATGTGGAGAGTGAATATTTATTGGACAGGTTCAGGATAAAATAATAAACAAATATAAGTGAAACTATAGAAAAATATGCCCATAATTTTGCCTGTTCTAGTCATAAAGGCTTTCGAAGACCTTGTTGAGTCATTAGAAGGATCGATGTCTGTGATTCGCCCACAGCTTCTGGATTTAGGTGTGTCTGGTCTCAGAAGTCTCTTATTTCTGCTACTTTGTTTTATGATTGAAATGTCAATTTAGTCCGCACTTGCCAGCCGTGACACAAACACTCACATACACACCGGCACACGAGCTGAAACTCTCGCGCACAAAGAATAGATCACCCAGCATGTTCATAAACTTTATGATTTGCAATTGAATTTTTAGTAGACCGTCGTTAAAATATAGGCTGCAGTATCTAAGTTAAATTCTGATGCAACCCCTAAGTTGACAACAGACTTTTCAGAGGCTGTTGTGCATTTTTTTCCCCCTACACTAAAACATAATGAAACACCTATCACACCACAATAGGTGCACAAAAACAGACCTGAGCCACAACAGAAACGAGTTTACGTTTGAAAGAAAGAAAGAGAGAAAGAAAGAAAGAAAGAAAAAAAATGTATCCAAAAGGAAGGGCTGGGGTCTGTACCTGATGAAAGAGCTGCGCGCTGAATGGTGCTGAGTGTCCGGGATTGAGGGATGGCGTGGCTGCGGCCGGGACAGGGTTCCTGGAGCTGGGAGGACTCGGCGGGCGTCGCAAACGAAGTGTCCGGTCGCCGGTGCTCCGACCTCGGCTGGTCGCGCTCTTCCGAACCTGTGTCTGGAGGAGAGAAGTCTGGATCAGCCAGTCATAAAGCAGCAGGCTGAATAAAAAAGTAGATACCGTAATCTCCACTCAGCGATCACTCTTAATGCAGCACTATAACAACGCAAACATACTTAGAGGTAAGCATTAATCGATGTTTTACTCATTTTTTTTCAACAAGCACTATTTTCCCAAACCTCATTTGTCAAATGTATTCTAGAGGAGGTTGGACAGCATTCCTACCTCCTCAAAAAAAAAACCCATTTGAGCCCAGAGAAATGTTGGTACAATTTAAAGACAATAAGCAACAATTTGATTTTACACTTTAAAAGGATAACTATTTGTCAAAAAAAATCTAATCTGACAGATAAAGTAAGAACATCAGTTGAAAAGAAGCAAAAGATGAAAGGGCATGCAAACTTCTGTGCGCACATCAGAACAAGATGCCAGTCGTCGAAACGGAAGATCATTGCAATTATCCATTATAAGACAAAGCAAACTGAAGACTTACACATTCAAATTAAACACAGACCAATGTTGGCATTAAATATGACACTGGATTTATGCTTCAGAGAAAATATTATGAACCACAACTGAGGACTTTTAGCTCTTTCAAGACTTACACGTACGTGGGCGACAAGTTTCACTAAGCTGTGCTCCAGTATTATTATTATTTAAATGTTGCGCTACAAAAGACAAATTCACTATAAACAGTACTACAAATACAGACCTACAAAAGTGACAACTTTTATATAAGCAGTCTGTGCCAGTGCCTCCAGGCCATCGCTTTTCTTGCCTCTGATCACCGCCTGCTCAGGGTTCATCCAGAGGCAGAAAGAAATCTAGAAATGTCGGAGAGTCGGACCTGAAACCAAACCAGCGGACTCCTTTGCGCCGTGCGCCTCCAACTCCCTCACTGCAGCAGGGCGCACTATGACAGACGGATTTCAAGGCCCAGAGCGCCCCCTCTCTGTCACACTCTCAGTTATAAACACAACCTCTCTCTCTCTCTCTCTCTCGCTCTCTCTCTCTCTCTCTCTCTCTCTCTCACACACACAGACCCTCTGGGATAAGTCGACAGACCACTCCATCTCCTGGTATGCATCTCAATACTGTCTGTTGACAAGCCACAACCCCCATAACCGACTCTCAGGGCAACAGGCAGGCACCTGCAGCCTGCTGTCATCTCTTATCTTTGTGTCAACAGATCAAACTCCTCCATTTTTCTACAAACAATGGGCCTGGGCTCTTTTGCTGGTTCCTTGGTCAGGATATGGCTTTAATACAAATGTAATGCTTCAGAGGCTTCAAATATGTTGAAATGAAGAAAATAAAACCAGAGTAAACAAACAAGTCAGACTGTATAACACTTAATTGATTAGGGTTGATTCGGAACAGTTAAGCCATTATTCAATTCCGCATGGAACCATTTGAATGCCGAAAAAAACCTTTACGCCTATAAAAGTATTTGGTTATGGCAGCAGCAGAAATAAGATAGTCTTTGATGCAATACAAAATAGCCTCATTCTTTCTTAAGCTTCTGAAGTTAAGAGTGTAACTGTGCCTAAATGTGCTCTTATCACAGCCTTTTGTGGAGACTTAAGAAAGTGAAAATAAAGTGTTATATTCACTCAAAAAAAAGAAGAAATAACATACTTTTCTGCAAAGTGAGACATTCAGTCTTTTTTTTTTTTTTTTTCTAAATGAGCAAATGGATCCCCTCTCGCTTTCTTCTCAGGCCGAGCCGGTCGGTGGGGCTCTGGCCCTACGCGCACCGGTAACCAAGAGAACGACATAAGAGCTCCAAAGCACGCGCCCCGGAGCGCCGGTAGCCCCCGGTAGCCCCTCGCACCAATAACCCCGGACAGCGCGAGGCTTCCAGCAAACAGAGACAGAGAAAAGAGAGGACATAAAGGAGAGACCAGAGAAATATGTGAGTACTGTAAATCAGCGCTGAGAGGGAGACTGTCAGAAGACCCTGCGTGCGCGGTCTTGTGCGTGCGTGCGTAAACCTGAGTGTGTGAAAGAAAGAAAGAAAAAAAGAAAGAAGGAAAGAAAGAAGGAAAGAAAGAAAGAAAGAAAGAAAGGTAAAACCAAAAAGTTACTCAGGAACCCTAAGCCAGCAGTAGTTTCTTATCACACATTAAGCCGATAGCCCAAAGTCTTGCAGCTGCTTTAGAATGCGGTGTCTGTTTTGCCATCAGATGTTTCTAGGAAATACTTCACAGAAGGCTTTGGCAATTTGATGTGGATTTATGGTGAAAGGCTAAGGTTTTTTTTTCTTTTCTTCCTGCGATCAATGGGTGACACGGAGGAGAGGCCGTGTCCTCACAGAGACAGAAGACTGCTGACATTGGAGAAACTGGCCACCAGTCAGGCGACAGCTCAGACTATATGACTGTTTGGAAAACATTTATCACCTTTTTTTTTGTGGAGCTTTAATCCTAAAAAGCAAGCGAGGGTTAAGAATGATATCGCTGTATAAGGCTTCATTTGTAAAACATGTAGGCTACTATGGTAATCATGGTCTATCAGTGACACTGTATATGAAGACAAACCCACCCATATGCACACACTATGTAAATCACTCATTAACAGCATAACCATCCAGAACATTCAACATGATGAGGCAAAAAAAAAAAAACCCCACATGGCATGAAATCAAAGAGCTCTATTTAACTCTCCTCTCTCAGCTCCTGTCTGGATGTAGGTTACAATTCTCCACTCAGACCATTAGTGTGTCTGACTCCACTATTCATTGTGTGAGTGAGAGGCATCTCATTTCCATGACAACCAGAAAGGATATAATACCTTCCCTGTGCAAATTAAATTCAGATTCAGCTTCATTTTGCTCTTTGGACACAGCACACAGAGACAGACCATATTACGAGCAGCGTATTGGAGTTTGACATATCAACAGGTTAGACGCACAAAGTTGGACAAACCTGACAGATGATAATATTAGAGTAAATATTCAACTTGACATGTTGGTTTTAGTTAATGTAAACATGCATACACATGTAATCCATGAATATATATTTTTGTTTTTTTTCTAGCCTATAAATCTGGCAATCGATCGCGCTACACGGCAGAACAGCAGAGACTCATTCATTCACAATTTACTTACTGGTTTGCTGTAGCGGTTCCGTCTTTACATGTGGTAATAACCTCGCGTGAAGTATCCTAATTCCATCCAGAATAATCACCAAGAGTCGAGGCAATGAAGAGAAAAAGGAAAAAAAACCTTTCAGTAATATTGTAGAGGATCAGGATGCATCGGCGACAAAAAGTTTCTTCTTCTTACTTTCTCTAAAGTAGGTCTACACAAAGTAGAAAAAAAGATGAAACGGAACATTAAACAATTAAAAACTCCCGGGTATAAGGAGTGTGTCTGCGTCCGTTCCCGGCAGTGTGTCAGTGCTGATGGTGTGCTTTTCAAAGTGTGGAGTTGTAACGCGGGTTTGTTTATGTGCGCTGTCTGAGGGGAGAAAGTCAAATAGTGCATTTATGTGGGCTCTGCCTCCACATAGAGCGACTGGTATGCGCTACGTCAATGTGACGCCATGGGAGAGGTGACGTCACTCAGCGCCCTCTCTCCCTCTCTCTCTCTCTACCAGACACATAAGCCCTACCGGCCGTGCCAGAGACAGACTGAGAGAGAGAGAGCGAGAGAGAGTGAGAGGGAGGTTGGTTTGATGGTTGTACGGGAGGAAGCCGAGGGGGATCCGGCGTGCGAGCTTGCACCGTTACCTTGTGCATTTGCCAGGCTCTTTAGTCCAAACTCTATTCTTACTATGATAACAGAAAGTACTTTTCAAAGCTTCTGAAAAGTACCATACTAATAATTTGCTTGAAAAATGACTAATAAAAAAAAAAAAATCTTTTCAGTGAGACATTTTAGACTTTACTTTCACTTAAAACATAACCTATGAAATGACATGAATAAAAACCCCATATACATGTTTAGTCACCATCAATCTTTTTAGTAAACTTAAATCCATAAACTTTTATCTAACGGCTATAGTTATTTATTACTTTGCAGATTCAGATTTTCCATACAATGTAGCCTTTATTTTCTAAAATAAAATACATAAAAAAAAAAAACTACAATAGAGTATTGTAGAAATGTAAAGTTTTGAAAGGGGCCATTTTCCTAATGAGTACATTTACTTTGAAATGATCTGGCTAATGTTTACAATATTTTGAAAAGGACATTCTGCATGATGTCAATGTGTCTTAATGTGTCTTGAAGAGATTGTGGCCTGCACTTCACCTCATGCTTCCTGGGACAAGAGCCTGCCTGCCTGTGAAGATGTTCAATATAGATTATGTGCCTTAAATCCATAATAACTCAATAATAATATGTCTATGTCATGTTAACTTGTCATGACACAGACCATCAGCAACATCGTCAATTAAATCAACTGATAGGATATCTGAATTGCTTCTTTCTGGCTATTTTTTATGACCTTTCTTTAACTCGTTATTTAAAATCTCCATCCTAATATGTCATTAAGTCCATTATCAGATCTTAAAATGTTATTTTGTGAAGTGAATTGATCTAATTAGATATACGTTCGCCCTTTTCCCAATACAAATCAATTTATTTCAGTAATCTCCCTAAAATTAGAAAGCAGTGTCCATTGTTTTCCTGTCAAAACATTGACATTTAGTTAAAGAAAAACCCTGACACAAGCAACATTGCAGTGGGAGCAAATGGGATTTGCTCATTCTATTGGAATAATTTTTTTTTTTATCTGAAAAATTACATTTTGAGGGCTGTTAATGAAAATAACTGACCTGTTATAATGGGCGATTTTGTCATTTAAACACATTTGTTTTCCTTAGTCTACTAAACAATCCTATATAGCCTAATCTTTAGCAAAAGTCCTACAACAGAAAGGAAATGCGCCTTAATTTGACTCAGTCGGGGGCTATTGCAACTCGCTTAATATTGTAATAAGTTTAATTGCAGATATATTTGGTCATGAGTGAGGAAATACTTCCACCAACCAGGTTAATCACACTTTGCCGGTCGACAGGATATGAGAAGAGGAAGAATCCTCCTATCGTGCTCAGCAACCTTAAAATTAAAAAGCACCTCCGGAGCGGCTAAGAACAATAATTCACAGCAGCCAATCACGAGGCGCGTATTTTTCTGTCAACGTCCTAATTCTGGCCAATGACGAGCTCCAGGGGGCGGGGAAAGCCTTGACGCACTGAGGCTCGTGATTGACGCAAGCCTTGTTACTAAATTTAGCACCTGGAGATAGCAGAGAGACCATTCATTGTGCCGGGGCGGGCCCGACTATTTTAGCGTTGTGATTGTGATCCAGCCAATCCAAATATAGTCGAAGACAGGTATTTTTAGCCGTACAGCGTGTCCCCGCAAAAGCGACCTGGGCGATAGAGGATACAGTTTGAAATGAGCCAAAATCAGCACACTCAGTGTTAACCTGTTATTCAGTAGGGGATAGTTTTACAGTCAGCTGATAGAGCCGTCATACCCTGAGAGAAACAACTGTCGAGAGTAAATCTCCCTGCTGCTCACAGCTTCTCTCTCTATCCGGGGACAAGGGTGGAAAAGCGGGGGATGAAAAGACCGTAGACTCGAAGATGCTAGATATCCTTCGGTTCGTCAAGCAGACACATACACCAGGTTTGTGAATGTGATGATGGCTTGCCAGCTTCGCACAGCATCGCTGCTTCTTCCACACCAGCTGAGCTCACACACTTTTTGTTCCCCTTCTTTTTTTTATTTCTTCTCTTAGCTGAGAGGAAACAGCACTGTAGTCGGGATGCACCGCTGCTGCAGGAGCACAGACTGTAGAGAGCAAGTCGTTGCATTTAGGACGAAAGGTGTTGGTGCTAAACCAAAAAAAAAACAGCCGTGAGCACAGTCGTGGTAGGCTAACGTGAACCCGTCTGCCCCGGGAAATCCCTCTCCATGTGTTAGCTACACCTTGCAACTCTGACCCACAGATAAGAAAGCCATGCATTTGGTTATGCATGTAGAGAAAATCCCTGTTTGCAAATCAAAACGTACGATTAACAAAAAAATCTCCCAGTTTACCACATTTCAAAGTATGCAGTCAAATGTGCAGAGGATTCGACATTCCAGTCATGCGAAGTGTGTTTATAAAGAGTGAGTGGTGATTAATGCTGGAGAACACTGTGGTCAATGCCAGGATCAGCTGCGGGGCCTGCAGATCACATGCCACCAGGGTTTGGCTAAAAAAGAACCCTCCTGAATTGACAGTGCATGGATTTGTGATTTAATTCAATTTGAAAATCCCCTCTTTAATTCCCATTTTCACACTTGTTGAAACAGTTATGAATAGTTTGTAGTATTGTTTCTTCCAAATAATGGGGGGTGAACACTGGCGTTTGAGTGCAGGTGCATTAACATTTCATGGACTGATCCTGGCATCATCCTGGTTCTTATCGGTTTGTCATCATGCGCCTGTTTTCAATTGATTTAAGTCGAACTTCATGGTTTATCAAGTCAAAACATATCCTATAGGCATAGATCTTTAGTTCTTCGTCATGCCCTGTGCTGTTCTCCTTGTCAGATTTAAAGCAATGTCCGGGTCATCCGGGGTAAGACCTTTATAAATGGATCATTAATTTTTTTATAAAAGGGGCCATGCATGCATGACAGTTGTCGTTCATGTTCCCTGTCAGTCTCTATAAGCATGCTTTGTTCTACAGGTGTCGCAACATGCCGGTATTAAAGATAACTGTGATATTTAATTGTTAATAATACACATATGGTACTGTCATGTTGGCAGATGTTGTGGATTATTTTCTTTATCAGTTCATCTGGTTGCCTTTTCACTCTCCATTAGTGTAATTGTTTTTGTTTTAATAAAGTTTTGGTTACAGACTCTCCACCTCTCTACACTCGTATTTTGAGTGTAATTAATTTGCCAAAAAGAGACAAAAAACACAATTGACAAAGTTAAAGATCAACTTGGCTAATAGAATATTTCCTCTTTCTTGTAAATGCATCATTTATCTTTAAAAAGTTTCTGATTGCCTTTATAACTCGTCAGCTTCTCTGTCTGTCTCCGGTCTTCTACCTGTCTTTGGGTCTCACCTGGTCTCTCTCCCGCTCTCTTCCTGGCTGGTCAGGGTATCAGATGCCTCGGCTGTGACCTCACCATGGTGACGTGTAATCCAGATTAACCTGCTCTCTTATTCCGCCAGACATGGAAGTGATTAGAGATTATGACCGTGTCCTTTTAATAGAATTGGACGTGTGTGTAATCAACTGCGTCCACCAGCGTCGCGTGTCAGGTGACTCAGTCACACAGACAGTCATACACACAAGCACTTGTTGTTGTCCCCATGGAGGACATGCTTTGGTTTACATAACCAATGCAAATTTAACCTCAAACTTAAACTAAACCTAAGCCTCATTTTAACCATATTTATAAACCTAAAATTTCCCTATGACCCTCCTGTCTCATGAAGTTAGTGCCCCTGAGAATTCATCTGTTTTTACATACGTCTTCGAAGATTCCCCATCCCTGCCTTATACTGTGGTTAGAGCAGAATCAGAAAGGCTGTAATCGAAGTAGAACAAGAACAAGGGTGTGCAGTTTTATTAACTAACATGACTGTTCCTCAAGTAAAAAAATACAAAACTATTTATCAAGCCCTTCGTCCTCCGGACCCTCTGTTTTTGTCCTTGCACTGTCATTCATGCAATATTCCGTTTAATCTGCTGCATGTATTCTTCCATAATGCAGTTTTACATACAAGAAAAAGGGAACAATCAAAACTTGCTGAAGACGAGGTCACTGCCAATCCTCTCTCTGAAATTTGCTTGACATTGTTCTTGCTTTTCTTTTTTTTTTGCAGGGTAAAGTTTAATCCTGACTGAATTCCACCGCAAGCAATTTGTGCCGGACAGCAAAAACACCCTGGATGAATGGTGAGTTCATTTTTGGTGTCGCTATTTCAAGCCAGACAAATAGAATTTTACAAATCAAATTCATTCTTTTTTTCTTTTTTTTTTCTTACTGCGTCTAAAACTAATTATTCGGCAATAAATAATCGTCTTGGCAGGTTGAGTGTCTGCTGCCTCTGTATAGCACTGTTAAACCTCTGCAGGCTTGTCAGAGTTGTCAGATTTATAAGAGAGGAAGTTATGTCCTTTGCATAAAAAGTGCCTGTGCGGGCTGCTTGTCACAGTTGTTAGATCGCAGCCGTAGTATATACACTTGTGTAGCATCTTTAGGCCTCCAGTACAGAGCTGCTGACGATATGGTGCGCATATTGCACAGAGACACTCTGAACTCTGGCTTATCACAAAGCAGAAGTGAAAAGTGATTGTGTCAGTTTGAATGAGCTCTCTATGTCTACGGCCAAGGCAACAGCACTCAGCGCTCTGGTGACACGGGAGAAAAGCAGAGAAACAGAGGAAGGCTTTTATCTTCGTGTCACCAAATCTGCTCCAACTGTACGTCAGAGTGCAAGCGAGGACGGGGAGGGGCGGGGGGGCGGGGGTGCGGGGGAGAGGATTGCTGGCGCAATGGCAATGTGCTCAATAGTAGCATTCTTCCCTTTCTGAGAGCACACACACACACACAGACAGACACACACACACACACACACACACACACACACACACACAGACACAGTAACACCAGGGGGATTCCCCCCGGGAGTACCCAAGTGAAGTAATACAACCCATCACTGCCTTATCACACCAGTGCCCAAAGACAGGAGGGAAGTAGTTCCATGAGCCACGGCACAGGAGGTGTACTGTATATCACTTAGGGATTGTGGGCCATTATGCGATGTTATCATGATGTGTTTTTACACTTTTTTTGTTATGTTTTTGTGTTTGTGTCTCGACAGTGAGAAGGTTAATGCGTGGCAGCCTGTATGTAATGTTCTGTAGTTTCCCTCGGTTGTTTGATGGCAGATTTATCACCTCTCTTATTATTGCCCTGCATTGAAATTTAACAGCATGATTCACTGCTCTGTTTAAATTTTGGATGATGTGCGGCAGTGTGAGTCAAACCCGGCCCTGTGTTTGTTTTCTTTGTTTGGGAGCGCATTTATCTGTGTCTATGCGCAGCACAGTATGTGCATGGGTTTATGTATGTGTACAGTCTAGTTCTCCACCATGCAGCCGTACCTTTTCCTCAAGGATGGAGCTTAAGCGGGATAGTTGAGCAAGCACATGTTTTGAAATGTGTGAAAGGGATCATTTGCACGGTCAATTAAAGCATCTGCATTTGTTCCTGTCCACTTCATCCAAAAGACTGGATTGGCTTGTGCTGACGGAGGTCAACGGGTTCAGTGTCTTTATGTGGTGACACTCTCTTCACATCAGTTTAGAAATATGACATTATAGACAGAAATATAATATTTAGGATATGAATAAATGCATAATATCTTTATACAGTATGATTTACCATTAGGTTTAGAGGCGGAATAGACACTTTGTATCATTCTTCCTTATATAAAGCTGCTACTCAGTTAAACTGGATTGACTCCTTTTATAATAACTATCATTGTGAGTTGAAAGTTTGTCTACACCCTTCAAGTCTAGTTATACCGGCAGACAAAGCAGATATCTCCATTATTAGCCAGTCTGCGTTATGTGCTGGGGCGGAACAGTTGTCAGTTGCAGACAGTATTCAACCAAATGGGAACCAGCAGTCGTTCCATGTTTAATGATACGCTGCAGTATTAGTAGATCAGTAATTAAAGTTAGTTGCCTTGTGGGGTTTGGACCGTTGATGGATCAAACGTAAGGTTGCTTATTTACATCCTTGTGTTACTGACAGAGAAGATCTACTAACGAGTCCCCCCTAAACTCGCTTGCGTGTCACAGAATGATGCACTGTTTGACACAAGACTTGTACATACAAGCATTTTGTTGGCATCACAACAAGTTTGTAAGCCGATCGTGGGCCAAAGTGCAACTTGCAAATTGGAGACGTCTTGTCCAGCAGTTACATTTTTGTAATGATTTTCCAATAACAGAAATTGAAAACTGAGTATTTGTATATTACTTGAAACAAGTCCGAGGGTGATCTTCAAACCCAGGATGCTTGTGGTTTCCATGTTCGGAATCTACCTTTGTGTGCCAAATACAGAAGTTTGCCAAAATGCAAATTAGACACACACACCAAACTCCCTGAAGACATTGAACACAATGGAATTTTGATATGAAGCAATCTCGGTATTGAGCAATGGCATCAGATGAAACATTTTGAGCACATGCCTGTCAGGTGTGCCTGGTTTTGAACTCTTTACAAACAGACAAATCTGTTTGTTGTTTAATCATGATCCTCTGTCTGCGGTCACTTAAATCAACCTGCAATAAAAAAAAATAAAAAAAGAAAACAAATCCAATCAACACCTGTGCACCTGTGCAAATCAGAAGCACATCAGCTCACCTGTTATGTAAGGTTACTGGAAACAATTAACTGTGTCACTATTGTTGTTATTAGGTTTCAAACTTAATTACCAGTGGTGAAGTGTGTGTGGGTGTAATTTGTAAGATAGAGTGTGCAAATATGTGAACAGTGGGCGTATGAGTCACCTTAGTGTAGGCAGTTGTTTAAAGGCCACTTTCTAAGAGATGTCAGAAACAGGAACATGTATTAGTGTACATGTGTGTATGATGTGGTTTTGTCATTTGAGTTGAAACATCGCAGGATTCCCCCTCACAGAGCGTTTAGATCGAGATACCAGACGACAAACGGCCAGAATCTCCTCGTCCCTGAGATTCTGTAGGTGTCCGCTTGAAAAGAAAAGTGGTGAGAAATGCAGCAAGTGATGGAGGATCACCCAACAATATGCATGCAGTCCATCAATAAACGTAATATAAAACATGCTGGCGAGAGCCTGGAACGACACTGCGGATGCTATTTTCTTTTTCATTTTGGGAATTTCGGCTGCATGCAGAAGTCTGCATATGCATTTGTGAATTGATATCAGTTGTGTGAGAAACAGTTGCCCTTTCTCATCTTGGCCCTGCTTTGGGGAGACACTTGTGCCATCTCGTTGAATGCCCCGCACACCTCCATTAGTTTCACCTCCGCACATTCCACTCCCACAACTGCAGCCCAGGTATCTGCCTAACAGCTTGTAATTGTAGTTCAGGCTTACTTAGATAAAAAGAAGTGATGACATTTTGGTAGTTGAGTCAGTGTCATCATTGCCCTTCAGATACTCAACACTTGAGCTGTGTGTGTGTGTGTGTGTGTGTGTGTGTGTGTGTGTGTGTGTGTGTGTGTGTGTGTGTGTGTGTGTGATTTTATTTATTTTTTTAATCATCTGCGTATTGGGTCTAAATATGTGCTCTGTGTTTGACGCTTTGCTGTAGCTCAGAGTAATGTAATTCTGGGTCACACACTGACCACATGGGCTTGTGCACGGGTAGACAGGCACACACACACCCACACACACTTACAGATAAACAAGTGGTTGGATTTCTGCATGAGTCACAGTCGTAGGCAGAGGTGGAAAGTTTCCTTGTTTGGGCTATTCCCCCTTGCTGACACTTTTGATACTGTTTTGAAGTATCGGATGTGTTTCTAATACCAAGTCAACTTGTAGTGGACAGTGGACTCAGCTCATATTTGTTGAGACTACAGACATGACCTGACTACCTTCCCT
This sequence comes from Bovichtus variegatus, assembly GCA_943593645.1. Classification (NCBI taxonomy): domain Eukaryota; kingdom Metazoa; phylum Chordata; class Actinopteri; order Perciformes; family Bovichtidae; genus Bovichtus; species Bovichtus variegatus. The sequence continues at coordinate 6,451,114 of CALSCE010009506.1, forward strand.
CTCCATTTGCTCACTGATAGAAACACGCATACCAAATCATATACAGTGTATTAGGACCATATACAGTATATCAGGACATTATCACACGTAGTATTTGGAGTTCTGAAATTAGAAATAGCTGTTCAAGAGGATACTACTTTAATTTAATAATTGGCTACTACCTATACTACCACCACTAGTGCTGCTACTAGCAATTACAGTTACTGTTGCTACTTTTTGTAATAATATTTTTGTATTTCATGTATCATGTGTCCTATTCCTGGTGCAATACATTAAAATGGTAGTTTATGTCTCATATTGTACTCCGCCATTACAAGTGAATATTTAATACTGATACAAACGACTACTACTACTAATAATAACAACATGTTTTGCATGATTTTTTTTTTTTACAACAGAAGTGTGTTATTTAAAGTAGATGTGTAGCTTGTATTTAAGTCAGACTTTATGTGATTTAATTAGAGCTGCAACAATTAGTAGATTAATTGATTAGTTGATCTAAAAATAATCATAATTTTTAACTATTTTGGTAAACTGGTTCCATCTTCTCGAGGATATGAGGATTTGCTGCTTGTTTTGCTAATAAGTGATAGTTTGGTCAATTTATTTTAGTTTTGGTACGCTGGTTGCAGCCCGAGTTTTCATTTTTGAGACAAAAAGCTTTGACTGATCTGCACAGGGAAAATTAATGAGCAAAACGTTTGCATTGCCACCTCTGATGTGCCCTTGAGCAAGGCCCTGAACCTTAATCTGCTCCAGTTTAGCAGGGCCGCCTCCACGTGTGAAAGTGTGTAACCAACTGAACAGGGTGTGAAAGAGAGTGAGACTAATAATCTGAAATTCCAATGTATAGACATTTGCTGATTCTTGTTTTTTCAATTGTACATCCAAGGGTTAACAAATACTGACAACGCAAACAGCCAAGCTTTCATTCACACTATTCCTCGCAGTGTATGAATGAAATGCTCGGAAGGCTGTGCAGAGAGTCTATTGTTAATTACACATAATAAGTTTAGGCTTTATAAACTCCAGGTATGTGCAGCTTAGCTTAGAGAGAGGGAACAGAAAATGTCAGCTCGTAAGGAGGAACCTGCCTGATCATGACTTTGCCTGTGGCTGTCTGTGAGCGTGCACATTCGTATTTGTGCGCGGTTGCTTGTACGTACATGTCATTTTAAAGTTTAGAATTTGTTTGTGTCTCATTAAGTGTCATCATTTAATTTTCAAATCTATTGGCTTTAGATATTTAGTATGGTGTGGGTGGATGGAATTGACAAATTGAAAAATTATTTTTAGTGTAGTGTCACAGTTTTACTTACCTTGTTGACCTTTTTAAAGGTGTAGGGATGGGTGCCCTTTGGGGATCTCCAACTGCTTTCAGATTATTTTGTTATGGCTCTCAGCGTTGGTTGCAAATATAAAAAAAAACGTCTTTAAAGAAACTAAGTAATACAATCCAATAATCATTGTCAGATTTGCAGCTGACTTAAAGGTTTAATCTTTAACCTTTACGAAGCTTTCACTCCTGCATATTTTGATTCACGTAGATTAAAACCCTGACAACTCCTCATGCTATGAAGTTCCAGTGAAACATCATTCTCACTAAATGAAGCCGTAAAGAGAAGAAAAACAAATCACTCATGAAGAGGTGACATTTGTTGATATTCCCTCCTGTTTGCCACAGAAATGTCCACAGGATGATCATTCCATTAAAAACATCCCCAAAATAACAATACCAAACAAATATGAATCCGTTATGGCAATTTGCACACTTTTCGATAGTCTAAAGTCAAAAGAAAAACATGTCAGCTTTATGGTTATTTAAAGTTGCCCCTAGTTACATAACTATCACATGACTTAATTTTGTACGTTTCATCATTTGACAATGTGAAACATATTTAAATCAGTCATAACCAGAAACAAAACAACAGTTTCACTTCTTATTTGGGTCAAATTTTATTCTGAGAGCTGTTGGTCTTTCGGGCTTTCAAGATGAAGTAATATAATATAACTATGCTTGAATTTGTTTAGATATATTTTCGCAAAAATATTTATTTTATTAATTAAACTAATTATTGTACAAATGTAAAATACAGCTTCTCTAACTGAACAAAAATGTTGGTAGCAAATATATTTAAGTGTTGGCGATAAATAGGACGGGTAAAATGAATGCAAAAAAGGGAACATACAGTAATACAGAAAGGATAAAAAAAAGTCAAATATAACGTAAAACATAGTCTGCTATTTCATGATATCTAATGCATATATTTATTACATTAATGAATTTATAATCATTTAAATATAATACCTTTTGATAGAGATCCTGAAAAACTTCAGTACTATCATCAGTGGCAACAAGAATGGTGTTATCGTGTTAGTCGTCTTCTTTCATTCTGTCCTGATTTTAACAAACTAAAGGTCACTATGCTACAATATGATAAACTACTACAACATGGCGGCTTGTTTGTGAATAATACCTTGCTTTGCGTTACTCAATAGGATTGCTTTTGTTATCTAATTTGCCTTACACTCAGCCCTGACCTTTTCTTTTAAAAAGTTCACCTCTTATGATTCACCGCATCTCAACTCTGACATTTAAATTTCATTTTCTTCGCACGATTGAAACCCGGGGCTCAACAATTACCTGAGTACGGGAATCTAACATATGCATCATGGCATATCATGGCTACTGCAATACACCCTAACCCCTCATGGTTTCCATTATGATCTTCCCAGAAGCCATAGGTGCGTATCGACAGACACTCCCTCTAATTCGCATAGGAAAGATATCCTCTGTGGAAAGAGGAGCATCAGGAATTCCCTCCTGATGTTCGGCCAGCCGCATACCTGAAGAGCCAGTATTTACGCGTGCCGCTCCCCATGACTGGAAGTACTGACTAGTGTGGGAGTGCAGTGCCCAAAAATGTCGACATAATTTGTTGCTGATGTAACATGTTCAGAGGAAATTCTGGTGTCAATGTATAATTTCCAGGAATATCTTAAATCAAAAATCTGTTTCATTGTAAGTACGCCCACATCCAAACACCCATCTGCTTGTGTAATGACAAGCTAGAGAAATTATATTTAAAAAAAGATATCCTTTAGCATCATTTGAAGACTTGCGCTCCCAGTGTCCTCGCCCACACACACTAAGGTGACCACATAATAGAGCTCCAACCAGGCTCGAGGTTTTTTGGAGAGCCTGAGACCACCAAGGTCCTGATTTATCTGTGGCGCGTACGCAATGCTCTACTGCAATCTGCCTGCACTGATCTCCAGTTAAGAGTGCAATGTTAATTCTGGTTAGATCTGCTGCTTAAAGTTACTGGGGAGCATGACAGATATCAAGCAACCATGATATCAACCATGATATGAAATATGAAGAGTTCAACAGTTCAATTGTCGATAGGATCAGCTGCTCTTTATATGGTAAAAAAAAAAAAAAAAAAGAAAAAAAAAGTGTTCTCAAGTGTTAAAATGTGTTTGATTATTCACCGTTATCAATTCTGATATCACTGGAAACAAAATGACTGTAAGCCCATGCGAGCAAGATGTGCACCGGTCGTTAAAAACAAGCTCATATTTGTGTTACAGCGTTACTCCATTTGCAAGTTTTTTTGTCGAGTCAAGCTCCAAAAATGCAGAATGTTATAATCCCCTAATGCAACTCGGTAGTGTGATGATCTGATGGCGTCAGCAGGGTACGGTAGTTTTTTTTCAGAGCCTTACACAGCTGTTTTCACTACTTGATCAGTAAGCTCAGCTTCATTGTAGTTATACTACAGCGAGCTGGACCTTGTAAGTCACCAGCGCGTTGATATAGTATGTGAAATATCTGTGATTGTGACAGTAGGACTGACCATCAGAGCAGCTTTAGCTCTGTCACTGGGACGAGGGCGACAGCACTCCTCCCTTCTCTCTGTTGAATAATCTGCTTACTCACCGGATGTGATTCACCTAACTAACTCTGTTAGAGAGAGGGTTTTGTTGTGTAAATGTTTGCTCAGTAATGTTGTGTAATGTTTGGAAAGTTGTGTGCTGGTGAGATAAATAACTTCTTTTGAGCCTCAGTCTGGCTGGCTGCTGTGCTGCTTTGAAATCCTCATCCAATAAGTGGCTGAGGGGTCATTAGTAGAAAGGACACAGAGTGACGAGTGAACGCACAATTCCGATTGGCCGGAAAGTGTGCTTGACTCTAATGTAGTAGCCTTCAGAACCGCAAAAACTCATAGTTTATATTCATTTATATTTATATATTACATATATTTCATTTTAGCTTTCTACAAAAATGTAAACTTTTGTATTATGGTATTTCACACTGAATGTATTACAGAGTTGAAAAAGCTTCTATCTATTTAAAGAACATGCTGACCCCGAGCATGTCCAAACCATACTTTATAATGCACATATTTTGTTTGCTGTGTGGCCGTGTTGTTAGCTGCATAGTGTGATTTAACTAATGCAGTCATGTAAAATAAAGCACCTCTCTGTCAACTTGTATTTTTTGGTAACTGGCCAACATAGATTATCATAGATTGTTCCATAATCAAAGATGTGTTTGTTTCTAAGAAAATTCCACATGATACACCCTGTTGCGCATTATGTATATCCTTGAGGCCTAAATAACGTAATGAATACATTTTGTTCTTTATAAAACATTTGCACATTTTTTAAAGAACGTAAAATACATTTGAACTCAACTGAAATCTTTTTTGTTATGCAAGTGTAATTTTTCCTTCCTGCTTTTTTTTCTGGTGCATCTGTATTTTCCTTGGCTCGTTACTGCCACTCTCCATTTAATAGGACAGTTGTACTTAAGGAGTCAGTGTGCTTCAAATAAAGCTATTCTGGAACAACATCTAAAATATTTTTCAAGCATTCCCCCTTTTCATTTTTCTTCATCCAGTTCAAATAGTCCTCCTCCGTTTCTTGTCGCTGTCTTTGTCTCGTGTTTTGTGGAAGAAACAGCCGCACATTTGCGTTCTTCTTCTCGGTCATCGTCGGGAATGTGCATGGAGTCACCGACGTCCTCATGAGCGTGCTTCTAAAACCGAAGACACAAACGAAACGTAAAAACATTCTTATTGAAATATTGCTCCACAGCGCCACTAGTGGCAAAAACACTCCACAAGGTACCTTTAATTAAAGGCGGAATGAGTAGGATTTGGCGTATTGTAAACTTAACTTCTCCCCGGCTCAACAACAGCAGAAGGGTTAGGGTGCTCGCAAGTGGGTGAAAGCCAAACCCAGATTCACCGAGCCGTGTTGATGCCCAGAAACATCCCGGACACCGCTAAATTAAGAATAAGCAGGCAGAGGGCTGCAGAGTTCCGGCGGATACGGACACCGTCACACACTTCTAGCGGGTCATAAGCGATAATTAAGTGATTCTTTTTGTGAGTCTATACATTGTTTTTATGCAAATCCTACTAAATCCGTCTTTAACCTTTTTTGATGTATATAAATATTTAGTATGAACATGGCAGTATAAGGCCGTGAGGCTGCTCTTGAAATCTCTCAGACCGTTGCCAGACCAGACTCAGGTCAATGGCAGGTCATGACTTCAGACTGACCCACTTCCACAGCCCCCTCCGCCTTCACCATCACTGTGTCTGTTCCACTCTCCTCTCCCCTTACTCTTTGTTCCTCTCTTGCTGTCTCTGTGTACGTTCTCCTTTTTTCTCTTGCCCTCTCTTTAAACTCACCACTCAGTCCTTCCTCTGCTCTGTCTTTCCTCTTTCCCTCTCTTCTTTCCCTCTCTTCTTTCCCTCTCTTCTTTCCCTCCTTGTGTTCCTTCACTCCATGAGGGGGAACTTCCACTGCAGTTTCTATCCAGAAACAGGCTTCCACTGTGGAAACACAGCTACTTAACACTGCTCTGATTCGCTTTCCACACCGAGCAGAGGAGGGGGAGCTGGGCTTCATGTCACTGCATCCACACATATTTCCACAAACACGTGTACAAAAGTGCACATACATTTCTTATTTTGACACCATGCTAAATAATGACAAATCTCTTGGATGCTTAATTTTCTTTTCTTGTTGCCGTACAAATGATCTCAAATGGCACCTGGCAGCACACGATTTTACAGACATTAGAGAAAGATACCTTTTTATCTCACCGTCCATCGTTAGCGGCAATCCTATTCAAATGTTAGTTTATCAGGGAACATCCGAAAACGACAGCCATATGCAAAGCAGAGGTCTATATCTGTCACTGTGTGCGTGATATTTTTGATCTTCTCATGAAAGACACCTGCTATAATTGGCCAATTATCAGCATTAATGGATTGACAAGACGCGTAAGTAGGAGCTTTTGGAAGAACACATCAAACGCACACATACACGCACATACGCACACATACGCACACACACACGTGCATATACACACAGGAAGAGTCATCGTATTCAAAGCAGACAGGAATAGAAACAGAATACATGAGGTAACCACAGTGGTGTAAGCAGTAGCCATTACCTCAACAATGACCGTGTGTGAGTGCGCGCGCGTGTGTGTGTGTGTGCGCATATGTAGGCTTTTCCATAGTCAAGATATTCCCTTTCTCCATGAACAGATCTGTTTTTTATATAAGGTATGCCTGGGACTTTTATAATTCCTGGCGCTTTAAGTTTCTGTGTGTGTCTGGAAAGCTCAATTGTGTGATTGTATGCGAGTGTGTGTTTCTGACGCCTTGGAAGCTCTCTTGGCCACGGCTATGGAAATGCTCCGCTGCCCCACTTTGCTCAGTGGGGACAGTGGTGGAAAGGTGGATGAATGGGGAGTGGGGGCTCTGATGGTTGGATTGAGAAGAGGAACTGTTAAACTGTGGCTCTGCCAGAAAGACAGTGGCAGAATGAGAGTGGAAAAGTTGTGCTTACTTATTTAAACCAGAGCTCCTCTGTTTTCACTGGGTGCAGGGTTTTACTTGATGTGACAGATCACAGTTCATTTTGTTTCTTGTTTTTTTTGCTTTGTGACTGTTGAAGCATGCGTACAGTACATCGTGACATTGTCTTACGAGCAAAAACAAGGAGATCGAACTTCAAATGTTCTCGTTAAGTAGCTATATACTGTCAAATATAAGTTTTATCGCTCGGTCCACCACTTCTGTCCAGATTGAAATATGTCACCATGAGGGTGATATTTGTGGTTTTGAGTTAAATGTCCTGACAAATGCTGGATGGATTGCTGTGACATTTGGTACACCCATCTATCTATCCATCTATCCATCTATCCATCCATCCATCCATCCATCCATCCACCCATCCATCCATCCATCCATCCATCCATCCATCCATCAGATCAAAATGTCAAGTTGTTTCAAGTTCTTACAGAATTAACGGCATTCCCATCAGCCTGTACTTTGTGTTTAGTGCTTATTTGCTCATGCTTGCATGCTAAGATGGTGAAGTTGGTAAAACAATATTTATGTTAGCATGCTGACGTTAGCATTAAGCTCAAAGCGCTGCTGTACAGCCTCACAGAGCCGCTAACATGGCTGTTAATTCTTCGTGTTGTCAATGATATACACTTCAACATTTTTTTTTATTATAGCTTGATTTTGGTGGCTGGTTTGTGTACACTAGAGTCAAGTCAATTTTATTTATATAGACCAATATCACAAGTTTGCCTCAGGGGTCTTAACAATCTGTACAGCATATGACACCGTCTGTACATTTCGACCCTCGCCTCACATAAGGAAAAGCTCCCCAAACAAAAAACCCTTCAAGAGGCAGTGAAAAAAAAGGAAGAAACTTCAGGAAGAGCAACTGACTCGAGGCGAATGTAGGGCAGTTTGTTCTGTTTGAATAAATAGATTATTTGTTTTTTGATTATTAAGGGATTTTGTTTATCAATTATTGTTTAACCAATCTAATCCAGGATCCCATCAATACATCTTTGTGAAGCTTCAAATGTTTCATTGTTGTACATGTTCCGCCCTCTGTGTACGGCCTTATAGTTATTACATGTATTTTTCATTATTTTTCCATAATTCTCCAGTGTGTTTGCATTATCTGCTGTACAATATTTGCTTGGAATCTTGTTGCAAGTCATATGACATCGCTCTAGTGGTTTGCAAATGATTTCTCTCTGCTTTTGGTTAAAACTCCAAACTAGGTGTTAATATATTCATATAGCCTTTATATTTTAGCTTAGTGTATTTCAGTGTGCAGAACAATTTTTTTTTCTTCTGTATTGGAGGGGCTGCCCTTACTTTGCATTATGGGAAGTCCCATTTGGAGCTGTGTCCTGTGAGGGATTTGCATGCTGGGTGCAGGCTGCGGTAGTATGAGCTAGTTCACTGCAACAACCTGCCTGATTGAATGCTTATGTGCCACTCTTCATGACAGTAATACACCAATGGGCTATTAGCTGTCAGAGTGCCTCTGCTGTGCTTCTCTTGAGTTTGTTCTTTGTTTCCCATTGAACATTAGACAAGAATTCACCCTGAGAGGCAGCATGTGTGTGTACGACTGTGTGTCTTACTTGTAGTGGAAACTCTTTGGGAATCTGTGCCATGGAATGTCTGGGCAGGATTCCCTCGTTTCCCCAGCGGAGAGGACCATTCACACACAACTATCTGTACGCAACATGAACACGTAGCACAGCATGGAAACACATTGTCCATTTGTGTGGACTTAACCTCATCGCACAGTTCATGAGATCTGTGCTTTGGGCTACTCAGTCCAAAATTTGATTAACATGAAGGATGCCATATCACTAAAACATAAACTACCTCTGTCTGTCTGCTTTTTCCTACTTTATCTGACTTCCGACATCTACGCTTTTACTTTACTTTGACTTCTCTGTTCCTCTTCTCTTTTCACTAGAACAATTTCAGTTTGACCTTGTTACTCATTTCTCCCACGCTGACCACACCAGGGCCGTCTACCCTATACACACACACACACACACACACACACACACACGCCCACTTTCTGTTGTTGCGTCACTCTCCTGTGGTGTGGCCTGTAACTACTAGACAGCTGTTCCTGCTTTGCTGTCATGTCAGCCATGATGTCAGAGCTTTGTTGTGTGTGATTGGCTGACGTCTGAGTGCGTGTGTATGTGGGATTATGTGGGCTACTGTCGCTCTCTGTGCCACAGAGTCATGGTCGAAGTGGTGAACTGATCTGTGACCTTTTATCCTACAGTAGGACACTTGCGTCTTTCTTGTGATGTGTGACATGGGGGCGAGTTACGCTGCTTCACATCCCAGAACTCCTGTAGGCACGTGTGTGTGTGATGAAATGAAAATATTGGGCTTTAAAAAGTTTAACTCTGTCTGTAGCGTCAGATGAAAGATCAGAACACAGGATATACAATCATATTTAATGAGGTTATAAAGGTAATAAGGTTTATAAAAATCTAGGTCAAATTTTTGTCAGTTATGGTAACAATTTTACTTGCATCATTAAGTTCTGAGAATTTGGGTACTTGGTGACGTTGCTACAGCAAAGCGTGAAAAAAAAATCAGGAGCAGTCAGGCAATCAGACATGTTGCAAAATGTTTTTGTATCGCAGTCATATAACTTTGTCAGACTCATGTTCAACAGTTCAAAATTGATGCAGCAGAACCAGAGATTGTTTGTTTATTTACACATATAAAAAAAATGTAAAAGATAAAATGTATAATTTGCAGGGGGAACGTGAGGAAGAATTGCCTTAAAAACCTGCGGGGGCTTGAAACGTGTCATTCTCCAGACAGCATATTACAGGTCGTAATTACAGTCATTTAAAATACACAGTTTGTATGTATCTATCATCTAGATATCGCCTTTTCCTTGTCACAACCTAGGACCTGCATTACCCACAATCCAAATCAAGCACCTACAGTTCGCTCAGAGACTCAGGTGTGTTGTACTAGTAGAGGATAATGTAGCTTCGAGCTGCTAGACTCCAGCAGAGGGGATCTGCTAAGATCACTTGTTTCTTATTCCACACTTCTAGATTTCTTTTTCATTTTTGAACTTCGATTCTTTAGTCCAAAATGGACTTGACCTTAAGTGACATCACTTGAGGCAGTTTACCAGACTTCACACAGCTTCCCCTGGAGCCTCAAAAGGCTATTTACAACTTTTTCCCCCCACATATGTAGTAATACTCCCCAAGACCTGGAAACAGATTTTGATGTGTAAAATCGGTGGACTTCCCCTTTAAAGCCAAAAGGGAGGGCACTGTAAAGGTCCATAATAATCAACCGCAGCAAAGCCAAATTGTGTACGAATAGGAATGATGGCAAAAATGACAAAAATAAGACTTAAATTGTGATGAATTGGAATCATGCTATCAGATTAATAGCATATCAGAGTAGAGGTACATTGGTTTACCTTTCTAATTTATATCCCAATGTTTATATTAAATGTGGTGATGATCTGGGTTTAGAATGATCAGTAGTATTTTGACAAAAAGCTTGTTTTGTCTCTAAAAAACTGGGTCAGGCAGAACTGCGTTCTGTGTGAAAAGGGAATAGACAAAAGTCATTCACTTATTTAAGAAATATTCAATTGAACTGGATTAAAATTGTGCTTGTGTGTGTGTCCAGTCATGGTCACCATGGTGAAGTCCTACTAAAAATCGTCATGACAACTCAAGCCATCAACAGCCATGTTGTAAGCCAAAACACGTAACTGTCTCCTACGCATCAACACCATTCACACATGCACTCATGCAAACGCTTGCACACAAACATACACACAACAAAGACGCCCACAAGCACAACGACGTATACAACACATTTAAAACTGAGTGTGAAAATAGAGTTACTTGTTTGTGAGATAAAATTAGTGTGTTCTTTACCCTGCTTAGACTGATGTATAAGACATGAGTGGTCCTGAATTACAGCTATTTTTAAGATCACTCGCGCTGTTTTTGCTCCTTTTTTTTAATGTATAACTTCAGCCATACGCGTTTTAAATGTTGTAAATGTGTAAATATAAATCCAAAACTGAGAGATGCTGCTTCTGCATTCTTTTATTCTGATTCTCAAACGTATTTAAGGTAGAATTGATCATAGACTGTTTTTGTCATCAAGCGTCGCTGTGAGAGAGAAGCACTAGCAGCGTGTGCCTGAAGGAGACGCCACCCTGGGGGCTCTCACCACCAGCTCACTCCACACACACACACACACACACACACACACACACACACACACACACACACCCTGCCCCCGGCGCGTACGCTGCTCAGTGTTCGAGATAGAAGCCCCCCCTCATCCATTCCTGTATCTGACCCATTTTCCTGTGACTACTGTAGACCCCGGTGAGCGGCCCTGCCATCCACCCCTCCTTGTTTCCACTGGGGTGGAAAACACTAGTGGAGTGGGGGGGAAAGGGGGGAGTGGGAGGTCAGGGGCATTGGAAGATGAGCTTAAGGGGGGAGGAAAGTATCAGGGTGAGTGAGTGCGTCCATTAACCCCCCCAGAGGTACACCGCAGGGGGGCGAGGGGATTGGCCCTTGTACTTGTAGTAAGTGTGTGCATGTTTTTTATGTGCGTTTGTTGTGAAAGGTTGGAGTTGGTTCTGAAAAAATGCAATCCTGCATCAAAAACATCCTCCATCTCTCTCTCTTTCTCCCATGCTATGATGTCCTGTCGCCAGAACATCATAAGACATTTCAGTTGTGTCTACTACTTACTTCTACTGGTATATTTAGTAGTATTTTAATGTGTTAGTCCGTTTAACAGGCACTCATTTGATTTAATGTTGCACCCTCATTGAGTTTGGGAAATTGCAACAGACAACAAATGGTCAAATTTCACAGAGGCTGAAATATCCTGACTGACTTCCTAGTACCTGTATGGGTCAAACTCCATAATACTGGATCCTACACTTTGCATAATGCAACTTTATAATGTCTCTTTGTTAGACCCTCCATGCCTGATATATACCCACTTCTATCAAACGCCACATCCCCAGTGTGTATTGTATGTTTCAAAGCTGAGCTACTTGGATGATTGTTATTTGAATAATATTCTCAGACTTGCCAAGGCTGAGAAGACATCACACAGCGGCGTTCACAGGCTGAATGGTACTCATGTTGTGTAAATTGACATTGACATTTAAAATCATTTGACAACACCTTTTAATGAATTGCCTTTGTCCTGATTCCAGCCATTGCTTTCCACTCGTTTTATTACGCTATGAAAATAAACTTGAACAGACTTGAAAGTTGTTGGGACACGTGATCCATCAGTCATCTTTATTGTTTCGCGTCATCTTCATAGTATTGCAGCTCTGAAACAGAACTATTTCGAAAACTCCTTGATGCATTCAATCGCTTCTAGGAAATTCCAACTGCCGACATGAGATGCCAACAAAAACAACCATTTTATTGCAAGAAACTACAGTATCACAATAACATCATGTTTTACATGAAGTCTATGTTTCCCTATTTTTTCCTGATTCCTCAGGTTTTGATTTTCTTTCGACATTCGTACGTAACTTGTGAATACAATGCTTTCCGGCATCTACATGTCAAATATGGATGTCACAGCTTCCTTGAATTCAGTACATGGACTATTTTAAGAAGTATATGCTTGTAACTTTACTACCAGCTCTAAGGTTTCCTTTGAAAAGAATGGAATACCTATGTTGAACACGTTCTAAGTGAAAAAAACATAAAGTATAACTGTATTGTTTCTTCTAACACCAGCATTAAATGGGCCTGAAGTTCAAGTTTCGGTGAAAGACGAAAACCCTGAACAGAGTGGGTAACACGGTTCACTTATAGTGGTGCAGAACGAGGCCAGTTCTGTGTACTGTGGGCATTGAGGTTTAAGTCTTTACGTAAGACTGGGATCGCCCAGACAATCTGCCATCTTTTTCTCTGAGCTCGCTGGTCACAAAGAGAGCGGGTTTGTGGTCCAGTGATCAAGGTAGTGACAACGACTCCCACTCAAGTCTCACTGGCTGGTTTCATCCTGTTAACCATGTGATGTAAATGGAAGTGAAAACACCCACCCTGTCTTCAGTGCCATCACAAGCATATGACATCAGTATTGCGATGACACAGCTTTATTATCACCTGGTCGTCTCGTGGGTTGTTTCATAAAGTAGGATCAGAGACTTTCTGATTGGT
>CALSCE010009506.1:6482087-6491857 GCA_943593645.1 Bovichtus variegatus
TTACCTGGAGGGATTAGTATATAGATAGCCAGAACTATAACAACATGTATATTGTTAAAAGTGAAAAGAAAAAAGTATTCTTACAACTGTGATGAAGTACAAAACTTCACTATATGTTTAACTATATGTTATTACCTGTTGAGGACCAGTTTGAAAGACACCTTTTTTTTCTTTTTACTCGTACTCGGATAGTTATTTTTACGAGTACTTTTTTGTTCTGCTTGAGTCAATACAATTATAAAGTAATTTGCCACATGCAGTAGACTGTTCTTTACGGGAATTAGCGAGAGAACAGATGCACAGTAACGTCCAGAGGGCCGGGGCTTTATCAAAAGTCTTTTTCATCGTTTCCCTAATTGCTGATCAAACCTTCGAGACATATGACTTGGCCTTGATTGTGAGTGCAAGAACAAGAGGGAGTGAGATTTTGTGTGTGACCTGTGTCTCTGTGTCTCTCTGTTTCTTTCCCTTTGGGGCGTGACAGTGAACTGTGTTGACAAACGTTGGCTGTTAAACCATAATACAGGTAGTGCTGTCTCAGTGGCTGTATGTGTGTGAGAGCTGTGGCTGTCGCCGCTCTGAACCCTGAACGGGCGCTGTTTGTTGGGCCTGCCGCCGTTAACCAGACGGCGGTAGAGGCGTCCGAGGTGCCTATAGGCATCTGAGTGTGCAGGGGCCGTCGTATTTTTGCTGCCGTGGTGCGAGCTAAAGCGTGTGTTTACTCAACAGGGTGTTAACGTCAGTCAAGGAAATCGATGTTTATCCTCACACGTGTCAAGAGAGAAGCATGTGAGTGTGTGTACACCACTTTGCTTTGCCATCATCTCTTCACTGTCACCAAACACTCGCAGATACACACACATACAGAGACGAATGTGTCCTGACTCAGCCTTTATTTAGCCAGTCTTAGTTCGTAAACCCACCAGATGGCTCGTACAACCATAGGACAACTCTATGGTAGTTTTCCACAGTTGCTTAGAAGCTTGGGCTTTCCATTGTAATATCTTTGGTGGGCGGTGTGAGAGCGTCACCACTGCTTCCTGTGCTCTCACACACACACACACACACACAGACACAAGATGATGATGTTGGTGACTACGCACAACAATGTGGCACACTGAAAGAGAGAACAGCATCACAATGCATCCACTAATAACACACTGTAGTCAGGGTCGTCCCCTATCTCTGTCTCTCACTGTGTCCTTTTGGGAGGAGGTTTGTGGCCACTTTCCCAGCTCTCCCTCGGGAGTCCGTTCCAGCTGCTGCAGCTCCACACGGTCCCAAACCTCAACCCGACTTCACTGGCCGCAGCCTGTGTGCTGACATCAGTGTCCAGGCTTCCACGCACAGGCAACTGAGACCAGCGCATTGGCGCCCCTGCAGAGACGTCACAGCCAGGGCAACTGACACGCAGACACATTGACTTCTCTCGGTGGAAGCTGTAGTTTCCACGGTCTTGGAGTTGTAGTTCTCAGGCATTATGGGTACTGGACTTGATAATATTTATGAGTTGCTATGAAACACTGACCTGTTTGGTGGGCCACACGGGACAAATCGGGATCTTATTAAAGGCGTATTTACAGTGAATAATTGGGCTTGCTTTTGCATTTCAGTGTGAAAAATGATGAAGTGATGTAGTCTGTACATAACGTTAACATGTCCGCTTGATTGATCTGCTTATATCGTTGGTCGCCCATTTTCATTTGCAGTTCTAAACGCTCATATGGTAGGCCTGCACATGGCTTGGCCCAGCAAGTCAGAACAAAACGTAGAAGATGTAGCTGATATTTTGCGTGAATGGGGCTGAATATTTAACCTCAAAACCTGGGCTACGTCCAGACTGCAGGCAAAAGAGGCCCAAATCAGTTTTTTGTTTAGTTTTTGCGCATATAGGATCAGATTGTGTGTTTTTTTTAAATTTTCATAACAGTGTGAACAGCACAAATCACATTGAATCTGATCTTTTCAATCCTGATTTGGGCCATTTTTAAATATGTCCTAAATCAGATACAGATCCGATTTTTTGCAACCTCATGCGACCTCAGACCTGTCTGAACAGTCGCGGAATTCATGCGACTTTTACTACATTTGGCATTTGTCCCAATTCTGTGCTGACGAGAGTCAATCGGTGAATAGGAACACGGAAGACAGCTGCTATGGAGGTAGTCAGTGGAGGCACGTCTCTCTTTCTCCTCGACCTTGTAATCATCTGCTCACACATTCCCTGCTGCTTCCACTGCACATGAATTTATAAATGAAACCGTAAACACGGACTTCAGTGGCCTCCATGTTTACTTCCGTACGACAACGCGCTACGTGTGACATCTTCGTGATTGTACTTTTGCGCATGCGGGTCAGTTCAGGACTGTGACCAGTTCACACTGGAATCTAATATTGGCCACATTTAAAAAATAACGTGAACAGTAAAACAAAAGAAATTGGATTTGAGTAATAAATCCGAATTGAGTACTAAGGCTTGCAGTGTGGACGTAGCTTGGTTTGCTTAATTATTTATCTAGAAAATCATGAAACTCATTTTGACTGTATTTTATTTAGGAAAAAGTTTTTACATGGCTGATTGTTTAAAAGGCCCTACACACCCACGGCGGAATTCCATTTGGCCACTTCAGTTTCAGGGTCCTGGCATTGTTCATGCTTTCCAACACCTGCGCTTTTCCTAATGTGACAAGTCAAAAATGTCTGCTGTGAGAAAGGCCTATAACCAGCCCTATATGTGTAAAAACGTTCACACAGTGTGGGTCAAGGTCACGGATTCTCACATTCGGAAAAAGTGATGAGTAACAGCGAATCGTTGAGTCTTGGTTCACGATTTGTGTGTGTGTGCGTGTGTGTGTGTCTGGTGTAAATGTATAGGGATTTTGGTCGCTGTGCATATTTGATGGACCTTGGAGGCATCAAGCAGCATGCATGGATAGTCCCTCCTTCTCTGTCGCTCCAGCTCCTGGCCCACCAGTACTAGTTTTCCACATCGAAGAATACAAGTATGCATGTTTGTGTGGGTGGAACTGTTGCATGTTGAGTGTTGTGGAAAAGGTTTAATATAATATGTAACATTGTTCTTTCTTACATTTGAGTTAGAGTTTTACTATTTAAAAAAAAAAAAGAACTAATTAATTCATGTTACTGCTTCTTGTACTTGTTACACTGTAAATCATTCTACTGTGTGCTTTTTAAAGCCGTAAAACTATTTAAAACTAGAAACTCTAAGTTGAATTACCGTTACCCAGAAATTATATATTTACATTTAGGTAATGATACATTTGATTTGGTAAAAAAAAACTCACTATCGAGTTCTCTGCTGAGTGTTTTTCATGTAGGGAATAGTGAATGAGTGAGATAGAGATATAGCTTAGGAATTGTGGGACACAAAGCACAGGTTTACACTTCCCTGGTCATTGTTGGGTGTCTGATACCGGTGTCCGCCTCGCTGCTTCTCACTGGCTGTCATCCCCTTGAGGTGAACACTCTAAGTTTTTATATGTTCACAGCTCAATCTCAGCAGAAAAGAGTACTGTGAAGGGAAAATAATCTTCTGAGAAATATCGAGGAGGAAGGATGGAGGGGAAGAGCCTCGGGGGGGAAACGTTGTACTGAATCAGGCCTGGTTGAATCTCAGCATTGATCTCATGAATAATAGAGCTCCATTGGCCACGTGACGATATTAAATGTGACATCCAACGACAACCTGGATCCACCACTCCTCAGAGCCGCGCACAAACACACACTTGTACGTGTGCATTTTTGTGTGTAACCTTGCAAATATGTGACTTATCCGTTCTAATCTCTCTGCGAAAACATTTTTGAATAAAAGTCTCCAAAAGGTCATTGTTAACTTCCCAAAACATCAAGTTGAATCAAAGTAATTTCTGTTTGGCTACAAATCAGTGACTCACAAAAGAGTCATCAATATAAAACACCCTCATAAAAGAAAAACAAGTTGCCTGCTAAACAAGACGATCTCCTGTGTTTCCTTGTATTCTTCAGCTTCTTAATAATACATAGAGAAACGGCTAAAGTCCAATGCTCAAAGCTAACACACACACACGCGCTCCCTCTGTCATGTTTACTCGTGTTTATTGTCTGTCCCCACTCATCAGTCATTCACCCTGGCAAATCTCTGTGAGAAAAATCTGCAAGTCTGCATTTTTCACCCCCAGCAGATTGTGTCTTTGGGTTTGTTTTACTTGTTCTTCGTCTCGACAATTTATTCATGCGAGCAACTGGTGAACATCAGGGGGAAGCAGGAGCTCAGAGCGGGTGAGCTGAAAGAACGAGGAGGAAGAAAACAAGGGTGGGATGTAACCGAGTACATTTACTCAGGTACTTCCCAGGAGTGTTTCTAGCTTATGTTTTTTAAATACTTCTACTCTACGTCTCAGAGGGAAATATTGTACTTTATACCCAACTACATTTTATTGACAGCTTTTGTTTTATTTGATGGCGGCCCGACGGAAAATACTGGACTGTAAAAAAAAAAAGTAATTGAACCAGCTCCACCTTAACCAGCTGCAATATTAAAATGATTATTATGTGTTAATGCAGTATTAATATATCAGTAAAAAAAAAGAGGCCATTTCACTTTGATAGCTTTTAATACATTTTGCTGATAATACTTCTATAGTTTTACTTAAGTGAGGTTTTGAATGCTGGACGGTTACTTATAATGCAATATATCACAGTATTGTACTGGTAAGGTACTTAAGTAAAAGACCTGAATATGTCTTCCACCACTGTACAAAAGGGCGGAAGGGAGAGAAGTATAGAAAGCAAGGGGGAAGGGAAAGGTTTACAAGAGGTTAGGTAACATAAGCATAAGCTCCTATCAGTTTTTTTCACAGCAAACCAACCCCCCACAAACCCACACCTTACCCTAAGGCTACTGGAGAAGTATGACTGGAGGACTGGCCTGTCATTATGTTATTATCCTCTCTATCACTTGGGGCTTTGACATTTGTATATTCACACATATACTTCCAGACGCATGAACAAACGCCCATAAACCCCCCAAAAAACTCTTACTTTACACTAGAGTGTTATGAAGGAATTCCCTGCTCAGACATGCAGCATGTAGGCAGGTGAGAGAGATGGATAGATCAGCAGTCATCCCAGGAGTATGGTACGGTATGTGCACATTCAGCGCAAAAAGAGCCCCGATCGAGAGGGGGGAAAAAAGAGAGAAAACTGGACCAAAATGCCAATAATTGCATCTCATAAGGAGAGAGCAAAGCTTATGTAACTATTCTGGAGGATATGTAAGTCGGGGCTGCTGCCTGCTGGGTCACAGGAAGACACTCGGTATAGAAGCACTGACATCTGCTGAAGAAGAATCACAAATGAAAGTACAGTTTGAAAACGGCGGGTTGCACAAATATTCTTTGCATCCACTTTGGTTAATCTGACTTCAGGCCCCCAGCAAAAATGCGAGAAGCCCTTTTAGAATTACCTCTATGATATTTAAAATGATGTAAACACAGCACTTGCAAAATCCAAAATGCGTCTACAGTCGGAGCTGTGGCTGTGTTTTGTATTTGAAGCTGGGGGAATGCACTGTATGAGAAACCGATTCACCTCTCCACTCCCTAAGCGCTTCCACTCCCTGATCACTTAAGATTGTGTAACGCACCCCCACCTGCCACAATCACACACACACACACACACACAAACGCAATAACTTGCCCTGACAGACCTGTTAAGATGGAATGAACATGCCTTAGTACAGATGGAAAACCATGCTATATGCAAATCAGGCAGCCACTATTTGCAAATGAAGTCGCCTGAAAGAAACTATTGTTGTGATAGGAGGTTAGACAGCATGCATTTAAAATGTTGGGAACATGAGCACATAATCTTTTATTGTTCTTGAAACAAAGAATTATATAATAAAATGTGTAGGCGAGGACAAATATGCGTTTTATTGACAGTTAGGATATTTGTTGTTGAGGGAAAATTACAGGACTTGACCTTTGGCTTATTTAGCTTTTAAAGTTGCACGAATCGATACTTTTATTATAACAACTGATGAAATTAATATGTGTCGCATGAAAGGGGCTGCCCGTGAAGATGAACCCACAGAGAATTTCCCCTCCACTCTGCAGTTTCTCACCCTTTTGTTGCGTCTTTCAGCTCATTGTTTTTGTTTCCGGCAAATTTCTGTTTAGGGTCAACTGTCACCGTTCTATTCGGCATCATTTCCAGATACAGCTGGCAGCTGTTTTCAGCAGAAAAAGAGCTCAGATAAACCCACTTTATGCTACCTGCCCAGCAACAATGTTAGCGACTAGGTAAACATAGCATTAGTGGCTAAAGAGCCAGATATTTGCCTCGGCAGTTGGTGGAGACAGAGCTTAAAGGTGAGTCCTAACACAACTCCGAATGATTGCTAACGTTGCTCCGTGTCGTGTGTTTTGTTTACTGCTTGTTTTCCGCTTTCCCCAAGTGGCCAACAAATCAGTTCTCGCCAGTTTGAATCAAGAGGAAACTCACTGACTGTTCTTGATACAACCTTTACAACCAAGCAGCTCAGCAGCAGAGGAAGATGATGTTAAATCAATGATTGAGTGATGGTATTTATTAGTTTATATGAAAAGCGGCACGTTCCGTGTCTGTCTGGCAGACCTGTGAATGAAGGCTGCTCTCATTGTATGTGGCGGCCTTCTTCTTTTATCAGCGCTGGAACTCTGTCACTCATCCTGTGGAAAGCTTATGAAATCATAAACCACAAAACCGCCACGCCTGAAGTGTACAAGTCGGTTGGTGTGGTGCTGAGAGAAATACTTTACCATTAATGAAACATCTTGTAATGAAGAACATCTTCTGTTAACAAAAAGAAACCACCTACCACACCCAATCCATGTATCTGTAGTATGTACATGAATAACATTTGTGCCGGAGTCATGCATCTGACAAAATCATTTTAATTTTAAATTGTTTTACATTTGGAATATTGATCTCATAATATTCTTGTTTTTTCATGTATTGTAGGAAGTACTTGATTTAGAAGCAAAGATGAATGAGACAAAAGATTGATAAATATGGCTCTATCTTTAGGAAAAAACCTAAAAAGAAAGACTGTACTTTCCGATGGGGACTCTTTCTGCTGCTAATAATGTTTGACTCATTGTAAACAGGTAATCCCAGCTTGTTTTAGGCTGCAATGCAAAGGGAATTTAACAAATAATGCGAGTATTCCCAAAGAATGATGTGCTAAAATAAACCGAAAGCATGCTCGGAATATCTTTCAGAGTACATCAACATATTTAATGAGGAGCTTTATTATACAAGAGCCAGGTGATCCCCAGATTCACCAGACCCCCACCCCCCTCTAGAGCGCTGCACAAGGAGTGGAAAATACAGTCACCTAAAAATACACTGCACATAAACACACTTACAGCACATGGGTACACACACCTTCGCGCACACACACACGGCAAGTGTCTTTAATATTAGAAAGCACTAGGCTGACACCTGAGACAACGGTGTCACCCCCTCCTTCCTCCTTAAATTAGTACACCCATGGCCAGTGTGTCCCTGAGGGTCCAGTCTGATCCGCTCGGCTGGCAGTTAGTGGCGGGGGGGGACACACACACACACACATGCTTATGACATCACAGCCCAGTTGGCCCTGCATGCTTGCGGCAGTCACACGGGGCATCACCAGGCCTGACGTGGCCGTTCTGCCCATGGGAGGGGATGTGTGTGAAAAGATCATATAGACCAGCCTGGCCTCCATCCTGGGATTCTCCTCATCGTAACCCCCCCGACACACACACACACACACACACACACACACACACACACACACACACACACACACACACACACACACACACACACACACACACACACACACACACACTACTGCACTTACACGCACACAACTAAAACTAAACTCCCCCAGGTTTGACATTGACAGTATCTTCTGCTGTGTGAGTCACTTGTTGTATTTTGTTGGTATTTTTAACTGATCCCTCGCACTGTGTTTGCTGTGTTCTCATCATAAAAAGAGAATTTAGTTTGGTTTCCTTTGCCACTCCTTTAAGGTTTTATCCAGCTCTCATCTTTGTCTTTAGTTGAGCCTCCGCATTGTTCCATTCTTTTAAATACTTTGCATGTATCGCCATAGACCTGTTCAATGTCTTTTGGTTTTCTCCCACCATCGACTGTCTCCACTTGTTTCCATCTTCCTGTAGTTATTCACACCTCTCTCCAGCACGTTGTGTCACTTCTTCTCTATTTCTTTCCTTCTTTTAACTCTCTGTAAATTTGTTTTCTTTCCTCTGTGCTGTTAACCTCAACCGTTAGAGCCATATCCTTCTTTAAGATCTCAATTTCCATTTCTTTTTAACTTGTCTATTGACTATTTTTAAACAACTTCAGGTCTCATTTGTCAGTTTTTTTTTTGTGATACATTTCTTTCTTTTTCTCTCTTTATGTCCTCTGCGCTCTGATACATTTGTTGCTCTTTTATGCTTCTCTCGTGTCTTATCGGAACATATTGCGTATTGGATCTCATGCATTGATTGAGAAATATTTAACTTCATTGTGATTCCTTGATATGTTGTTCTATCTGATTAACATACACAAATATATTTAAAGGTAAGCTTCCAAATAATACTTTTTATATTGCATATCTTTTTCAATTCAGTAGATCTAAAACTGATCAAAATGTCCTTTGTTTTAACAAGCTTTATCTCCTTACTCTGTTTTATCCACTCTAATTGGAAGATTAACTTCAATCAAATAATTAATTAATCCATCCTAAACCTTGTCAGCTATAATATGTGATTTTAGCCCGCCGTTTGCTCTGTCAATCCAGAACAAGCACAAAATATGTGAAAAATGTGTACATTGTGACTGAGGGTGTGACAACAACAAGGTAATTGAGTGAGAACGCCGCTGTCTATTTGACATAATTGGAATTTCAACTTAGTTAAGCAACAAAATAAATATGGCCACCATGGGGCAAAAAAGTTGTGAGCATAACATTCACATATTATGGCCTTATGTTTATATGGCGAATACATTAGCAAAAAGATGATTATTTATACATCCAGCAGACGCAGAACCGCAACAGCATTCATTTGGAGTTGTGTTTGTATCTAATCGTCACTCTCTGTTAGCTCTACCAGCTCCTGAGAGAAATATCTGTCTCTTTAGCTGCTAAATGCTCCTCTATGTTCACCGGCTAGTCGCTAACTGTGTCTGTGCTGCTTAGTGCTGAGCAGGTAGCGTACTGTGGATCTTTAGTGGGCTGAAAACAACTCCATGCGAGTGGTGAACCAAAACGGTTAAGTTGTGGGTCCGAACATTGAAACAAGGAGCTGAAACTCATTATCACATTGTTTTCACCTAGTTATTTAATACGTAGCCGCTTCGACTCGATGGGGGAGTCATGGTCGTCTGGTAGCGTGAACACACCATGTCTATATACTGGATCTGAGAAATGAGAATTTCTTTTGACATTGATGAGCAGTACATCTAGTTATTATGACTTCTATATTTTACAGGTTCACCTCTTTGCAGGGTGAATGGGTTTTCGAGGTGTTCATCAATCCTGCATAAAGCACGAGGTGTGTGTCACATCAGGGATTAGAGAGCGAGAGATGAGCTACAGATAGATGCAGACTCAGCCTTGGCTGTGACTCTAACGCTCTTATTTCTCTCTGAAGGAGTGTCCAGGAAGATCAGGGAGCCTCCGGCTGGCACACACACACACACACACACACACACACACACACACACACACACAC
>CALSCE010009506.1:6494538-6516421 GCA_943593645.1 Bovichtus variegatus
ACACACACACACACACACACACACACACACACACACACACACACACAGAGAGAGAAGCACAAGTACAAGGCAGCTGGTGGTTTCATATTCAACACAGGTAACCTGGTGATGCAGGTTGGGCAAGAACTACTTCTACAACTACAAACAACCAGCCGGCTGCAGCAGCATTATACTGAACACCGGTCATAAATTCTTCTTCAGGTTCGACACTGTTGAACTTAATGAGGACAAATCAAATCGCAAGCTGTTTGTCCCCCATCTACTTTTGTTCCACTCAGTTATAGTGATTTTCAACAAAAAAAAGAATAAACTCAACATTTTCATTTTGTAGCAGTACTAGACCGATGATGTGTGGCCATGCGTACATGTTACATGGTGTTATGATGATATGATTAGGTTAATAATAAAAAAAAGAATCACCACAAGGTACATGTTTTCATGCCCACTCTGTGAGTTACAGTATATGTTGATATTCTCTTAGCCAGTGATATTCAGAAAATAGACTGCAGCGCCCCCCTCAGGAAAAGACAGAAAAACACCTGGGCAAAATTCAGATGAACATTTAGGGTCTTTCAGTGAAGTTACAGTATTCCTTTGATTATGCAAGGCTTTCAGATTAACAGCAACACAAAATAGAAGCCATCTTTTTTGGCTCAAAGTGCAATAAGAACTTCTTGATGTAATGTTTTTTGGAGAACCATATGATTTTTATGCTTTATTCTCCTAGACGCACTAAACCAGATTAAAATGGACAGCCATGGGAAAAGAGGAAACATATAGTTAGTATGTAACATGCTGACAATATATTAGTTTTCCTCCTTTTCCAGGTCAGACAAACCATACAATTCCTGATATGCGTTGTATGCCTTCTGGTATAACTCTGACACTACAAAGACTTGACTTGCCACTCTTCAAAAACTAATATTGCCTGTCTGCAATTACAGAGAGCAGGAGAAACATACTTTGTGAGGACAAACCCTGGGGCAGCCCATGTTGGAGGCGGATGCCTTTGATCCTCTACAGATGTATATTAAAAAGTTAACTTTTATCCAGTCAATTGTAGTTTTAAGCAGCTGGTATAATACATACTGTATATATATTAAAGTCTGGGTTTATCTACTCATGCAGATTAGAAGTTTGTAAGTATGTGTGCCCTGTGTTATCTTAAGCCATTGGATGAAATGATTCTTTTTCAGACAACTCAGGATTATTATACATGTAGTTTTGTGATTTAATATTGAACTAATTAGAAAAGAAAGATTACTGAGAGTCATGGCCAAAACGTCAGTCAAATAAATTGCAAGTGGCTGGAATGTTTAAAGCAAGCATTAGGCTTAAGGTAAACTGTCAATCTAACTTAAATGTAATATTTCCGTGGTTTGAATATTCCTAACTGTCAGAGCAATTGTTGAAACAAAGATTTCTTAAGGGCCTTTGGCAAAAATGTACAGCTTTCAATGATCTGGTACAAATTACAGAAGGTTCAAAGTGAGATTTACTGCCTAAAATATGGGTGAGAAAGCCCTTCTCAATAAACAAGTCTCAAACACAAAACAGGGTTATTATTTCAGAACACAATAAGTCAATTTCTACACACACAAGATTTTTACTTTTTTTTTTTTTTATTGTACAATATTACAATTACATTTGTACAAATGCTGTTAACAAAAAAAATAAAATAAAAAATGCAATTCAGGCTAAAAGAGGAAATGTTTACTTGGGCCTGAAAACAACAATGTCCTTGAGTACTGCACTGAACTTTCTCACAGCTGCTGCATGGAGGTAGGGCCACATACACACACACACACCGACATTACATCTGAAGTGTGCCAGCATGGCTTCCTCCCCTTCACCCCATCAGATCATAAAAACACAGGAAGGGGCAAAAGCAACAAGCTGGATACCAACATCAGTGCAGATGAAGATCATGTACTGAAACGGTAGCATAAAAAAAAAAAAAATCAAGTCTGTGTGTTGTAGTGATTGTGCAGAAGGGAACCAGGGGAGTAAGGTTGGTGTTCATTTGTTGTTTGGTCCAGGTCCAATGTGTTAAGAAGCCGAGGCGCAGGGTCAGAGGTCATCAGGCGGAGTTTAAGAGCGGGTGTACTTCCCCCAGATGTGCAGCATGAAGACCGAAGCAATGAACAGCAGACTCATCACCAGCACTGGCACCGGGCCGCTGTCACAACAAAGAAACTGATCAACTCTCGGATAAACACGCACGCACGCACGCGCGCACACACACAATCCCACCATTTGCTCTAACCCCAACCACAGCTTGAGTCTTAGTGGAGTGGATGATTTTATTGATGAGCTTAGGAAACAAGGAGGCGCTCTCATCTCTGAAGGAGGGACTGAGTGGGGTGGGGGTGGGGTGGAGGGGCGCATCACTAAGTAGCAGCATTGCCATGCCAACCATCTCCTCAGCGGCCCCCTCCTCTCCCTGTCAGAAGGCTGTAATTGAGTTGACCTTTCAGACTGCATCCTTTAATGAAGCTTTGAGGCCGGCGTCTAACGCAGGAACAAACACGCACTCGATATAAAGCACTGTATGGCGAGTCTGACCTCCTTCGACTGCTGGAGAGACACTCAATAACCACCACAGCACCATCGATCAACCATTGCCAGGAGACAGGACGCCTTCTCTAATATTAGGGGCGAGGATGCAGCAGAATAGAAGTTTATGGAAGTTGAGTTTTCTAAAATTGCACTTTACACACACACACAATTTGTTTTGACCACAGAGGCACGTCTGCCCAATTTCCTGCCATTATCCATTCCCCCCATTCTACCTGATGAACACGTAACAATAATGATAGCGTGTGTCGGAAATCCTGAGAATTAAGTACGTGTTTGTTAGTGGAAGTTAAAAATGTCAGAGGTTAAATTTGTTTGCGAGTGTGTATGTTCCTGTGTTCCGCTTTTATGAATTGCACTTACACTTTGAGGCCTGGCGAGTCTTCTGTGTAGAAGCGCCACATGCCACCGGTGCCTGCCGATCCTGTGGTCCTGCCACCGCTGCGTGTGCCGCTGCTGGTGGCTTTCCTGTGGAACACACACGTCAAAAATATATATCGGCACTGTTTGAGTGATTAAACATCTTATTATCAAGGGCATACTAATCTGATTTTAAACTGTTAAAATGCCTCTTTATAAAATGTCTTCAAACAAAAGAGCTATTTTCATGTACTCTATAGGAAAACAAGACTATTAGAACAGAAACGCAATTGCGAAAAATCTGATAACTTTCACTCATCCAGCAGTTTCTTTAAACCAAACATTTTGATTAAAGACCACCAGTCAAAACAAAAACAAAATCTGCCACAATTGACTATTCATTATTTGTAACCTTTATTTGACAGAGGACAGGATATAAATGGGGGGTGGGGGGCTATGAAACGCAACAATGGGCCCATGGCTGGAATCGAACCCAGGACGTCGTATTCAGAATGTAACAAACTACAGTAGCTGCTGATGAAAGAGCGGAGTGATTCATGGCTGCTTCACTCGTGTGATGAGATTAAACGGAGGTTAATGAGGTAATGAAGAGGGTGATACTAATGGGTAATAATAAGAGGGGTAACAGCCAGCCTCTGATTACACACTGATTAAGCCCACAGCACAACATCTATCTGCTGCTCTAATCTACACGGGGAACACAAAAAAAAATAAAGAGGAAGGGCTATCTGAAAATCATCAATCAATCTTTACAGTAGGATGACATGAGCAGGCGGGGTCAATGCTCTGGGTGTTTGGAAAATAATTATAGAGAACGTGTGCAGGACGAGATGACCGCATAACTTATCTCTCGTGTTTAATGTTAAGTGGTCTCCAATGGCTACTTTTTTTTTTTTACACTGATAGCCCACATACAGATGTGACAAATATGAAAAAATAGAAACGTATATAACGTCTTCTACAAGACCGCGAGTCGACACAAAAGCTTCAATGCTTCTTGGCATGGATTCTCAAAGTCTCTGAACTCTACTGGAGGAATGAATTACATTTTTCCAAAAAGATATTCCTTTGTGTAGTGTTTTGATTAGGGCTGACCCCCTCTTAGTCGATTAGTCAACTCATGGATCGTTTTGGTCTTAGTCGAGAAAGATTTCTTGAGTCGACTAGTCATTTTTTTATGCAGAATAACTTATTTTAAATCCAGAAAATGTATGAGCACATCGTTGGTAAACATAAGATTGCAAGTGGTGCTTTTGCATGAGTTTTACTGAGCTGTTGATTAAATCTGCTAATTGTTTAGTCCAAATCATACAAGTGTTGGTCAACTACGAATTGTTTTAGTCTACGACAGCCATAGACCACTTGTTGGTGGTCGAGAAAGCTGCCCAACAAGTCTGACTAAAATGTTCAAAGTGTGTTTGAATGGGTTGAAATCTGGTGACTGGGATGACTTTAAAAAAATTATTCACATCACTTTCATACTCAGTGAACTCTTCAGTTCTAAAAAAGGAAAAAATCTTCACGAATTGGGTTATTACATCAATTTATTCCGGTCTGTTACATCTGTATGCAGTTATGGAAAGTTTACCCACCAGTCTACTGGATAAAGAGTCAAAGTTTGCTAGATTTTGTGTACCTCTGTCTGACTGTGGAGCCTGCTGCGCGGGGAGCCACCGTCTTACTGGGGGAACGGCTGGATGCCCCAACATTGGTTGCGCTTGCTGCTGGTCCAGGCTGAGGGGAAAACACAAGAAATGAATACACATGAACAGGATGAAACTCTATTATACCCTCTTTCTGACAGTCAGTCTAATCTCAGCCACACACACACACACACACACACACACACACACACACACACACACACACACACACACAAATAACCTACAGCATTAAGATAAAGAGATTACACTATGATGGTTGAACATCTAAGTTACATTTGATTCTGAACTCCACTGTGTGTTTGTGTGATGGCAGAGGCCTTGACTAACGTTAGTGGTCCACACTGTTCATTGATTTCAGCTTCTAGTGTTAACATGCAGAGTCTCAGCTAACTGTGTTCAGTAACATATACAAGTCATTCATCTAGTGCTGGGTCAGCTTTAAATATACGTTTTGTGACTATTTGAGTTATCGAAAATGAGCCACGTCCACAAATGATGAGCTAACGTTAGCGAGCTAACTCACAGATAGCAAACGTTAGCTCATGTCTAACGTTAAATGGGTGAAACAGAGCCGTTAGTTTCACCAGAAACAGTTTCAGATGGAGCTGAGACTCTTACCATGTTGATGTATTTGTCCTGATGCAAGTTGAAACCCTGAGCCCCTCTTCAAACTGATGTCCACGTCAAAAGAACTGCAGACAGTCGGCGTGTGAATTGGTCAAAACTTGTGAAGAGATCTCGCAAAGCTGACGTCTGTCTAAAAAGGACACGACTGCAAAACACAAGACCAGCGCGGGAGACCGAGCAGGAGCCTGACCGGCTCACCGCGTTCGTCACAAAAATAATGAATATAATATGATTTAAGGAGCTTGTTTTTTGTGCTACTTTGATTAAGCGTATTTATTTGTTTGTACTGCATTTTTAGTACATTGGATTTATATGTGTGCTTGTACTTTAATTTAAAGGCGAATATTTGGGCCGCCTTGATTCTGAAGGAGACGTGTCTCACAGGAAGCGCGTCCGTTTACAGAATTGAGGAAACAGGCGCCATTGTGGCTCAAACACGAAGCGCGGTTAGCCTGACCACAATAGATGATTTGAGCCAACATGGCGTCCAGACGGTAGAGTTTCATGACAGTTCATGCTGCTGCTGGCGTCTAGACGAGCATAATCACAGGTTTCCAACCGCGGAGAAGGTAGTCGAGCGATCCAAAGGTAAACATAACTGCATTATAATGAGATTGTATTTAGATTTCGTTGTTCGTTCACTAAAGATAACTGCCAACCAAGTTATCTTTCTAAAACATAATTTCATTAGCTACAAAGGCTGGCATCCACAATCCTATCACTGTAACGTTAACAGTTCTCTAAAGACACTGACGAACTTTTTTTTTAAAGCAAACAGTTGCCTAACATAAGTGTAATTTCAGTTCTTGCTACCAGTTTGTCTTCCTTTTCGCAAATTCAGTGCCAGCTAGAGGTTTTCTTCGTAAAAAACGACAGAACACTGGGGAATAATGAATATATGCTGTATATAAGCGCTTCAAGGCTTACAAGTTATGAATTAAATGAGGCTATGTTACAAAACCACATGGAGAAACAAATTCTTCACGTTTGTCAACAATGCAGCACTAACAAGTTTCGCTTATTGACCTGCGATGGATTCATACAATTCTGCCTACTTGTGTTGGAGAGAGTTTGTTTATGCCAAGATTAGATTGTTTGAATGCCATTGAAAACATTTTTTTTTAAAATTGCGATGTACCTAAAGGCAGGAGTTTAGGCAGTCACTCCCTTAAATGTTTCTGCTGTTGTGAGTATTCACTTTGTACTTGTGATTTTGGCATGATTTGCACTGTCTACTGGCCATCTGTGCTCATCGGTTTGTCTGTCATTCTGCATGACATAGTGATGTACAATATGTTTAACTTTAACCCCGTCTGCAAACCAGCATTGTCTTGTAGGAAAATATATTCAAGATTAAATTTGAACTTTATTCGTCCTTGTGTGCAGGATGGCGCGGGTGGTGTTCCTCCATCCGGACCTTGGTATTGGCGGAGCAGAGCGACTGGTGGTCGATGCTGCTGTTGCTCTGAAGTCTCAGGGATGTAACGTTCAGATATGGACGGCTCATTACGACCCAACGCACTGCTTCTCCGAGACGCTGGACCCAGAACTGCCTGTGGTACTTTAACTCACACCTTACTACGTACTGTACTACAGACAAAAATAATAAATTCTAGAGACACATACAAACAATATTATTTTATTGTTTCTATTCTTCTTCCAATAGGTATGTGTGGGTGACTGGCTACCAACCAATGTGTTTGGTTACCTGCATGCCCTGTGTGCCTACCTGAGGATGATCTACGTGGCCCTCTACCTAGTCTTCCTCAGCGGGGTGGAGTACGATGTTATCTTCTGTGATCAAGTGAGTTGTGTCATTCAGAAAACTGTCTCTGTTGCTCAGAGAATAGCTTTCAATGTAAACAGTGGACCGTCACTTTGTGTCTCCCCTTTACGGCCTATACCATGCCATGAAGTGGACACTCCTTTGCTTATTTCCTACTGTTTTGTCTTTCACACAAATACCACAAATCACCTTTCTCTCGCAGATAATTCCACAGGGTTTCTACTGGTGCTAGAAATCCTTGAAAACACTTTGATGTGGTGTTGTCAAGGTTTGAAAAGTGCTGGGTTTTCAATAAAGTGCTTGAGACTGCTTGAAATGTAGGTTATATAGGATGCTAAGTCTACCTACAAACAGGTGACACATTTGAAACATGAAACTTGTGTTTTCCTTTTAATTTCTCACCCTTCTGTAGAATGTCACGAAACATAACTTTGATTGTTTATAGCACAATAAGATCTAATTTAATGTGATGAAGAAGTGCTATAATCAGTGTACTTTACACGCTGTATGCACTATATATAAATATGTAATTTACCACAGCTGTAAGGTGCTGGAAAAGCTTGAAAGTGCACCTTCAAATGCATGAAAAGTGCTTTAATTTTACTTTTGAAAAGATGTAGGGACCCTGATTACAGAACAGAAAAAAAACTCATCATTCAATTATTCAGATCCACTTACAGTGTGACAGTAGGAGAAGCCTCACTTCTTAAATGTATGAAACTGCAACCGAGCAAAATGTTATGCATATGTCACATAGAGGATGTGTTTTTACCGGGACATTTTTGTTCATACACCTTTTGATTCCATTCCAGGTGTCAGTGTGTATCCCGGTGCTGCGACTGTCTAGAAGAAGGAAGAAGGTTTTGTTTTACTGTCACTTTCCAGACCAGCTGCTGACCCAGAGGAAGTCGGCCCTGAAGAAGCTTTATCGCGCTCCCATCGACTGGCTTGAGGAACGCACTACTGGCATGGCTGATGTGGTACGTAACGGCCGTTTCTTTCTACAGGTTGTGATGGTCTTGTTGCAGGGCAGTATTGTGTCACAAGGCTCATTTATAAAGCAATGTATTAGATCAATTTTATAAATAATAATAAAATAAAATAGTTGTAAGTGATTTTTCAAAAGATGCTTATGATGTGACCTGAGTATTTGAAGGACCCTGATAATAAATAAAGTAAGTAAATACTCTGTGGTTTTTATTAGAGTGCAATGTGAGGATTTCAGACCGAGCCTAAAGGAGAGCCAGGGGCTAAAACGATGCATGTCTAATAAGAACCCTTTTTTAAAAAAAAAAAGAAACTAATAGGATAATATGATTTTAGTTTCTTAATTTTATTTAGAATCCGAGTTTTGCCTATTGCAGACAGGAAAGTGATTTTCTGTGCAGTAACTACAGTTACAAAATGAAATGTTATGCATTTAAGTTGTTTCTTATCACTGGATGTAAAATCTTAGCGCTACATACCTATAGATCATGCATATAATAAACGATATCACTGGAATATTCAGTGCTATGCGATCAAAGGTAAAGACTGCCTTGAAGGGAATTGTTTTAAAAAAAGTTATAGCTCAGTGGTTGAAGTTTGGAGAACAGAGTTTGTTTGCTCATAATTACATTTATTTCACCCAGATTTTGTTTAACAGTTTAAGAGAAGTGCAGTTTCTCTTTCAGACTGAGTTTGGATCTTGGTAATTGCTAAAACTATAGTTTAATAAAATAAATCAAAATAGGCAAGGTATATTACTTTTAACAGCTTGAATAAACCAAAGTGAATATTTAAAATGTGATAGAGCCTGATCTCCGCTGGCGAGCTGTTGTAGAAGCTCAGGGCACTGATAGAAAAGAAAATGACATTTCGATTTAGGTCTAGACTTTAATAATCAAAGTCTGCAGGCTGCCATCCAAGTCATATGGAATTAAAATGCCTGTGCTGTATGTGAGGTCCTTATGAAATAATCTCTCTGTACTTCCTCTTTAGATTCTGGTAAACAGCCAGTTCACCGCAGGCATCTTCAGCGAGACCTTTCGTGGTCTAAGAGGAGTCCATACAGATGTCCTCTATCCCTCCCTCAACACGCGTACCTTTGACCAGCAGTCCAGTGAAGCACAAGGCCTGGAAGGGCTGCTCCCCGAGGGGACCTCATGCCTGTTTCTCTCTCTGAACCGATACGAGAGAAAGAAGGATCTGGGGCTGGCTCTGGAAGCTCTTGCATTCCTGAGGAGCAGCCTCCCCCCAGGCCAGAGAGCAGGTGTTCACCTGGTGGTGGCGGGGGGCTACGATGACAGAGTTACTGAGAATGTTCAACATTATACTGAACTGAAAGAGCTAGCAGCGCAGCTCCACTTGGAGGACTGTGTCACTTTCCTACGCTCCCCCTCTGATTCAGTGAAGGTGGCGTTGCTGCGGGGCAGCGCAGCCGTGCTGTACACCCCAAGCAGAGAGCATTTTGGGATCGTTCCTGTAGAGGCCATGTACTGCTGCTGCCCTGTTATCGCGGTGAACTCTGGGGGGCCCCTGGAGAGCGTGGCAGATGGAGAGACGGGCTTCCTGTGCGAGCCCAGGGCAGAGGCCTTCTCTAAGGCCATGGAGAGGCTTGTGAGGGAGCCGCAGCTCCGCAAGGACATGGGACAAGCTGGGAGGAAGAGGGTACAAGATAAATTCTCTCTTCAGGCCTTCTCAGACCAGCTGTACGGGTACATTGTCAGGCTGAGCCAGTGATGGGGAATCAGGAGGAGAGGCAGGAGACGGGTGGAAAAATGATCCTCTACTGAACCGTGAATTGTCTGTGGACGACCAGAGTCTGCAGTGAGGTGAAGTGTATGTCTTGTAACAGAGGATGTATGTGTAAATATGCAGGGAGGCGGGAACTGGGGGGGTCTGGTGGGGGTATTATGAGGACTCTGAGGACAATCAATCAGCATTCCCCTGGAGGGGTTGCTGAGAGGAGAAAGAGGACGGAATCTCTATACCAATTAAGACAAGAGTAACAAGTTTACCTACCATATCTCTGGAAAAAGACCACACCTGCAAGTGTGTACGTGAGTGTGTGAGTAATTGTACATGTGTAACAGCGTCTCAACCAAGAGTCTAGCAAATGAGCCCACCAGAAGGATTGATTATTAGAGTGAAATGTTTTGCACTGTGTATTTTTATTTTTTTTTTCCCCCTCCCTTGCTTTGCTACAGTCGTCTTTGTCTTTGTGTGTTTGGGGTGCGAAGAAGAAGAATGCAGTTACCACCACGAGCCATCAGGCAGTGCACGGTCCCAGATCGATAAACAGGATGCTTTCCACTACTTCCTGTCCGCCCAGAGCTTTGTTCCCCTCCTCGTATTCAGAAGACGCCGGCCTGTTCATGACTCTTGCTGCTGTGTGGAGGTTATTAGCAGATGATAGAGAGTGTTGTTTATTAGAGGTCTGGTTGATGGGCAGTGTGGCTTTGTCTGAGTCATTATCAACGAGGAGAATAGCAGAAGGTCATTGTGTCTCGAGCTGGCCTCCTCAGCCATCCTGCTGTATAGAAATGCTCTTATTGACATTCCTGAATTCTTAATAAACAAGGGGACACATACTTTCCTGACTCTTATGGGCTGTGCTTTGTTGGTAAGTTTTTTTTTTTGTTTTTTTTTTGGCCCTTTTTAATAGACTTTGCAAAGGATTTTTGAGCGTGGAGGCACAGAAATGTTGTTTATGTTGTGCCATCCTTGTTTTCTTTTCACTGATCAGATTTGATTGTGCCTGGAGTTGTGAAATGAAACATTGTCGGACAATGTTGCAGCGAAAGAGTTTTTTATTTTTGCTCATTAACAAAGTCAGTGTGACAGATGTTCGTGGGAGGCGCCACAGAAGGTCTTAAGTTTCTGTCTCCATCCGTTGCTGCATTATCATGTGCAGAGTTTCAGTTGTATCCACATGCGCGTCATTCTTTTTATTAAAGAGAATCTATAAAAAAAAAAAAAAAAGAGAAAAATAAACAGGACATTAAATCATAGGCTGATTGGATACAGATCTAATATTTAACACGGCACACGACCTTTCTCAGTCAGGTGTCGTTGAACCAACCTGGTTGCTCACAGCATGGCCGTAACGAACAAAGGTGGCGAAATGCTCGCTGTTGAAGTTCATCATGTCGTATTTGAACTCCTGGTGCAGAAAAGTCTCACAGCGACTCTGCATCATCTCCTGTGTAGATGGGACCAGGTTGTGCTTGTTGTTGTTGACCCTGATGCGAGTTCCTACAGGGACTTTGATCTCCGTAATGCGCTGTGTGCAGATTCTGGTCTTCCTCAGAACACGATCACCTTTTGACTTTGGAGCCATTTGCTGAAGGAAGCTGCGGCAGGCTCTCTGCGTCATGTTCTCATCTTACAATGACGGGACAACACAGTAAGTGTGTGTATAAAATAAATCTGGTACATTTTAGTTTTCTGACTGACACTTTTTTTAAAGTTCTCCATATGCAGCGTCATTATTTCAAATGAAGTCACATTCAATTTTCTTACCTCCAACTCCAAAGTGGATAACACAACCGTCTCCGACATAAACACCCCAAAGAGACAATCCTGACAATGCATGAGCAAACTCAATCAAGTCTCCAATCTCTGCCGTGGACACACTTTGATCAATCTCAAGGGGAAAAAAAGGAAAAGTTAGAGCAGCGCACAGTACACGCACAATCTCCTCAGCCCTTGAGCTCCTCACAGAATTAAAATGAAAAATAATTTACATGAAATCAAATGATTTGGCTCTTTTTTTTTTTTTGGGAGCAACTTTTTTTTTAACATTAAGTGAAAGTGAGACAATAGTCATAAAACAAAGTCGATCTACAACAGTGATGAAGAAATAACTACACTCAATGTGGAACAACAATATCACACAAAATAACATTAAATTAGAGCTAGCAGGTCATTTCTACCACCTCTTAAACTGGTCAGCACACATAAACATTCATATACTTAGACAGGACTGTAGATGCTGCAACATCAAGTCAAACATTTCTGGATATATTTTTTAAAAAGTTCACCTGTCGCCATGTCATTTGGGAAAAAATGCTGTTCCAGTTTCCCAGAAGGTCCATTGTTGCTGTGAGTTGAGGTCAACAGACCAACTGAAGTGCATTTTCCAATTATTGGACGCTGTAACCAGGTTGCGTAATAAAAACGCCTTCAATAGTCGCAGTTACAGCCTTGACTAACTTTCAAGATGATAGGCAGCCTAATATGTTACCTATTAATCTAATATGTGCTCTATTATTCAGGTTCAGAGTGACACTGAGTGAGTCATTCAAAAATAAATTATTCTGATATTTGCTTCAGTTTGTTTAAAATGTGTGGTTAACCTGCATTGAGTTTTCAATTCCCTCTTCTCATATTGATGCAGACATTTCTTCAGTCAATTTCAAAAGCAGAAATGCAAAGAAACCAACAGCGATGCTGCTTGTTTTTCAGAACTAAAAACTATTTGTCCCTCCAGATCCAATTAGTTCAGGTGGCCTTGGTTTAATTTGAAATAGATACTAAGGTCTAGCATTTGGAATATCACAGTGATACACCTCAGTCAATTTTTGTTCGTGATCCTGATATTTTTCAAATATTTATTTTAAATGAAGGCTCTGTATAAGAAATCCCAGTTCTATATGTTTGTGACATTTGTTGCGGGTTGTTTGATCTGTCACTGCTTTGGCATTAATCGTTGATAATCTTTTACATGAAAAAAAATTAGGTTCAAAATGAGATACTTAATTGCAATTTTTTAAGGAAGTGTTAGGAATCTGCTCTGTGAGCTCATGTAAAGACCAAACGACAAACCTCGTGACCACACGAGGCATAAAAACGTGATAGAAACATAAAATAAGCGTTTTGAAACAAGAAAAAAAGTTGTGAATATTTTACACATTTTTAAAATGCTATGTGGGTGTAACATTAGTAACATAGCTCTATATAAAATAGAGCAAATGTGCCAAATTCCTTTTCCCTCATGACCTCATCCACATTGCTGCTGTTTTAAACTAAAACCCGATATGTGTACATTTTCATATTTAACTTTTGTTTTAAAAGTAATTATGGATGACAAATATTACTGAGCTTTTGAAACCCTTTTGGATTTCTAAAAAGAAGAAAACACGGCACACACTACACAGATTATACATGTATTTATATTTATTACATTTTAATTAAAGAAGGGGAACTCATAGCAATGAACCACAAAAAATATTTAAAGGCAGTTTTTAAAATGCAAAAGCAGCAATGTGCGTGCGTGTGTTCTCCTGCAGTGTTGCCACATGCTGAGGTATTAAGAGTAGATGAGAAGGAGGGCTTTGCTGCAGTGATTTAGGAGCCCCGCTAGGCAAGATGATAAAAAAAAAAAAAAAAAAAAAGGCCCTGCGGAGCTTGTAAGGGAGGGAAAGACCCACAAACAGACTTCATTCAGTGTAAATGTGTCCCAGTTTACTGCCTGCACAGAAATACGGCGTCTGAAGTCTCGACCTGTTTCCTCGCTTTTTAAATTTTTTTTAAAGAAACTGACTTTACCTCAAAGTTGTAAAAGAAGAATCCCTTCCACCCCCCCACCCCTCTCTCAGTGCCCTGTGGGGGGGTGGTTATTGAGATCATGGTGTGTCTGAGTGGCAGCGATAACCGGTACCCAGGTGCCACTGGCACATGGTGTTTAATTAATTAATGAGACCGCGGGGTTGGTTTTCTAATTTCACCTAGCCAGGGTGA
Source organism: Bovichtus variegatus (assembly GCA_943593645.1). NCBI lineage: Eukaryota > Metazoa > Chordata > Actinopteri > Perciformes > Bovichtidae > Bovichtus > Bovichtus variegatus. The sequence continues at coordinate 6,508,297 of CALSCE010009506.1, forward strand.
GGGGGGAGATAGCCGTGAAATGTTTAGGTGTGTGTTTTCAGGCGAGGAAAGGAGAGATGTATGTGGGAGTGTGTGTGTGTGTTATGAGTGTATATCTATTTTGTTGGCAGTTTGGGAGCTGGTTTTAGTGGAATATTAAATATGTATGGAATATTTTTACTCTGACTTTTAATCATGCCATATGATTGGGAGTTAATCATGGGCTAAAAGCAGCTGATGATGAGAGAAACTCAGTTAGTGTTAATACATCAATCTGAACCTCTGGCACACTAACCAGGTCGTGGACTCATTGCCCTGAAATGGAGAAATGTACATGAGATTTAAACATAATGCAAGTAGTGGATGGTGTTTAGAGCAGCGTATGGTATGTGTTACACAGATTTCAATATAATGTATTGGAGGATTGTAGGGTTAAACTGGTAGAATTACTTTAAACAAAGTGTTAGTAAGGATGTTGTAACATTTTAGTAAATGTAATGCAAACTAAATGGGAACAAAACCATTTCTCTAAAAGCTTTCCCATTCCATTTTGTTACAGAAGTTAAGAAATGTATAATGTATAAGAAATGAAAGTTACGATAAGACTTTTCAAAAATTGAGCAGTTCACCTTTAAATTACTCTAATGAATGAAGACGTCACACAAGTCTATTATATACTACCATGTTTTATTCAGTGTTTACCGTCATCTTGCCTTGATCAGTGTTGTCTCTGAGGTTGTTTCTGTTGTTTTTATATAGTACTGTAGTCCATCAATTAGTCATGTGGCTGTTCTGTATATCAAGATCATCATGAATGTACAGGCCTCCACAAAACATTACTTATCTTTAAAAAAAAACAAAAAAAAAAAAAACAACGTTTTAACAAAATACAGAATTTGTGACTTAAAAAATATTAATGAAGATTTTTAAAAAAACAAGATATTCAACATTACAACCTCCCTGTCTCAATATTTCTTATCTTTTTTTATTCAAGATTCAAAGCTTTATTGTCACGTTACAGTGAAATTCTTTTGTTGTTTTTTTAATTCTGTTGTGCAACAAAATGTGAATGCGTGGAACAAATCTGTACCATAACTCAGGTGTGCAAAAAATATGACTTCTTAGTACAGTCAGATGTATGATACTGTACACCGGATGTACAAATGTGTGCAGTTCCAGTCTAGAAAAAATAGGTTTAGTGTGTATCTCTAATGTGAAAAGATTCATTAGGTTAAAATGTTCTCTTCAACCTAATTTATCAAACACAAACATACAAAAATCTCTTTGATATGTCGAAAGGTGTTTTTTTAACAGTGATCAATGGAAAGAAAAATCAGATTCTGGACCTACAAGATTGTATTGTTCAATGTGCTGTGATGCGTGAAGATACATTACTGTAACGTAACATTGCCTTTCTTATTGCTCCAAATATTTTCACATTTTGCTGAAGACACAGGAGGAGGAGTTTTACTGTTGGATAAATGCAGCGAGGAGAAAGAGCCTTCCTGGTCATGAATGATAGAATATGCTTAAACAATAGAAAATCTGCATTTGTATTCACAGCTCATCTTTAAGAGCTGTTTTACATGGAACATGTTAGCAAATTATGTATTTCACTCTTTACTGCTACCATAAACTATTCAAATATATTAGCTTACACCTCATAAATGTTAACACTGCACAACTCTTATACTCACACTGGAAAAACAGTATAAGGAATGATTTACTAAAGCTACATAAAACTCTTCTCTCCGTGGGAGATCACAATAAAACTTCTATATTCTCTGATAGTGGAATATTATAGATAGCCTCTATAAAAATAGCTTTATGGCCCAGGAAAGAGAAGCATTACGACTTGTTCTACCCTGCGCGTTGTAGTTTAAACCATCTTATAGCTTAAAGATAAACGAGTCCATAGATTTCATACATCAGACGTCATCTAATTCACAGGAGGTTTGTCCATAAAAAATGGAAGGAGTCCCGTTTCAAATGTAAAGTTACGAGGAAATGTCCACCAGCATTGATGTGGTGCTGTCAGATAAGATATAACGCAATATAACAATTAGAGAAAACAAACTGTTCTGATACACAAATATGTAACTTGATGATCCTATCAAATAGTCATCAAAGTTTCCACAAAGCAATGGAGTGCTTCCAAGGTTTATTTTTTCATGTTTCGATGCATTTTCGGGTCTGGGAATATTATTTGATGCTATCACATTGTTACCTGGTTGCCATTTTTCCGCATCTCAATTCCAGATACTTTACTGCCGCTCTCGTTTACAACAAAAATGTTAATGAATGACTTGTCCGCACACAGGAATAACTCATGAATCCCATTCCTTACAAGAAATGGATTTACATAAATACAATGTTAGGCTGAACGTATGAAGTGATACAAAATGGCAATTCAGTCTGGTTATCAGCTAACCCTAATTGCCTTTTGGCTCCATCTTTGACGCACAGACATGAATGTTATCTATATATTTTCACATCAAGCTAAAAATATGTGAATATGCTTATTGTTCACCGAAATGTTGGACTATTCCTGTAAAACAGGCCACAGACTTATATTTAGAGGTGGATTCAAAAATGATATAGTGATCTTTCTGCTTTCGCTCATGTGCCAAGTTTTTGTCCTCGTCTTAACACACACAGATATGCACACACATATATATCCTGGCTCCATGGTTGCTCTTTCTGGAGCAGCGGGCTAATGCGGAAGGGTGGGGGGGTGCAGACCTCCCATTGAACTTGGCTCACTTCCAGCACTCATTCAGCCAGTAATCAGCTGTGAGTCAGTCAGTCAGTCATACCGGCTTTAAACAAACACATTAACATTTGAGTGCACATTACACAAGCACTCACTTGCGCACACACAATCACATGCTGTCATCACAATAAACACACACACACGCTCACACGCTCACACTCAGGCACTGTTTAGCAACCTGGGGGTTTCTGCTGTGCTCTTACCTGGTGCATTTTCCCTCGTTTTTTATGCTTTTCGCCCTCAGGAGTGTTTGTTTCTTCACACACGTTGGCCTGAGGGGTGCGTTTGGTGTAGTTCTGGTGGGGGACTGGCTTAGGGCAGCAACAGGAAGGGGTCTTTAATGATGAGGATGGAGGGTTGGGATTGACAACGGTGTACATTTTGGGTGTTTGTGCAGGCAGACGTACAGAGAGAGAGGGCTGGCTTACTCCACCCTGATCAAGGGGTACCATCGCCCAGAAGGAAGTAACACTCGCTTCCGGGTACGACTCCACAGAACTGCACTGGAGAAGCTGAGCAGACCCCCACACAGCTGGGGAGGATAACCTCCGGTGATAACACTCACAGGGGTGAATGTCAATCACGCTGTCTGCCCAAATGTGTGTGTGTGTCTGCATGTGTGAGACAATGCCCCTCAATTTTTGGTGCGAGTATGCTTTATGTACAACTATGCAGTGTGTGTGTGTGTGTGTGTGTGTGTGTGTGTGTGTGTGTGTGTGTGTGTGTGTGTGTGTGTGTGTGTGTGTGTGTGTGTCCAGTGATGGCCTGCTAGATTGAGCTGTCAGTCGGCAGGCAGCAGATGAAGATTAATGGAGCGCGCAAACAATAAGAGGCTGACAATGATCATAAATATGGTAATGTCCATTATCAATACACATTCACTGACATGCATGTGTGTGTGTGCGTATATGTGTCTGTGCGTGTGCGTGTGTGTGTGTGGATACAGTATTCATGCAGCAGAGATTTGGGATAGAAGGTGATTCAGGTTACTGAGTTAAAATCGTTTTCCTTCCCCATGGAATTCACACCAAAAAGCCATGCACACACACATATTTTTAGACCGGCAGTGTGTTGGCTGACTGATGGACAGAAGAGACGGGCGTCCAGTGTGTTATGTTTGGGTTGTGGGGTACAAGAGGGAGGGGAGGTGGGCTCATTGAGTGGATGACATGATTGGTGTCGCATTAAAATGTGTTTATTTAGTGTTTGTGCGCGTGTGTGTAGGTGTGTGAGAAGGGCAGTGGGTAGTGATGATGTCTGTGCCAAGCCTCTGATTAAGACTACAGGTTCAGCTAATGGCACAATGAGAGGCTGATTAAGAGAGGAAGAGGTGCTGAAAAAAAGAGAGTTGCGGGAGATAAAAGGGATAGATGGACAGATCCATTCACTAAACTGATGATGGGGCTCTTTGTTGTCTCAACCTATTCTGCGGTTCTCTGGGGTCCTTCCTGTGTCTGCAGCATACAGTCATTTTTTAAATGAAAAGCCTCTCTCTTTATCTTTCTCTGCCTCCCCCTCCTTCCTCTTTTTCTCCCTCGCCGCCCATCTGGGTCACACGGCATAAAAGAGAGCAGTACAGGGGCCATGAACTGAAAGCTGGTTGTCCACTTCATCACCTGAAAACGCACTTCTTAACCTCCTTCTTTTCACCCCCGGTCGTCTCCTCTCATGCCGCCTCCCGCCCACTTTTCTCTGCTCTCCGACCTTCCTTGTCCTTTAAACACGCACACACACGCACACACACATGCACTCCTGCAGTCACACTCCTCCTGATGGAGAGTGTAATTTGTGTGTGGCAGGGTGGCGATGGATGGAGCATGTAAAGTAGACATAGGGAAGTGGTTATGATTGGGGCTAATGAGCTCACAGGGGACGCTTGGATTGAGGAGGCTGGCCAATGGCAGGCCTGGCTCAGATACATGTTTCTGGAGGGTCCCTGCTGAGCTGAGACCCTCGTGGCCCCGTGAGAATTGGTCTATGTATGAGTGTGTGTGTGTTTGGGTCGTTCCTGTTTGAAAACCCAACAGTCCCTGTGGTCATTATACACTCATTCTACTGAGCTGGTTATTAATGCGCCCCATGGACAGAGGTAGTTAAGCATTTAGATGTCGAATCACATCGGTCATTAAGTCAAGGTCACTGCTAACTGGTAAAACACAGAGGGATTTGCTTGTTTTCGGAGTACAGTTGAGCATAATGCACTGCTCTTGGAAGCCAGGCAGAGCAAACTCATAGAAACTAAGTGATGATTGCTAACACTGCATCAGTGGGAAGTGTGGGTGTGTGCGAACAGGTGTGTGTGACAGTGTGTCATTCTGTGTGTGTCTCATTACCATGCATCGTGTGTCAGTGTTGTCCAGGAGGCTGAGCCTCGGTGTGGAGCTCCAGGGGAGAGTTATAGATTACTGGCTGGAGCAGACAGGGGCCAGGGGAGCCGCTGAAGCCCAGACCCGAGAACTGCAGGCTGGGCACGGCTCTCAGCTCATCAGCCTGTCTCTTGAGGCTGCGGAGCTTAACCTGGAGCAAGGCTCTGATTAACCAGACTAATGACGGTACAGCCCCCAGCTCCCACTGCCCAACACCATAATCACTGCTTAAGGCCCTGGCCAGTCGGCGTGTCTATATGGAGAGAGAGCGGTGTCACAGCTTAATGGATAAGTCTACTGACAACAAGCATTTTAAGTCAGCTGTCAATACACGCTTTTAAAGTCACTCACATGGCAAGAGACCAATGTATTAGAGGCTGGAATAAGATCTAATACATTCAGAGCTCAAATAATATTTCCTGTGTTTGTCAGCTGTACGCGTCCATGGGGCTGAGCGTGTGCATGTGACTGTGTGTCACCACAGTTGGAGGTGTTTAATGAGTGCTGATCGATGTCTCATCTGTGCCTCCTTATCTCTAAAGCAAACATTTCATCAGCACAATGGAAGATTTCAGCCTTTGGTACACACAGAGACCCCAACAGACAAACTGCACAAACCAATAGCGGTATACAAATAAGACAAAGACAGACATGGTTTTGTTCACATCCCACTCTTACAGAGTATTACCCAATAAGTGTAACAAGCATACACCAGTAAGGAGGCACGTCTTTTTGGTGCCTTGGTGGGTGGGAAGATGGGAGGGTTGGGGTGTAGGTGCATTTGCTCTGCAGGCAGAAGAACATGCCAATAGTGTTTACTGTCTTCTGTGAGTAAAGTGATTTCTGACAACTCCTAAATGAAGCCCCTGGGATAAGGGGGCTGCAGCTAGATCACAGACCTGCTTTATGACTGTTTGTGTGTGTGAGAGAGTTAGAGACTCGGGTAATAGCTTGCCGTTATACGAGGGGGTGAGTCGATAAGCGATCTAGCTACTCTCTGATAGAGAATGAGGTGGGAGGTATCAAACATTGAGTTTAGATGCCAAAATAAGACAGCTCTGCAGCTCTAGGGAATAAAATGATACCTCTGCATTTCTACTATACATATTAGCCAAATAGTAACAGAACAAAAGGAATGAGGACAGGTGAGGTATTTTAACAGCAGGAGATATACAGGCCAGAAGGCCTGGATTAAAGAATAAGGTTAAAGTTGTTTTCTATTTTACTTATTGTCAACAAATCCCGTTAAAAGACCAACACCAGCAATATGTCTCTCAATACAATTCATCATTTTTTACTAATGAATACAGAAGAAAACTTTTTTTTTTAAATGGGTCACAAATTAATTGTTTAATTTTCTTTTAAAAGGGCTCATTAATTTCTAAAAACAGCCGGGAGTTGTAGTTTTTTAACAAAAGTTTGCCTCAAACAGAGGTAAATAAGGCATTTGTTGTTGCACAAATACACATTTGGTGCACTAGTGAGTACGTGGGATAGGCCCAGTTGTGACTCTCATTACAATTGAGTCCCAGAGCTAAGCATCAGTTTTTCTTAAAGTAAAGTACCCTGGGATCTCTGAAAATATTGTATTTGAGATTAACTCAGATATAATTTACAGTGCCGAGTGTACACATCACTTTTTTTAACAGTTTAATTGTACCTCTATGGCACGGAGGAATAAGCTATATCAGGCTTTGTCCACACAAACAATACTGTTAGCAGGAACAATTCATTTTAGTTTTTTGTTTCATAGGATTTGTTGACAATAAGAGAAATAAAGAATCTCGTCAGCTTTACCCTTTAAGGTGAAAGAGAAGAAGCAGCGGCAGAGCAGATATAAGTATACAGGATGTATGTTACATGGGCCAGTCAGCACACGTCTACAGGGGCTGTTATTGACTGACAGCCCTGACTAAGCCGTCCACAGCGCTGCTGATCCTCCATAACATCCAGGGTTTAACTTGTGTGTCCAGGCGTACAATTGTGGGAGGCTGAGGCTGATGTGGGCCAGCCATGCACTTTTCTATTAGTGTGTGTTTACAGTATGTGCGTGTATGTGTTTAGCTCTGCCTTTACAAGTGCCGGTTGATGGCTAAGCACAAGACAGATCCAGGCATGCACTCATAGCAGCTGTGTTTCTGAATGGATCCAGCGGCCATTGTTCTTCTGTCACTAACTCATCTCTCAGGCCCAGGAGACCCACTGCTGACATTTACCAGACCCCCCCCCCTCCTGCCTGCCTCACCCTCCCCTCATCGCTTCTCTCACACCATCCCCTTCTTCTCTCCTGTCTCTTTCTCTCTCTCTCTCCTACTGCTTCCATCATGTCCCCTGCTCACTCTCTCTTTCCGTCACTCCATCTCTCTATGGCATGATGTGCGGGGACAGATGTGTGTGTGTATAGGTGTGTGTGTGTGTGTGTGTGTGTGAGAGAGACAGAGTGAGTGTTTGTGTTAATGAGTGGCCCTTTAAGGCTATTAAGATAAGATTGCTACGCCCAGAGTCCCTCATTACCCAGCAAGCATTGCCCCCTACACGGAATGGTAATTGGGAAGGAGAGAGAAAGAGAGAGGGTCGAATGGTAGAAGTGGAAATAATAGGAGGATAAACGAGGGATAATTGGGCGGATCGAGAACAAGAGGAGCGATTGATCAGGTTGATTTGTGTCTGCGGAGAGAAACTGTGTGAAGTGAGGAAGGGTTAAAGGTCACACTCTTGTATGTACACACACGTATGATACAGAAAACACACGTTTTACTTGCATGAGTGGATCCTCTTTAGACCTGCGAACTACACTATGTAAACTTAAGGGTTCACGTCAATGCACACATGCTGCAAAATATGTAGGAATTTAAAGTGAAAGTGATCACATGCTGTAGGTTTGTATTGTTTTGGCTGTTATTGTAATCATGCTGTGTGTGTGTGTGTGTGTGTGTGTGTGTGTGTGTGTGTGTGTGTGGGTGTGTGTGTGTGTGTGTGTGTGTGTGTGTGTGTGTGTGTGTGTGTG